>CM021104.1:124775093-125090084 GCA_007115665.2 Sequoiadendron giganteum | reverse complement strand
CACTCCTTCAGTCCTCCATAGAATTTTAAAGCCTATAATACATCAAATTGGGTCATTCCACCGAGTCACAATGGCTACAGTAGGTGGAATGCCCTAAAAACTCATTTTAATACTCTCAAACCACCAATTTGCACCAAAATAGAGCAGTTTCAGAAAAACAATGATTGCTCCCTCAATATGAACGTTCAAACCCTCAAATCAAATGCATTTGAAATTTAACTCATATATCTACACTTTCACAATGATTTTAGAGCCAAAATATACCGTACGGATCCGTACCAATCCTGCAAAGTTCAGGAAAACAGGAAAAACATAGTGTTTGAGACCACCCGATAGTAAAATGGGGATATCTCACTCAATTCTTAACGAAATAACACCATTCAAACGCCAAAAGAAAGGTTATTCAATTATCTATCCAACCATTATAGGCTTGGAGTGTGGAAAAACATGTACAGGCCGTACAATGTACGGGATCAGCAATTTCTATATGAAAAACTCGAAAAAACAGCAACTTCTTCTTTGAAACCCCTTCCCAAACTTGTTCAACAACCTCTCCTTCGAGATATTACAATAATATATCATGTTACCACCTTCAAACTACCTCTTGGGGCGTTCAACTACCATAACCACCCATTAATTAGGTTCTAAGATGACAATTTTGCCAATTTGCCCTTTAATCACTATCCTATGGCAACTTGTCTTTATAAACTCATCCTAACTGATCTATTAAATCTTTCTAATACATTTAAAATGGTAATGGAGACCTTATTCTCAAATAAAAAATCAAACCTCAAGCTATTCTACCACCTAGGCTTATTGACACCATGACATTACAACATGACACCCACCTAGACCTCTCCTATCATTATGACATTTGATTTACAATTCTTCAAATTTCAACATATTTTGCAACTTCCTCGTTGCTTGACAATCACAAGACCTTCAAACTAAATTGATTTTATCGCAAGGTGTTGGTGCTCCTGCACCATACACCCCAACTTGAAAATGTTCCTAGTCCCTTGGAACCTTTGAACCTGCAAAACAAATACAGTGAAAAACTCTCCTTTGTCCATGCAACTGCTTCATCTTGACCTTGGGCTTGTACTTGTCCATCTTTCCAATCAGTATGCTTGCTCTTCTAATTTGGACCTGCACCAGTATGATCTGATTGGTCTCCATCCATATGCTCTTACTCTGCTCTTCCAATGCAAAACAACTCACACCTAGGCTGTCCTCTTTTATCTTCACCCTTGGCTTAGCTTCCATCAATAGAATCAACAAGATTAGGAAGCAACAAATGACTTCCTTCATACTCTGTCTCTTAACCTTCCTCTTCACTTCCATTCTCAGGTTCACTATACCTGGAACCCTTGTCCCAATCTCAGCCTTGACTCTCCACTCTATCTCCTTAGGGAACCACACATATTCTTTACGTCTAGCCATCCTCTGGCCCTGCACATGCTCATACTTAGTCTCTTTTCTCATATTCTCCTCTTTTTCACCCTTCATGGTGACTACAACCTGCACTTTCTTTTGCTCAAACCCCACAACCTCTTGTACTATCCCATGCCATTCTTCTTGGCTCGCTGCTTTTTCCATAACTGTCACAAACCTTTTCATATCTCCCTGCATTGTTCCTTGCCACTCTAGATGGCTGACTGTCATACCTTTGACTGTCATAAATTTCTCACCCATGGTAAGGCCTTGTATCAGACCTTTACCTCCCTTCACCACTGTGTTCTTAACCTGCACCATATTTTCTAATTCATTACCTTCCTGCCCCATCACTGGCCTATGCAACCCATCCTTTTGACTGTCCACACCTTGCCTCTTATGTTCTTCCTCAAGGACCCCTGTCTTGCCAACCTCAGAAACACAACCTAATTGTTCTTCATCTCCTCCTATCATCATGCTTTCATATTGGTTTACCTCAACCAATCCACTCTCCTCCACTTGCCACATCCCTTGGGATTCTTTCTCAATTATCTTCACCTCATTGTCCACCTTTACCACTATATTCCCAACATCCATACTCACTGTATTTCCAGTATTAGATTGGTTTTTGTCTTCAATCAACTTCATAGGACACCAAACTGTCCCTATCACAATCTCCACATGATCTTCAAGCCTCTTATCATCCTTCTCTTCAGTGTTATCCTTTGTTCTCTTATCATTCACTTGAACCTCAGTCTTGAAGACCTTTTTACCATTAGGTCTGCCATCCTTACCCTCAAACACCTGCTGCACCTTGTGCTCTAGTCCACTCAATGGACCACATATCCTTTCCTCAATGCCCTTGCTTTGCCATCCCTGCAAATCACTTGCACTCACATCTTTTTCCCTCTCTAAGCTCTCTATCCCAATGACTTTCTTATCACAAAACTTAGTCTCAAGCTCACCTATCCCTGTATCTTTGAAGGGGGTCTGCCTTGTATCATTTTTAGTTTTTAATGAACAAACTTTCACCTGCTCCTTGCCTTCCACAAAACTCTCAAGCTTACCTTGCATCCTCAAGGCCTCTTCACTCTCTACCTTTTCTTTCTCACCATCCTTTACATTCTTCAACTTTGAATCTGCTTCTACCCTTGCTGTCTCAGGGACCTCTCCACATGCAATGGCTGCATCTTCCTTGTCTCTATCTTCTTTGTATCCTAGGAAATTTTGTCTTTCCTGCAGCAGCACCCTTGTCTCCTTGCCTTCTTCCACCCATGAGTTCAAATTGTAAATCTTCCCATCCTTTTTAAACTGGTACCTATTATCCTTGCCATAATACATAGCAAATCTTTCCCAACACCATGGTTTCCCAAACATTAGATGACAAGAGTTAAGTGGTACAATATCACCCAATATTTTGTCCTTGTATTCACCTATTTGAAATTCAACCCATGCCTGCTCTTTAACCAAAAATGTATTCTCACCATCCATCAATGAAATATAATAAGGTGAATCATGTGGAAATCTTTCTAAGTTCAATTTTTCAACCATTTCAAGAGCTACCAAGTTATCCAAACCACTTGAATCAATCATAACCTTGCATACCTTACCTTTGCACTTGCACCTGGTCTTGAAAACTGCATTCCTCATCTGTATCTCCTTCCCATTCAAACCTCTGATAGCCATGATGTCTTTTCAACTCCAAATGCTTCCCCTTCAATCTTCAAGAGATCTACTTCCTCGCTCTGATACCACTATGATGCAGAGGCTAGGTGGAGATCACTCACAAAATAGAGACTTCAAATCTCAACCAAGAACCCCACTCCAATCTCATGGGCATCAACTCACCCTCAAGAGGGTTTCACCTTAATTTTCCCAAAACAACCACAAACCCCCATCAAGTCCCACTAGGCCCAAATAGGTCACTTTCTCAAAGTAAGTATCCCTCAATCTTACAACTAGACAAGGATGACTGTTCAAACCTCAAAGATAGGTATCCAATAGCCTATTTCACCAACTTTCAAAAGCATATCCCTTCATTCATTTGCTGCTCTACAAAACCCTTATTCCACAAGCCTAAAGAGTAGGGTTTATTCAAAGTCTTGTTTGCCAGACCTCTCAATCCTTTCCACAAACTCAGAAACTCTTAATTTCACCTACACAAGCTTAAAAACTCATTACATAGTTCATTCTCTCCACAAAACTCATAAACCACCCTTTAGTTACTCACTTTCATAAGGAAAATCACTCAAACTCAACCTAGGGCAACACCCAAACCCACATACACACTCCTTCAGTCCTCCATAGAATTTTAAAGCCTATAATACATCAAATTGGGTCATTCCACCGAGTCACAATGGCTACAGTAGGTGGAATGCCCTAAAAACTCATTTTAATACTCTCAAACCACCAATTTGCACCAAAATAGAGCAGTTTCAGAAAAACAATGATTTCTCCCTCAATATGAACGTTCAAACCCTCAAATCAAATGCATTTGAAAGTTAACTCATATATCTACACTTTCACAATGATTTTAGAGCCAAAATATACCGTACGGATCCGTACCAATCCTGCAAAGTTCAGGAAAACAGGAAAAACATAGTGTTTGAGACCACCCGATAGTAAAATGGGGATATCTCACTCAATTCTTAACGAAATAACACCATTCAAACGCCAAAAGAAAGGTTATTCAATTATCTATCCAACCATTATAGGCTTGGAGTGTGGAAAAACATGTACAGGCCGTACAATGTACGGGATCAGCAATTTCTATATGAAAAACTCAAAAAACAGCAACTTCTTCTTTGAAACCCCTTCCCAAACTTGTTCAACAACCTCTCCTTCGAGATATTACAATAATATATCATGTTACCACCTTCAAACTACCTCTTGGGGCGTTCAACTACCATAACCACCCATTAATTAGGTTCTAAGATGACAATTTTGCCAATTTGCCCTTTAATCACTATCCTATGGCAACTTGTCTTTATAAACTCATCCTAACTGATCTATTAAATCTTTCTAATACATTTAAAATGGTAATGGAGACCTTATTCTCAAATAAAAAATCAAACCTCAAGCTATTCTACCACCTAGGCTTATTGACACCATGACATTACAACATGACACCCACCTAGACCTCTCCTATCATTATGACATTTGATTTACAATTCTTCAAATTTCAACATATTTTGCAACTTCCTCGTTGCTTGACAATCACAAGACCTTCAAACTAAATTGATTTTATCGCAAGGTGTTGGTGCTCCTGCAGTTTTTGAGCTAACATTTTTGATGTAGGGTTTTGATTCAAGCAAGCAATTCAAATCAAGATCTATCAAGCATTCATTTGATTCAAGATCTGCATTCAAGCTAGCCACTTCATAAAAAAATTCACATTTCATAACAAGGGTTTGATTTGAGTTGAAGATCATTTGAAGTGAAAAGTTTTCATCTTCATGGAAAGTCACCTACAAGACAGATTTGGAGGTTTAAGGACCTGAGATCTTAAAAGAAGGAAATGCAAACACTGAACCTCAAGATCACATTTTGAAGTTGCAGAAATTTAGATCTAGACTATCAATAGTAAGGGAATTTTAGTCCTCCAAGTAGTATTTCATAAAGATTCTTTGAGATTCTATTTTGACATTTGAAGATTTTGCATCTTCTCCAAAAAATATCAACATGACTAAGAAAATAGTAAGGGCATCTTAATCCTCCGTAGCATACTTTGACAAAAAAATTTCACGCCTAGAATCCTTATCACATTTCCTGATTTCCTAGTTACATACATCCTAACTTATTGTTACTTAGTTTTGTCATTTGCACTCATTATTTGGCTTGCATTACTAGGTTTTTTGAGTTGACTATCAAGTTTTCTTTCATAAGCTTTTGCTTGGTGGTGGACCCTTCAAAGCCTAAGGAACCTTCCTAGGTCCCCCTTGTTGAGAATTGAATCACCTTTGTGTTGATAGTCAATCTAATTTGGGATCCTAGGTTTCCTTGAATGAAACATCCCTATAGAGGAAAAATGAAGGATTATGGATTCGTTTCTTGTATTCTGAGTCCCTTTTCCCCACATTTTTCTATGGTTCATTTTGGTGAACCTGACATTTTGGGCATTCATTTTCTAATTTGGGGTTCGCTAAGGTCCTAGATCTAGGCTGCATTCATTCTTGCAATGCATCTTGCATAAGTGAAAGTGCATATAGGTTGCATTTTTATTTCTTGCGGCTCATCTTATCTCATTGAAAAATTGAAAAGTGCATTGTCAATTATCCAAATTACATTAAGGAACGTTGTTATTGCATTTAAACATTGAAAAAATTGCATCCAACATTGCATTCAATTGCTTGTCATTAGTAACTTTTTCCTTCTTTCATTTGCACACTTTTCTATTTCTAAACATCGAGTCCCTAGGTAGGCAACCCAGAAACACTTTTAACAATCTATATTTTTTCTATTTTTATGAACAAAATCTCTACTATGAATAAAATTCCCTTACTAGCATCTTATTCGCTTTGTGGTTTTTATCCTCAAAATCCTGTCTAGGTTGATTGCTTTCTATTCCACTTTCTGGGACCTCAAAATTTCGTCAATAGGACCAAGATGCCCTTGTTGGCATCTTAGTCCCTGTTGATTTTGAAGTTACTATTTTCAGGGTTTAAATCTACTTTTCTGTGCTTTTGTTTTCTACCATTGGTTATTTGTTTTAGTGGGTTGACTTTTTGTTTCATGCATTTTACTAAATCTAGCTTAAATTTATTCATCTCATGAATTGCTTCATTTCAAATTTCCATTCACAACATTTTATTGCATAGTTTATTTAGTAAATTACCTTGTTTGACATATGAAAATTGCATCTATACATTTTATTTTAGGCCTTTACATTTCATTTTGAGTTTGCATAGATTACTTTTCACAAATGTTGGTATTATTATTTTCCAATTTTGCAAAGAAAATTTATTCAATACGCATGTTAGTCATTCATTCAATGCATTCTCTACTTATGAGAGTGAAAATAGTGATTCTTTCCTTAAACCTACACCCCGTCTTATCTATCCTATTTGTGGGAATGATGTGATAGAATATGATACAAGAATGGAAATTCATGAAAATCATAGTTATTCTTCTCTCTATACATCTCCTTTTAGTGATGAAGGTATCTTGGTGAAATAAGATGCAATCATTGAGAATCATGAAGATCTTGTTTGTCCTTCTCCTCATACTCTTTGGGAAGATATTTTAGCACAAGAGAATGAGATCATAAACACATTTCTAAACATCACCTTACCTAGCATCCATTCATCTCTTTCTTATGAGAATGTCCTAGTGAAAGAAGATGGAAACATAGATAAACATGACAATCACATTTATTCCTCTCCTAGTAACTATCCTAGTTTTGAAGATGATACCTTGATTGGTGAGAATCTTATGTGTCTCTCTTCCCCTAGATAAGACCTTATTGAACAAGACAATTCAACCATTGATCATTCCCCTACTTGTGATGAAGTCATTTTAGAAGAACCAACATTTGAATGCCATGAACATTTAGTTTGTAGTTCTCCTGAAAACTCTCCTCCTAGGGAGGATATCATGGTGCAAGAAATCATGAACATTGACACATGTAAAGGGGCTTCCTTAGATGAATACAATGAAGTTACATTAAAATCATCTTCACTAAGAGATCATGCAAATAGCTACAAGTTTTCTGAAATTATGATGATACAAATTGGATCTCCTTTAATTAGTGAGCATCTTAAGTCACCTCCCATTAGTGAATCACATAAGAAAATAAGAGATTTCTTGAAATCTCTGATGCAATCTAATAATGTTTTGGAACAACCAATATATAACACAATTTCTCAAACATGCAAGGGACCAAAAATCAGTCCCTCAACATCTCCATTGCCTCAACTTATTGTGCCTAGTGTTGAAGATCTTAAAAAGACTCTTGCTAGCATATCCATATAGAAACTCATTCAATTATCACCTATATACAAGTGTCTATTTCAAGAAATATTACAAATAAAGCAAGAGGAAATTCAATCTTATATGAAATTGAATATTATAACACCCTCCTTTCATCCCACGCAATTCACATAGTCATAAATGGCATTCCCTAAACATGAATTTCCCTCACTTGAGATTCAAAACGAGAATGAAGCCTTGATGATAAAGGTGATCATTAATGAAACTGCAGTCAGGAACATTTTCATAGACAATGGAGTAGAAATTAAGGCTTGTAGCATTGACCTCCTAGAAAAAATTGGCATGGAAAAGATGCTTATTCAACTTAATGATGATCATATTCATAGCTTTCAAAATGTTAACATACAACCACTAGGAATGATCACATTACCTATTGAGGTCAGACCTATAGTGTTTCCTAACCATATCCATATCATGTCGGGATCTCTTTCATAAAACTAGGGAAACCATGCATTCATGCTATGAAATAGGTCCCATCTAATCTCAACCATAAAATGAAATTTGAGTACAACAACAAGATATATAGGGTTGAAAAATATGAACAAAGCTATGAATCATACAATCAAAAAACTTCCAACTACCCTAATGATTTCATTCCAAAATCAAAAGTTGAACCTATACAAGTTGATGCTAATCCTTCACCTACAACAAAAATCATTAATGATAATTGGGGGTCATTATATTTTACACCTCCTTTAAATAGAGAATCCAAAATCTCACCCTGAAAATCCAAAGATTCATATACAAATGATTCCTTTTTAGGTACAATTTCTAATGATGATTGGGGTTTTACACCTCCCCTTATATGCGAGTGTAATATATCACAATGTAAACCAAAACAACCTTGTGGTTCACTAGATCAACTTAGTTCTATAACATTACCCTATAGTGGTGATGGGGGCTATATAACTATCATGCCTCATAGGGGGATGATGCATAACCTTAAAAAGGATTTTTTTTCTCATGAAGAAACCAATCCTTCTCAAAAACATAAACCCCCTTCATCTGACTTGGAAGATTGTTATGGTATTAGATACAATCTCCCTCCTACACATAGATACAATGAACACATGGAGAAAAATGACATACCATGCTCTTTCAAGAAAGATCTAGGTTTACTTCCCTTATCTCCATTTTCATCTAAAGCCTTATCATTTAGTGTGTATATGACATCTTACACAAATAGAGAAACATATTCCTTTATTAATCACAAAATTATCTTGTTGAGACTCTTCCAAGATCATTTGATATCCCTTCCTCTAAGAAAATGAAAGAAATTTTATTATGGTCGGGTGCAAAAAGATGGGGGGCCAAATTTTTAAAAAAGTTCTAATAAGCTATAACATGAGTGTGTTATAACATGCTTGCTTTATGGCTTGGTGTGCCAAGCTTAAGGCTCAACTATACCGAGCCAATCTGCATTCTGAGCCATTAAAAGAAAAAAAAAGGAAATCAAATTCATTTTCATTGTGACTATTTTTTTCTGCCCACAACCAAAACCCTTCATTTGCACAGTCACATTCAGGGAGGTGTCATCTTGCAATTTTTTTCATCAAATTATTGTTGCTTCATCGCTAGGATGCCTCCAGATTGATGAGGAGGTCTAAGAGGTAAGGATTGTTTGTTTTTTGTTGGGAATTTGTTAGTTTTAGGTTGTTTTTTATATTTATTTTACTGAATTTGTAGGAGATGTTAATGAACCTACAAACCCTCCTTGAAATCCTCAACAAGCAGAGAAACAACAATAGGAACAACATGGTTTTTTATTACCCACAATGCAACAATTGAGAAGTCCCAAAATATTTCCTAAGGAAACTATACTGTGAGTTCATCCTGAAAATATCAAAAACAAATTATGATTGACTTCAAGGGGAGAGGTGGGGGGTCATTTCAAGATAGACCCGATGCAGAACTAGATCCTAGACAGTAAGCGAGATGGGATCTCGCTAGGCCAGATCATGAGCACGTTGTTATCCCTTCCATCATGAAGGAGAGTGTCGAGGTGGAAACATTGTAGGCTATCACCTCTTTGACCTAAAGTGTCATTCAACATGTAAATCTTATAGTACAACGCCATCAAGGGGATTCTTTGAGTGCTAGGTTTCCACCCCATTTACGTTAGGTTTATGGTGAGACTTGTACATATCACCCCACCGACACTGAGGAGGCTAATACAAAAGATATGTATATAGCAATGGAGATGGTGAGGGTAGCTAACATTTTGAATTAGGCTTATGGAATTGATACTCAGGTAAATGTTAGCATTTCCATTGAATTTAATTTATTAAATTTCATTTTTGAAATGCAAGATTAACTAATTTATTTTTATGATTGTAATAAAATTTTAGGGTCACAGTGTTGATATTGGATACACTGGCGTTGCACCTGCTTATTACTCCATTGCATCTATCATTGAGGTATATAACTAGTAAAAAATTATAAATTTATTACATTTTAATAACATTTTTATATGAATGGTATTCTAATATCTGATTTTTGGATGTTGAATAGGCTAATATTAGAGGTTTCATGGGAACACCTTTGAGTGCCAGCAGAGTTGGACAAACCTTCACGTAGGCAATAGAATGAAAATTTTAACTAATGAATTACACTTAACAGATTTGTGTAGCTTATATTCATATCATTGATTATATAGCATTGCACATCTTTCAAAGTCAAAGTATTACTTCACATTCCATAACTAATAACTAGATGCTGATATATGACAAAAGTTCAACTACAATATAGTCAAGTTTAGAAAGTCAACATAAGCAATAATGTAATTACTTCACATAGCATAAGTAATAACTAGGAGTAGCTACCAATTGTATTTTCTTTTCATGGCATTCCACGAGACCACTTTTTATTGAGGCATATTTTCAAATAGTTCACTACATTGTCTATACTATGGATTCTTGTAATAAATATATTAAAGAATAATAGTAAGAAATAACGTAGACATGGAAATGAGATGTTTGAAAAATACCTCAAAGAAATGTGGTCTCATGGTAATGTCCATCACCGTGAGACCAAATTTATTTGAGGCATTTTTTAAAATAGGTCACCTCCTTTTCTATGCTACCACATTTTCCATACATGTGTATGGAAGCATTTTATGAAACAATTCACTTCCTTGTTGCTATGGATGAAAGCCTAAAAAAAGATGCTTTCCAACAAACTATGGGTTCATAGAAAAAATATATCAAAGAATAATAGTAAGCAATACCGTATACAAGGTAGTGAGTATTTTGAAAAAATGCCTTGAAGAAATGTAGTCTGATGCCGATGGAATGCCATTCCATCACCATAAGACTAGATTTCCTTGAGGCATTTTTTCAAATAGATCACCACCTTTTTTATGCTACCACATTTTTGATACACATCTACCAAAGAATTCAATCAATCTACTCACTTCCTTACTACTATGGCTAAAATCATAAATTAGGTGCTTTCCAACAAACTATGGATGCTTGGAAAAATTATATCAAAGCATAATAGTAAGCAATAACATAGACAAGGCAATGAGTAGTTTGAAAAAATTCCTCAAAGAAACTTGGTCTCATGGTGATGGAATTCCATTCCATCACCATGAGACCACATTTATTTGAGGTATTTTTTAAAACATCTCATCACCTTTTCTATGCTACCCCATTTTCCATACATGTCTACCAAATCATTTTATCAAACTACTTGAACTTTCTTGTTGCTATGGCTAAAAGCCTAAAAAAGGTGCTTTTGAAAAAACTATGGATTTTTGGAAAAAATATATCAAAGCATAATAGTAAGAAATATCAAATACAAGGAAATTAGTAGTTTGGAAAAATGACTCAAAGAAATGTCCATTCCATCACCATGAGAGCACATTTATTTGAGGCATTTTTTCAAACAACTCAGTACCTTTTCTATGCTACCAAATTTTGCATACATGTCTACCAAATAATTTTATCAAACTACTCACTTGCTACTATGTCTAAAATCCTAAAATAGGTGCTTTCCAAAAAACTATGGATGCTTGGAAAAAATATATCAAAGCATAATAGTAAGCAATATCATAGTCGAGGTAGTGAGTAGTTTGAAAATTGCCTTGAAGAAATATGGTCTCATGGTGATGGAATGCCATGACACATTTATTTGTAATGGCATTCCATCATCATGAGACCCCATTTATTTGAGGCATTTTTTCAAATAGTTCATTTCCTTCTCTATGCTACCACATTTATCATACATGTCTACCAAATAATTTTATCAAATGGTTTACCACCTTGCTCCTATGGATAAAAGCCTTAAAATAGGTGCTTTCAAACAAGTTCTGGACAAGACAAATAGTAAGCATGATAGTCAAAAATATATAGTTTAATAAGTAATCAAATTTTTTTTCATTATCTCATACATTATTAGCCATGACGTGCATCACTATTCTAGTTTTCATGATTGAATAATTTTTTGTTTTGTTTTTAGTTTTGGAAGCAGACAAACCTCAAAAATTTAATAGGGCAATGGAGATTGGTTTTTCATCTGCTATAGACTCCTTGATTCCCCTCATGGAGGTATGAGGTAGATTACTAAATTTCAATTTACATTCTTTGTTATAGTTGTTAGTTAGTGAAAAATGAAACCATTATTGATTAGTAGTTTAATTTCTCTTTAGATGGTTTCTATAGGGATTCACCACACCTCATTATGGGCATTTGAATATTTCCCACGAGGATAGTCATTGTCAGATGGTGGTAAAGTGAGTTATTTTTTAAATATATCATTTTATATTGTATTTCTATATATTAATGTCTTTACTTCTTATTGGAATAGATAAAGCTTGTTAGTAGTGTAAACTAAAGGAGCATCATGAAGCATCGCTTGGCCTAAAAAAAATGAGTCCTGAACCTATCCACCATCGTCGACAAGAAGGGGTAAGAATTGTTTCAAGGCATGCAAGCGATGACACGATTCTAGAAGCTCTTTGTTGTATGCCTATATGGAATTTTTATATTTATATTTTGTATTAGATATATGTGATATTGTATGCCTATATGGCATTATCATAAGCCTCTATGGCTATTTTTATATATTTAATACTTATAAATATATTGATGTATGCCTACATGGCTATTTGGTGAATACAAAATATTTTTTATTGATGGTTATACATATTTGCATTATAAATCCATATGGTTCAATAGATATGAGTTGTGTGTATTCAAGTGTATACTTTACAACTTTCATGTATACTTTGTGGCTTACCTGTAATTCCAATGTATACTTTGTAACTTACGTGTTTTCATATGTATACCTTGTATTCATGCATATACCTTTTGTTATTTATTATATCCTATGTATTCATGTGTATACTTCAAGGCTTACATGTTTTTGAGTACTTGTGCTTCCCTTATTCACATGTATACTTGACTTATTCACATGTATAATTATTAATTGTTAGCCTAGCATTGATCATTGTTGTCCTTCATGGTTTGTCTTGAATATTTATTGATTGATACTAAACAACATTATTAGTTGATGCTAAACAACTTCAATATTTCTAGGAATACTAGTAGAGTTACAAATTACAAAATTGCACAAATTGAAAAGAAAAGATTAAATTAAATTAATGCAATGATTATTCTTTATAATTGATTAAGAAATGAGTATAATATATATCAAGAGATGAGCCTTTATAATGGCAATTTCCATTTATAGAAAATAGGATAGTCATTCCCAATACTTTGAAAGCAATAATCCACCCAAAATTGAAATGGCAGAGAAGGCTTATTTAAGATCCTTGAGCAATGCATTTATTAATCCTCCCTTGTTCTTACATATCTCAACTTAGTTTAATACAAAGAATTCCATCAAATGCATTATCTAAAAGAAAAAAACACATTTTCAATTGGTATTCCATGAGATGTTTCATAAAAATATTCTAGTATATTTACACTTTTGATTGGAACAACTCAATTAAGAAAATGATACATAATTTTCACAACACTCGTAAAACATAATATTCATAATAGATGATGAGTAGTTAACTTCTTGACACAATATCATACAAACATTTATCTTGAATAGTCATTAAACATTTTCACAACATAATCCTCATAGTATAGAATGAATTGTTATGTTCTTGATCCATCACCATATAAACACGTCGAAAGATGTATATGTAAACTTTTTGTAATATTATTTCTTGTATAGGAAATGGACTTGGGAGAAAGATTTATAATTTATAATATGTTAATAAGAAATGGACTCAAGGATGAAAACTTTATTTATCACACCAAATAATAAATGCACATGAGAGAACCACGTGTTTCTCTTAGATTCCAATTTTCAAACATAGCAAATCATTTCAAATGAAAATGACAAAATGCTTCACAACCAAAGTTGTTATGTGAGAAAAAGTAAAATGTTTCCAAGTTCCACCATTGTACGCATTTACAATTGGTTGTATATTATTGTAAGGGAAAGGAGGATAATTAAAAATGTCTTGCACTTGCTAGAGTTAAGGATGATCATATGGTTTTGTGTGGAAAAATCAGACTTCTCAACTGTTGTGTGAATGTTTCTCTTTTCGATTGTTTTGCATGCCATCATAAGGGATCGAGATGATTGAACATCTCTTAGAGTGATTTGACATGTTTGGGTGTGAAAGAGGACCATGTCTAGCATAAAAAAACCTATCAAAACATGTTGGAATAGTTCATTTGGTCACATGAGTTGTAGAACGAAAGTTTCACCATTTTGCAACTTTACATTGCTTACATTTGACACTTTTCCCATCAAGTGAAAATTGAACACCATGAGAAGACGAATCCAAGATAAAAAAAATTGAGACAAGCTATTGTAGAGGGGCCCAACACAATCTCATAGGCTTAGACAAAGAGTTCATAAGAGTCAAGGTTTCTGCGTAATAGCCTGCCAAAGATTTCTATACTTGCATTTGACAAAATTTTCCCCAAGAAAAAAGTCACCACCACATAAAAAAACCTTCAAGATAGAAAAACCCGAGAGAGGTTATTGTAGAGAGGTGCAACGAAATCACATAGGCTCTAATGAGAAGTTTTTAAGCATCACTGTGTCCAAGTAACAACATGTTGAAGATTGTATCCATTTTGCACTTTAGACTCATAAGGGATTTTTCCAGTTGAATGTAGCTCACAACGATTTGACATGCTTGGGTGAAAAATAGGGCCATGCACAACGTAAAAATTCCCACCTAGATTTGTTGGAATAGTTTCTTTGGTCACTTGAGTTGCAAAATTAAATTTGCACCACTTTGCATCTTTACACTGCTTGGATTTGATAGTTTTTCCATCCAGTGAAAACTCGACACCATGAGAAAATGACTCTGAGATAACAAAAACTCAGGGAGGTTATTGTAGAGGGCCCAATGCCATACTGTAAGCTTAGACATAGAGTTCATAAGCATCATAATTTCTGAGTAATAGCCTATAAAAGATTGCTTCCATTTTGCAATTTGGACCCTTAAGGGATCGAGTTGGTTGAACATAGATCGAAGTGATTTGGTGCGTTTGGGTGCAAAAGAGGACCATTCCTAGTGTAAAAATACCCATCTTGATTTGTTGGAATAGTTTTCTTGGTCACTTGAGTTACAAAATGAAAGTCGCACCACTTTGTAAATTTGCACAACTTGCATTTTACATCTTATTCCACAAGCGAAAAGTCACTACCATAGAAAAAAACCTCCAAGATAGAAAAAACTGAGAGACGTTATTATAGAGGGGCCTAACATGCTCCGATATTCTCAAATGATAAGTTTCTCAGAATCATAGTGTTTGAGTAACAACATGTTGAAGATTGTATCCATTTTACACTTTGGACTCATAAGGGATTCTACCGATTGAATGTAGCTTAGAGAGATTCATCTTGTTTGGGTGTGAAAGAGGACCATGTATAGTGTAAACATACCCACCCAAATGTGTTGGAATAGCTCATTTGGTCACTCAAGTTGGAGAATTAAATTTGCACCACTTTGCATCTTTACACTGCTTGCATTTGACAACTTTTCCATTAGGTGAAAGGTGGAAACCATAGGAAAATGAACCAAGAGATTTTATTGTATAGGGGCCTAATGTAATCCTATAGGCTCAAATGGAGAGTTCATAAGCATCATGGTTTCTAAGTAATAGCTCATCAAATATTGCTACCTTTTGGCACTTTGGACCCTTAAGGGATCAAGCTGAATGAACGTAGCTCAAAGTGATTCAACATGTTTGGGTGTGAAAGAGGACTGTGAATAGCATAAATGTACCTGCTCATAGAGATTTTAATTTTTAACAGATTCTACTAGTTCCATGGGAAAAAAAATCAAATTGTTACCCTTCGGCTTAAGGGTCTTGTGTAGGGTTTTGGGGTTTTACCACCCTTGTTTAAATTTTTCATCTATAAAATTCTTCACATCATGTTTTCAAGATGACCTTTTGTACCAGGTCACTGGTCATCATTGTTATGACTTATTTCGTCACTCCCATTGTTTTACCAACCTTGTTGCCTAGGCCCACCGGTCATCAAGCGTGTGATTTTTTAATATTTTAGCACAGTCGACCTGAAACATTTTATTTTAAAGACTTATGTTTCAAGTCTTTAATGTCTTAAAGGGTCGATGGCTGCCACCTAGCCCATGGCCCCTCTTCTTACAAACATTTGCAAGCACATTTTGAAATCAGGGTCATTTGATTTGATCTATGGAATCCTGGCCATTGCACGCATGTCACACAATATTAAAATAATGCATTTTGGATGCACCACGTGGTGTGTGTGATGGTGCCAAATGTATTTCATATTATGCGAGACCCATCTCCCACTATCAGCTTGATCTCTCGTGGTAGAGCATCTACGACTGTGATTCCCTAATGGGACTTGATTTGAGCCATAGCACGCATGTTGCAAAGAATATTTAATGGCTTCATCTAATGCATTGCATGGCCTACGCAATGATGCCACGTGGACTCAGTTGGTGGAACAATGAGGATTGATGGGGCTTGCGAGTGGTACACCTATTTTTTGATGGGGAGAATTATCATTGGCCTATGTGCCTGCTACATAATGGTGTGAATTTTTCAAAGCATTTTGACTCGATCTGAGTCATTCAAAGAGCCAACACACTGGTGCATCGATGACTCATTTTCAAAATTCTAAATCAGCCATGTGATGGCCATTTGAGCTCTATGAGCAATGGGCATTAATTGCACAAGCTCTTTAGAGGATATGAGCTTGATCTCCATGCATGTGAAAGGCTATTTTCCTTGCAATCATGATGGATAGTACACTAATTTCCATGTACTTGGGAATTAAGGGTGGTGATGTCAACACCAACGAATAATCACTTGTTTTCTCATGCTTAAATTAGAGTATTGATGACCACTACATCAATTTTCTTGATAAATATAGATGATACTTCTCTCGTCTCACCATAGAAATTAAGCATCTAGAGTGCTTTATTTTTAAGTGAATACGTCTACATAGGTCTGAGTACTAGTGCAAGATGAGTAAGTATACTGCTTCTCCATCAACTTTGTACAGGTTAGTGAGGGGAAACACTCGAAGATCAGGTGGAAATTCTCCATCAGAAGATTTAGATAGTCTTCAAGGCTCCCTCAGCCTAAATATTGAAAAAATGAAGCCCGCCCTTGGGGTCATCAAGTGTAGCTCTTGGCTCAAAAGCCAAGTTGCAAAAGCAAAGGTTCTGACATCAGTAAAAGGAGATAATTTTGTAGAGCGTGGAAGGAATTCGAGGGCCAAGCTGAGATATAGTCGTGGTTCTCTTGGTCGAAAAAACTCACCTATGGATATGTTTGGAAGTTTTGATGGCAGTGATTCAGAGATTGACTCTGATTATGGTTGTTTTCTCATTGGTCTAACTAAAATGGGTTGTGTTAATGAGGAGGTCCTCGTGGTTTCTCCAATCACCGTGGTGGCACCATGTGATGGTTTTGGTTCTAGTGTTAAGAAGAATACTAATGAGGATGAGGTGGTGGTTTTGCCTCCTACTGAGGTGAAGATGAGAAGCGGTCATCTATACTGAGGCCGTGGTGCTACTTCAAGCTCTGGGTGATGTTTTTTTTTTGTTGTGTGCTTTTTAGTTTTTTATGATGATGGTGATTGTTGCTTTTGGGATTTGACGTGGACATTAATGACAAGGCCTTAATGGAAAAATTGGTTGTGAAGTGATGGTAACACCTACTGGTTACGAGGGTTGTAATTTTTTTGATTCCCTTATGTGGTAAAATGATTACATCCAACTAACAGGGAATTACCAAATACAGATGAAATTATTTTTGAAATGAAAATTTGAATGAAATGTAATTGCAATGGGCCTGAAGCTTGTCACTCTCTTGTGTTATAATAGAGATCTCAAAGCTCATTACAGTGGTTGAATTTTTTGAGTCCAATAAGGTTTTGGGAGGGTAGAAGAAACTCATAGAGTGTAGAATTATTCATGAATCTGCCATTATTTTTTCTTGGGTAGGGTATATGGATGAATCACTCTTAAATGATCTTATGTAATTACTGATATCGAAAGAAATCTAAATTTTTTAAGTATGTGTTCTCCTATGTGTTATTGTGATAGATTATGAGTGCAATTAACAAGTGTAATTTCATTTATCTTTTCAAAGCTTTTTTTGAAATGTATATTTCTTTTGTTCGCTCCATCTCAATGAGTTGGTTAAATTCTTAGAGAAGAGTTATAAGTCTGTCATGATGAGATAAGGATTTGATAAGTAAGAATGCTTGAAATACAACAAAGTTTCTCTGATGTAATGCATTGAAGAAACATTTACCCACCTAGTTGAAGTGTTGCATATGAATGAATGTTTCTCCTACCCAATTTGATGAGGCACTGGCTTGTTCATTTAGGATTCTCATAGTTTTATAGACATCATAGGATACCCACTCATGGACTCAAGGTCAGAACACCACTTATTTCTTATTTCATTCATAATGAGATGAAAATATCGAAGCTATCAAATGTTCCTAGAAACTTAGTGTTATTTGTTTAAGGTTAGCCAAGCCTTTGATAAATCACATCTAATTGCATTAAAAATAGGGACAAATATGTGCATGAAGTGTTCTTAAGACAAATGAAAATTACAAGAAGACACTAAGGAACACCCTCCTTGGTTCCATAGAGCCTAAAGAGTAGGAGTAAAGGCCTCAGGACCTTTTCTCATTGTGTTGGCTTCCTAGCCCCAATTGTTCTCGATCATAATGCATGACACTCCTTTAGAGATATTTGGGCCTAGCAAGAAAAAACACCAACATAAATGGTGACTCCATTGGGGAGAACTTCTGAGAAATTTAAATAAAAAGGAATCCCAGGCGTAAAAGGTGGTATCATAGATTCAAAGTGTTTAGTGAATCTAAACTCTACATTTAGATGTTGGAAATTTTTGGACCTAGAAGAGGTCTTATTGCAACATTGTGTTAAAGGATCTGTTAATGACTCCACTATTGAAAAAGACACAAAATGTGATTTACTCTTACTTGGATTTCATGCTGCTTGAATTTTTTTTCCTCTGTAAAAGAGGTGGTGAATCTATTCCAAGAACGCTTTGGATTGTGAAAAGACTTCCAGATTTGTGCAATTTGCAATGAAGAAGAAGGGTTAATAGCTTCTACAAAGTTTCCAGGTATTCTCATAAATCTAAATAGAGCATTAGTTTATTTGCAAGGATCTTATGAGAGATTTTCAAAGCTTGATATGATAAATGGTTCCCTATTTGATGAACTTGCATTAAGATAGGGAATAAGAGTAGTTCTTCACATACTTCTAAGTGTGATGTGTTGAGTGTGTGAACTTTTCCCCTAATTAATTTCTCTGAGAAATATCAAGTATGACAAGACAGAGAAAACATGTTTCATCTTGCCCTCCAAGGGATTTTGTTATTGAAAGGTACATGCCACTAGCCTTTAGAGGTATTAAGGGGTTTCCTAACCTAATTTGTAAAAATATTAGGAAATATTTGCCTAAGTTAATAGGGCAAAGCTTTGAATGAGCCTCTAGGCATTTTCTTGTATTCATGGATTTGATGGGAGACTATGAGGTAAATCATGAAGATATTGTCATGAAATTTTTTGTTGAGTCTCTTAGGGATGATGCTAGAGATTGGTTCTTATATTTACTAGCATGTTCTATATTTTCATGGAATCAATTTAGAAATTCTTTTGTAGAACAGTTTGGTGAGGATAAATCCGGGTATGGTAAGGAAAATAATTATTGAAATTTGTAAAGATGAAAATGAATTGGTCCCTCTTTTCAACCTTATATTTACAAAGGAAATAAGGGAGATTCCAAAAAGCATAAGGCCCAATGATGTTGAATGTTTGGTTGTATATCTAAGGGCTTTTGACAAAATATTTGGGTTACTTACTGAGAGATAAGGAGCCTCCAACATTATGCCAAGCTTATCAGAATGCTATGGACATTGAGAACAACCTTAAATATTCAATGATGAAAGGATGTTTAGCTATGGACTCAAATCGGTCAAATACAACTTGTGTGAATAAGGACCCAGAGGAGAGCATTGAAGAATCATGCCTAGAGGATATAGATTCTACTGTCTTAGTTGAAACATTTCCACTTTATGTTTCTCTTAGTGAGTTTCAGGAGGAGAATTCCCCAATGTTAAGAAGTGTTGATCATGTTTCTCTTACTAAGAAAATATGAGGTATGAGGATAGGTCTGGGTGAGTCATCTTATGACCTATTCCATAGGTTTGTGGCTTTGCTTTTTGTGATACCAAAGTATGTTTGACCTAAGAAGCCTTTGTGTATTGACATGTTTTGTGAGATATACCAACCAACAACAAGCAAGTTGCCAAGTGTATTAAAGCCTAAAGTTCTAGACCAAGTAGCTGACTGGTTGCAATTTGTAGAAGAAATTGTGAGTGACCATGCACAACAACAAGTAATCTTAAAGAGTAGTGATCTCAATATTGCTAGGGAAAGACATCAATTGGTACAAATTGATGAAGGAAATGGATTAGATTTGGTTGATTGTAACCAATTTTCACATGTTTAATGGGTAGATTATCTTCATAGTTGAAGGGGTGATGTGTCTGAATCAAGCTCTTGTGAGGTAATAAGAGATGAAGAGTTTGATGAGGTCTGAATGGCTACACGATCAGATGATCTAGATAATATTTTAAATTATGATCAATTTGTTACTAAAGGTCAAGATATCAACTATATGCATCATGATAGCTAGTCTGAGGGTTTTGAGTGTAGCCTCTCTATTCATCAGTTCTCATGTTTTGGTGGTTGTGAGGACACAGAGTCATGCCTCTCTTTTAGTGATTATGAAAATATTTATCATGAAAAGGTGCACTCTCTCTCAAGAGATCACAAGGATTATATGGGTAATGGGAAGTTCCAGGAGGTAAACTCTTGTCTACAATGGATAGGGGTTCCTTGGACATAAATGAATATAATAGATAACTCTCTCTATGATGTGCATTCATCTATGCCCACTAATAAAGAAAAATCTCCTATTTGGTACAAGGATAACCCACTCTTTGAAAGTTTAGATGATTCTTTAGATGTATGGTCAAAGCATGATTGTGAGGAAGACAATGATGAGTTCGCTAGTGGTAATGCCTATGAAACCTTCATATCTGGCACTATTATGGAGACTGAGATTAAAGATCTAGGCGAGATTGGAATCCTTGAGTTCTTACCCTAGAAAAGTAATTATTCACGTGAAATTAACTTTCAAATTCCTCAGTTGCAAGGAAAGGACCACTCTAAATTTAGTGATGATGAAAAGTATGAGGATATTGGTATGGATAATTGGTGTGTGGATGTTGAGTATGATGGAGGCCAACACGAATGGTTGGCTGAGTTTTTTGTTGACATGCCTCACCTTTGGAATATCCTTATGGAATTATTTCCACTTAGGAGAAATCGTATATATATGAAGCAGGGTGAAGACTACCTTGCACCTTTTCCTCTTACTTCCAACTCTTTAGGGGATTTCTTGCTTAGTTTAATGCACCCTATTTTTGATGGTTTCAAATTTGATATGTAGAGTCATTATGATTAGGTGGAATATGGATGTTTCTTTTTTCCATTCTAGTTGGACAAGCTAGAGATTAATGAAGAAGACAAATATGAGGCAATTGGTATTTGTCAAAGTAGTGTAAATTGTGGGGAATTGCCTGACATCGATGTCCATCCAATGGAGGTATGTGAAAAGGGAGTCTTTGATACGAAGGTGTTTTGGCTCTAAAGCTTGGAGGATTTTGAAACACCAAGCTTAAAAATTGATGCCAGTGGAATTGGATGAATTCTCTAAAAAGGGAATTTTTGTACAATGTTGTGAATTTTGTATATAGGTGTGTTGTTTTTTCCTTGTTGTGTGTACTTCTCTTGTTCAGACAAGCTCTTGGTTTGTTGTTTTGGGTTGTTCTACTTCTTCTTGAGTTCTGGATTCTTGCCATACCCACTAGGGGTATGCGTCTACGAGCAAGAGCCACTAATAGATTTTTTAAATTTTTAAAAATTTTAATAGTTTAATGGGAAAGTTTGTCAAATTGATACCCTTTTGCTTAAGGGTCTTGTGTAGGGTTTTGGGGTTTTACCACCCTTGTTTAAATTTTTCATCTATAAAACCCTTCATGCTATGTTTTCGAGATGACCTTTTGTACCAGGTCATCAGTCGTCATAGTTACGACTTATGGAATCACTCCCACTATTTTACTGGCCCCATTGCCTAGGCCTGCCAGTCATCAAGCGTGTGAGTTTTTAATATTTTAACACAGTCAACCCAAAATATTTTGTTTTAAAGACTTATGTTTCAAGTATTTAATGTCTTAAAGGGTTGATTTCCACAACCTAGCCCATGGCCCCTCTTCTTACAAACATTTGCAAGCACATGCTAAAATCAAGGCCATTGGATTTGATGCATGGAATCCTAGCCCTTGCATGCACACCACACAATACTAAAAAAATGCATTCTAGATGGGTCGCATGGTGTATGTGATGGCGCCATGTTTCTTTTGTATCGTGTGGGACCCGTCTCTCAATATCGGCTTGATCTCTCATGGTAGAGGATCTACGACCATGATGCTCTGATGGGACTTGATCTGAGTTGTAGCGCACACACTGCATAGAATATTTAATGGCTTCACCTAATGCCTTGTGCGGCTTGGGCAATGATGCCACGTGGACTCATTTGGCATCACAAGGAGGATTGATGGGCCTCGTTGGTGGTACACCTATTTTATGATGGGGGAAAATTTCATTGGTCCATGTGCCTACCACACAATGGCATGGAAGGAATTAATGGCGCAAGATCTTCAAAGGATATGATCCTGATCTCCATGCGTGTGAAAGGCTATTTTCCTAGCAATCATGATGGATAGTACACTGATTTCCATGTACTTCAGAATTAACAGTGGTGATGTTGATGCTAGTCAATAATCACTTGTTTTCTTGTGCTTCAATTTGATCATTGATGATCGCTACATCAATTTTCTTGATAAATAAAGATGATAATTCTCTCATTCTCACCATAGAAATTAAGCATCTAGAGTGCTATGTTTTTAAGTGACTATTTTTGTGGAGGTTTGAGTACTGGTGCAAGATGAGTAAATATCCTCCTTCTCCATCAACTGTGTGTAGGTTAGTGGGGGGAAACACTCGAAGATCGGGCAGAAATTCTCAATCAGATGATTTAGATAGTCTTCAAGGCTCTCTTAGCCTGGAGATTGAAAAAATGAAGCCTTCCCCTCGGGTCATCATGTGTAGCTCTTGGCTCAAAATCCAAGTTGCAAAAGAAGAGGTGGTAGCATCAGGAAAAGGCAGGAAGTTTGCAGAGCATGGAAGGAATTTGAGGGCCAAGCTGAGATATGGTCATGGATCTCTTGGTCGACATAACTCACCCATTGATATCTTTGGTATTTCTGATTGTGGTCATTTAGAGACTGACTCTGATTATGGTTTTTTTCTCACTGCTCTGACTAAAATGGTTGGTGTTAATGAGGAGGTCCTCTTGGTTTCTCCTATCACCACAGTGGCACCATGTGATGGTTCTAGTTCTAGTGTTAAGAATCATGCTAATGAGGGTGAGGTGGTGGTTTTTCCTCCTACTAAGGTGAAGATGAGAAATGGTCATCCATATCGAGTTTGTGGTGCTACTTCAAGCTCTAGGTGATCTTTTGATTTTTTTTGTTCTTTTTAGTTTTGTTGTGATGATGGTGATAGTTTCTTTTAAGATTTGATGTGGACATTAACGAAAAGGCCTTAATGGAATTTTTTCTTGTGAATTAATGGTAACACCGACTGATTATGAGTGTTGTAACTATTTTGATTCCCTTATGTGGTAAAATGATTACATCCAACTCACAGGGAATTTCCAAATGAAGATGAAATTCTTTTTGAAATGAAAATTTTAATGAAATGTAATTGCAATGGGCCTAAAGCTTGTCACTCTCTTGTTTTATAAAAGAGATCTCAAGGCTCATTGTAGTGGTAAGATTTTTTTGATTCCAATAAGGTTTTTGGAGGGCAGAAGAAACTCATAGAATGTAGAATTCTTCATGAATCTGCCATTATTTTGTCTTGGGTAGGGTATATGGATGAAGCACTCTTAAATGGTCTTATGTAATTAATGATATAAAACAAAATCTATTTTTTTTAAGTATGTGTTCTCCTGTGTGTTGTTGTGATAGATTATGAGTGCAACTAACAAGTGTAATTTCATGTATCTTTTCAAAGGTTTGTTTGAAATGTATAATTCTTTTGTTCGCTTCATCTCAATGAGTTGGTTAAATTATTAAAGAAGATTTGTAAGTCTTTCATGATGAGCTAAGGATTTGATAGGTAATTACTCTTGAAATACTTTAAAGTTTCTTTGATGTAATGCATTGAAGAAATATTTACCCACCTGGTTGAAGTGTTTCATATGAATGAATGTTTCATGTTTGAATCCTACTAAATTTGATGAGGTACTGGCTTGTTCATTTAGGATTCTCATAGTTTTATAGACATTATAGGATACCCAGTTATGAACTCAAGGTCATAACAACATTTATTTCATATTTCATTCATAATGAGATGAAAATCTCAAAGCTATCAAATCTTCCTAGCAACTTAGGGTTATTTGTTTAAGGTTAGCCGAGCCTTTGATAAATCACATCTAATTGCATTCAAAATAGGGACAAATCTATGCATGAAGTGTTCTTAAGAAAAATCAAAATTACAAGAAAAAACTAAGGAACACCCTCCTTGGTTCCACAAAGCCTAAAGAGTAGGAGTAAAGGCCTCAAGACCTTTGCTCATTGTGTTCGCTTCCTAGTCCTAAGTCTTCTCGATCATAAGGCATGGAACTCCTTTAGAGATATTTGGGCCTAGAAAGAAAAATCACCAACACCCGCTTAGACATTTTGGAATAGTTCATTTGGTCACTCGAGTTGGAGAACGAAAGTTTCACCACTTTGCATTTTTGCTCAACTTGTATTTGGCATTTTTTTCCCCAATTAAAAAGTCACCACCATGAGTAAATGCCTTTGAGATAGTAAGAAATGAGAGAGGTTATTATATCTGGGCCCAATTTCATCCCATTGGCTTAGATAATAATTTTCTAAGCATCATGGTGTTTGAGTAACATGTTGAAGATTGCAACGATTTTGCACTTTAGACTCATAAAGGATTATGTCGATTGAATGTAGCTCAAAGCGATTCAACATATTTGGGTTTAAAAGAGGACCATGTTTAGTGTAAACATACCCACTTAGATGCATTGGAATTTTTTTTTGTTCACTCATGTTGTAAAACTAAAGTTGAACCAGTTTTCATCTTTGCATTAGTTGCATTTGACATCGTTTCCATCAAGTGAAAACTGGACACCATGGGAAAAAAAATTTGAGATAACAAAAAATGAGAGAGGTTATTATAGAGGGGCCCAACAAAATCCTATAGAGTTAGATGGAGAGTTCGTAAGTATCATGGTTTATGAGTAATAGACCATGAAATATTGTTTCCCTTTTGCACTTTGGACCCTTAAGGGATCAATCCAATTGAACGTAGCTTGGAGCGATTCAGTCTATTTGGGTGTGAAATAGGACCATGCCTAGCATAAACATACCCACCCAGATGTGTTGGAATAGTTTGTTTGGTCACTTGAGTTGTAGAACCAAATTTGCACCATTTTGCATCTTTACAATGCTTGCATTTGACACTTTTTCCGTCAAGTGAAAACTCAACACTATGAGATAACAAAAACGAAGAGAGGTTATTATAGAGGGGCCCAAAAAAATCCCATAGTCTCAGATGAAGAGTTTTATAAGCATCATGATTTCTAAGTAATAGCTCATCAAAGATTGTTGCCCTTTTGTACTTTGGACCCTTAAGGGATCGAGTCAGTTGAACGTAGCTCAGAGTGATTCAAAAATTTTGGGTGCAAAAGAAGACCATGCCTAGTATAGACCCACCCATCTGGTTACAATGGAATAGTCCATTTGGTCACTCGAGTTGTAGAATGAAATTTGCACCACTTTGCAACTTTACACTACTTGCCATTGACACTTTTTCCATCAAGTCATAATTGGACACCATAGAAAAATGACTCTAAGATAATGAAAATTGATAGAGGTTATTGTAGATGCGCCTTACATGATCTCGATTCCTCAAATATAATGCCCGTAACTAACATGATATTCAGGTAACAGGCCTCCAAACATTGTTTCCCTTCTATAATTTGGACTATTAAGGGATTATGTTGCATGAATTACAAATTTTTGAGGGCAGCAGTATATGTCAAAATTTGAGTAAATATAAGTACAAGTGTTTATTTGAATAGAGTGTATCCTATATTGATATTGATATATAATCATTAGGCTGATATGTTTTAATAAATGGAGTTTTTATAATAAGTTAGTCAATTGGTGCTAGTTATAATAGGGAGAGAATAAAAGAAGAAATAAGAATGATTAGTAACCATCAATGGTTATTACACTCACTATATTAATAATATGATTTTTTCAATAAAATGGTATCTATTTGGTTGTCATATTTCTTCTATTTGTTCTACAATTGTCTAATATTCTTCATACATCATTATGAAACCCAAGTGCTTGTACTTGTAGGCCTAATTCCTTAGGTACTCTGTTCTCATTGATTTTTTTGCAATGCCACTCATACATTCAAGATTCTCTGATAATTTCTACATCATAGGTACTCATGATGAGGTTAAATTCAAATGAATAACTTGGGATTCCCTCATTAAGCTTCGCATGATCTTTTATAGTGGCTTGAAATCAGAATTTAGATTTGTCAATATCATCAAAATAAGGATGTTGCATTGCTATTTTGGATGATATTCTCTTGGATGGCTCCTAAATCAATATTTCATGCAAGGGGATACTAATCATTTTTTAGTAGGTTACTTACAAATAGGCAAAGTAAAAGAAGAAAAAGATAGAGCAGCCAAAATGGAAATGAAATGAAAATAGATGGAAGGCACAAGTATAGACAAAAAATCCACACCATTTGGTTCCAGCTTAGGAGCAACAAGGCTTAAATCTCAATGATTCCATTGAGAATAGGCATACCACTCTCTCAACTTAGTCACTCTTGGCTATATATCTTCATTGGGAGTTCTAAGATACCTATTGCACACAAAAATATCTCATGAATAGAACATGAATAGAATGTAACCAAAATTTAGTTTCCAACCTTTTAAAAACTTGTAACCTATTTAATCTTCCACTTAGTTTGCTTATCTATTGAGAATATCCTACATTGTTTGAACTCTGTATCATTTGCCACAGTTCTAAACATAAAGTGTTCTACATTTTTAAGTTTGATAACTTCACTAATTTCCAACATACATGATATAAACATTATATGATAGAATTTTGATCATAGCATTGGTATCATACAAAATAATATGCATACAAGTATAAATTTATAAGAACCATTGTGCATACTTAGAAATTAATCAAACAAACCATCTGGGTTTGCTCTAATATTTATTGTGTCAAGTATTGCTTCATGGTCAAACTCACGAACCTTTGAAAAGGTCTTGTTCAAAGTTCTACCCTCATATTTGGTCAAATGAACATTGGACGCCTCGACAAGTTTTGAGTAATGAAGAATCTTCCGATGCATGTCAAAGCCCTAAAACAACCAATATTTAACACTCTTAGGTGGGTACCTTCTAAGCCACATTCCAATAACAAAAAATGAGCCTATAGGGTATTTGATGTTTTCTCTTTTTTATGGTTGAGGTTCCTCTTCAATTGGCTTGTTTTCGTCAATCATATCCAATTTCTTCTTCTCACGATATGTCCTCACCCGTTCTCTCTCCCTTGCTTTATTGGTTTCATACTCTTTATCTGTTAGTTTATTCATTGTTCATTTCCTTCGCATGGCAGATTATTTTACCTATAGCATGGTAATAAGATAAATATTAGTTTCTAGAAAATGAATCCATACAAATAAATAAAATATATGTCATTCAAGGCTTCATACAAAATAGTTACAATCATGGCATGCCACATTACCACATTACTTTAAGGAATTCCATCAAAAAATTTATGTGAGAAAATTGTCACGCTAGTGAGATAACGAGCTTTCCATTTCTTTGAGGCATACACTACCCCTACCTTGTCAACCCTACAACATTGCCAAGCTAGTGGAGCACTGGAAAGCTAGTGGTGCTCCACTATCTTATCAATGTCACAGGGTTGACAAGGTAGGGGCAGCATATGCCTCATTGAAATGGTGTCTCATGGTGACCCAATTTATATGAGGCATACACCTCCTCTACCTTGTGAACCCTATCGCATTTCCAGGCTAGTGAAGTATTGGCAAGCTAGTGGTGCACCACTAGCTTGCTAATGTGGTAGGATCGACGAGGTAGGGGTAACCTATTCCTCATAGAAATGGAGAATCACTATGATGTATCATCACCATGAGTCCCCATTTCTATGAGGTATATGTCTCCCTTACCTTGTCAATCCTACTACATTGCTAAGCTAGTGGAGCATTGATAAGATATTGGTGCTCCACTAGCTTATAAATGCAGTAGGGTTGACAAGGCAGGGGCAGTGTATTCCTCATAGAAATAGGGTCTCACGATGGTAGGGGCAATGCATGGCTCATATAAATGTGGTCTCACAATGATATACATCGCTATGAGACCCCATTTCTATGAGGCATACGTTTCCCCTACCTTGTCAACCCTAATGCATTGGCAAGCTAGTGGAGCTCACTAGCTTGCCAAGCTCACTAGCTTGTCAATGCTACCACATTTTGCATACATTTATATGAAAAACATTATTTTAAAACAATTCAAATGCCTTGTCCATTCTTCCATTTTCAGCCATGATTTCAAGATAGGATACACCTTTCCCCATGTTGCTAACTTAGCCTTGAATAAAGAGTCTTGAAACAATGGAGAGAAGGGTTAGAATCCCTTATAGGTAGACTAATCAAGGAAATATTTAAAATATATCACAACATAAGTGATGAGGTAAATTTAGAAATAGAGATGAAAAGCAAAATAGATTTAAATATATATCAATGTGGGAGGAGTATATTCCAATTCTTTAGGTACATGTATGGAAAATTTGGTAGCATAGGCAAGGCAATCGGTTGCTTGGTGTAGTTTTTTGACAAAATACCTCAATGAGATATGTACTTGTGGACTATATTGATTGTAGGATATGCAAAAATAGATTTATTGAAAAGTCTTTAGAAAATTTCAAGCATATGCAAATTGTAGGTGTAAAACCAAATTCAACTACATTTTCCAACATCCCCCATGCCTATACCAAAATGAAATCTTTGGAGAGTGGTGTGCACATCCATAGTAAAGGATTGAGAAATGATGCATTATTTTACTTTTGTATAACTCATGTCATATATACATGTGTATACAAAATGTGGAAGCATACACAAGGTAAGTAAATTGTTTAACAAAATGCCTCAAAGAGATGTGGTTTAAAAATGTAATTAGCAAATGTAAAGAATTGTGTAATTTAAAATGTGCATTGACAATCTAAGGTTATAATGAAAAATAAAAAATGATCAACATGGAATATGAAAAGTAACAAAAATGGAAGCAATCCATAATATAATGAAAGAAAATGTGTAAAGACTTCACATACCTAAAAAGCTAGAGTTTCAAATGGATGAGTTCTACCCAATTATGTAGCCTTTGGTTCTTTTTTCTTCAAATTCCTCAACAATTTGACTTTTACAAAAGCTTGTTCCCCTCAAAAATTCAATTATATATCACTCTTGAATGGAATTCAAACTTGAATTCATATTATATTCCTTTCAATGTGAAATTTTTTCTATTTCATGCAAAGGTGGTGGAGAGAGGATGACAAAGGTGGTGGAATGTGAAAAACATGCATGCACACTTCACAAGATCATCAAAAAGATTTTTTTGTCAAAGAACGCGTAGAACCAAGAGAATATGCAGAATGTGGGCCTTGAGACCATGGGTATATTGAATTTTTTACTATTTTTGGAGCAAGAAAAAATGTGCTCATGTTATAACACAAGCACGTTATTTATTCCTAAAAAATGACCATATCTCTACTACTTCACAATGTGCTTGTATTATGAGAATGTTTATTTTTTATAGGTTTCTTTTCTCCCTATCCTCTACCCTCTATCTCTCTCTCACTCTACCCTCTACCCTTAAACCCTAAACCCCAAACCCTAAACCATAAACCCTTAAACCCTCTACCCACAACCCTGAATCCCTCTACCCTTAAACACTCAACCCTAAACCCTAAAATCTATACCGTCAAACCCTAAATTCTCTACGCTCAATACTAAACCCTTAAAACCTAAACCCTGAAACCCTCTACCCTCTACCCTCTACCCCATGCATTAAACTCTCAACCCTTAATCCCTTAATCCTCAATCCTCAAACTCTAAACCCTCAACTCTCATACCCTCTACCATATTCATTGGACCCTCAACCCTAATACTTCAACCATATGTACCCTCAAAACTAATCCCTCAACCCTATACCCTCAACCCTATAGGTCCTCAACCCTCTACCCTATACAATGGATTCTCAACCATTATATATGTTTTTCCCTCCCTCCTCTTGTCTCCTTCTCTTTATCTCAGTTATCCCTCCATCTCTCCCTCCCTCCATCCATCTCTCTCTATCGTAATCCCTCAACTGTATATCCTCAACCCTTAAACTCTTAAACACTTAACCCCAAACCCTAAACCCTTAAACCCTAAACTCTTAAACCCTCTACCCTCTACCCTCTACCCTCTACCCTCAACCCAATACCCTCTACCCAGTACCCTAATCCATCAACCCTTAAACCCTTCAACCGAAGTAAACTCTCTACCCTAATCCCAGAACCCTCTTGACCCTTAACCCCTCAACACTCAAACCTCAACCCTTAAACCCTAATCCTTCAACCCCTATACCCTCAACTCTAATCCCCCAACCCTATACCCTTAATTCTCTACCCTCAACCATAAAACCTCAACCGTAAACCCTTAAACCCTAAAGCCTTACACCCTCTACCCTCTACTCTATGCATTAAACCCTCAACCCTCAACCCTTAATTCCCCAATCCTTAATTGTCAAACCCGAAATCCTCAACCACGATACCCTATACCCTATACATTGGACCCTCAACCCTAATCCTTCAACCATATCTACCCTCAACCCTAATCCCTTAAACCTATACCCTCAACCCAATACCCTAAACCATAAACCCTATAGGTCCTAAACATTATTCCCTCACTTCTAAACCATCGACCCTATACATTGGATCCTCAACCCTCATATATATTTTTCCCTCCCTCCTCTTCTCTCCTCTCTATCTCACCTATCCCACATCTCTCCCTCCCTCTATCCCTCCCTCCTCTTCTCTCCTCTCTATCTCACCTATCCCTCCATCTCTCCCTCCCTCTATCCCTCCCTCTCTACCCTAATCCCTCAACCGTATATCCTCAACCCTTAAACCCTTAAACCCTCTACTCTCTACCCCGATCCCTAAAAGCTTAAACCATTAAACCCAAGTAAATTCTCTACCCTAATCACTCAACCCTCTTGACCCTTAATCCCTCAACCCTTAACCCTCAACCCTTAATCCTTAAACCCTAATCCCTCAACCCCTATACCCTCAATCCTCTACCCTAATCACCCAACCCTATACCCTCAATCATCTACCCTCAACCTTCAACCCTCAACCCTCAACCCTTAAATCCTAAACCCTTAAACCCTCTACCCTCTACCCTCTACCCAATACATTAAAACCTCAACCCTCAAACCCTCAAACCCTAAACCCTCAAACCTATACCCTGAACCCAATACCCTAAACCATCAACCCTATAGTTCCTCAACCCTATACCCTCAATGCTCAACCCTATACCCTATACATTGGATCCTCCACACTCATATATCTTTGTCCCTCTATCCTCTTCTCTCCTTCTCTCTATCTCATTTATCCCTCCATCTCTCCCTCCATCCATCCTCCCTCAATCATATATCATCAACCCTTAAACCCTTAAACACTCAACCCTAAACCCTTAACCTTATAACCTAACCCCTTAAACCCTAAACCTTTAAACCATCTACCCTCTACCCTCAACCCTAATTCGTGAACCCTTAAATACTTAAACCCACTTAGTGAAATCTCTACCCTAATCCCTCAACCTTCATGACCCTTAATCCCTCAACTCTCAACCCTCAACCCTTAAAACCTAATCTCTCAACCCCTATACCCTCTATACATTGGACCCTCAAACCTAATCCCCCAACCCTATACCCTCAATCCTCCACCCTCAACCTTAAACCATCTACCCTCTACCCTCTACCCTATAGATTAAACACTCAACCCTTAATCCCTCAAACCCTAAACCTAATACCCTAATACAATCTACCCTATACATTGGATCATCAACTCTAATCCCTCCAACCTATATTGTTAACCCAATACCCTAAACCATCAATGCTATAGGTCCCCAAACCTATACCCTTAATTCTCAACCCTCTACCCTATACATTGGATCCTCAACCCTCATATATCATTTTAACCTTAAAACCTTAAACCCAAACCCTTAAACCAAAGTAAAATCTCTACCCTAATCCCTAAAGCCTCCCGACCCTTAATCCCTCAACTCTCAAACCTCAAACCTTAAACCCTAATCCCTTGAATCCTATACACTCTACCCTATACATTGGACCCTCAACCCTAATATCCCAATCCTATACCCTCAATCCTCTACCCTCAACCTTAAACCCTCAACCCTCAACCCTCAACCCTCAACCCTCAACCCTCAACCCTCAATCCTCAACCCTCAACCCTTAAACCATAAACCCTTAAACCCTCTACCCTCTACCCTATACATTAAACCCTCAACCCTCAATTCTCAACCCTCAATCCTTAATCCTTCAATCCCAAATCCTCAAACCTTAAACCCACAACCTCAATACCCTCTACCTTATACATTGGACCCTCAACCCTAATTCTTCAACCATATGTACCCTCAACCCTAATTCCTCAAACCTATACCCTCAACCCAATACACTAATCCATTAAACCTATAGGTCCTCAACCCTATACCCTCAATTCTCAACACTCTACATTATACATCAAATCCTCAACCCTCATATACATTTTTCCCTCCCTCCTCTTCTCTCCTTCTCTCTATCTCACTTATCCCTCCATCTCCCCATCCATTCATCCTTCTCTACCCTAATCCCTCAACCATATAACCTCAATGCTAAAACCATTAAACAATCAAACCTAAACCCTTAAACCCTCTACCCTCTATCCTCAACCAAATACTCTCTCACCTCAACCCTAATCCCTCAAACCCTAAACCCTCAAACCCACTTAACTAGTAAAATATCTAAACTAATCCCTCAACCCTCAACCCTTAAACCATAATTCATTAACCCCTATACCCTCTACCCTATACAGTGCACCCTCAACCTTAATCCCCCAATATTATACCCTCAATCCTCTACCCTCAACCCTCAACCTATAAATCCTAAACCCCTAAATCCTCTAACCTCTACCCTCTACCCTATACATTAAACCCTCAACCCTCAATTCTCAACCCTTAACCCTTAATCCCTCAATCCTCAACCCTCAAACCCTAACCCATCAACTGTGATACCCTCTACCCTATATGTTAGACCCTCAACCATATGAACCCCCAACCCTAATCCCTCAAACCTATACCCTCAACCCAATACCCTAAACCATCATCCCTATAGTTCCTCAGCCCTATATCGTGAGTTCTCAATCCTCTACCCTATACATTTGATCCTTAACCCTCATATATATATGTTCCTCCCTCCTCTTCTCTCCTCTCTATCTCATTTATCCATCCATTTCTCCCCCCCTCCATCCCTCACTCTCTACCCTAATCTGTCAACTATATTCCCTCAAACCTTAAATCCTTAAACACTCAAACCTAAACACTAAACCTTAAATACTTAAACCCTAAACCATTCAAACCTCTACCCTCTACCCTCAACCCTAACCTCTCAACCCTTAAGCCCATTTAAAATCTCTATTGTAATCCCTCAAACCTCTAGACCCTTAATCCCTCAATCCTCAACCCTCAACCCTTAAACCCTAATCTCTCAAGACCTATACCCTCTACCCTATATATTGGTCCCTCAACCCTAATACTCATACCCTATAACCCAATCCTATACCCTCAATCTTAAACCCTCAACCCTCAACCCTTAAACCCTAAACCCTTAGACCTTCTAACTTCTACACTCTACCCTATCTATTAAATGCTCAACCATCAATTATCAACCCTCAACCCTTAATCATTCAATCCTCAACCCTTAAACCCTAAACCCTCAACACCAATACCATCTACCCTATATATTGGATCCTCAACCCTAACGCTTCAACAATATGCATCCTCAACCTCAAACCCTCTAACATATACCCTCAATCCAGTACCCTATATCATCAAACCTATAGGTCCTCAACCGTACACCCCAAATTATAAGCCCCCTACCCTATTAATTGGAAGCTTAGACCTCATATATCTTTGTTCCTCCCTCACCTTCTCTACTTATCTCTATCTCAGTTATCCCTCCATCTCTCTCTCCATCCATCCATCCCTCTCTACCCTAATCCCTCAACCATATACCCTCAACCCTTAAACCCTTAAACACTCAAACCTAAAACCTAAAACCCTCTACCCTTAACCCAATACCCTTTACCCTGAACCCTAATCCCTCATCCCTTAAACCCTTAAACCCAAGTAAGCTCTCCACCCTAATCCCTCAACCTTCAAACCTTAAACCCTAATCCATCAAACCCTATACCCTGTACCCTATACATTGGACCCTTAAACCTAATCCCCTAACCCTATACCATCAATCCTCTAACCTCAACCCTCAAACCTTAAGACATAAACCCTTAAACCCTCCATCCTCTACCATCTATACTATAAATTAAACCCTCAACCCTCAATTCTCAACCCTCAAGCCTTAATCCCTCAGCCCTCAACCCTCAAACCCTAAACCCTAAACCCCAATCCCCTCTACCTTATACATTGGACCCTCAACCCCAATTCTTTAACCATATTTACCCTCAACCATAATTATTCAACCATATGTACCCTCAACTTTAATCCCTCAAACCTATACCCTCAACCCAATACTATAAACCATCAAACCTATAGGTCCTCAACCTTATAACCTCAATTCTCAACACTCTACCCTATTCATTGGATCCTCAAACCTCATATATATTTACCCCTACCTCCTCTTCTCTCCTTCTCTCTATCTCACTTATCCCTCCATCTCTTCCTTCATCCATCCATCCCTTTCTACCTTAATCCCTCAACCATATACCCTCAACCCTTAAACCCTTAAACACTCAAACCTGAACCCTAAACCGTAAACCCTTAAACCATCTACCCTCTACCCTCAACCCAATACTCTCTACCCTCAACCCTAATCCCTCAACCCCTATACCCTTAAACCAACTTATTAAACTCTCTAACTTAATCCCTCAATCCTCTTGACCCTTAATTCCTCAACCCTCAACCCTTAAACCGCAATCCCTCAACCCCTATACCCTCTACCCTATACATTGGAACCTCAACCCTAATCCCCCAAACCTATACCCTCAATCCATAAATCCTAAGCCCTTAAACCCTCTACCCTCTAATATCTACCCTATACATTAAACCCTCAACCCTCAATTCTAAACCATCAACTCTTAATCCCTCAATACTCAACCCTCAAACCCTGAACCCTCAATCGTGATACTCTCTACCATATACATTAGACCCTCAATCCTAATCCTTCAACCATATGTACCCTTAACCGTAATCCCTCAAACTTATACCCTCAACCCAATACACTAAACCATCAACCTTATAGGTCCTTAGCCCTATACCCTAAATTATCAATCCTTTACCCTATACATTTGATCCTCGACCCTCATATATCTTTATTCCTCCCTCCTCTTCTCTCCTTCTCTCTATCTCACTTATCCATCCATCCAGCCCTCCCTCTCTACCCTAAGCCATCAACTGTATACCCTCACCCCTTAAACCCTTAAACACTCAATCCTAAACCCTAAACCCTAAATCCTAAACCCTAAATCCTTAATCCCTAAAACCTTTAACCCTCTACCCTCTACCCTCAACTCTAACCCCTCAATCCCTAAGCACTTAAACCCAATTAAACTATCTACCATAACCCCTCAACCCTCTAGACCCTAAATCCCTCAATCCTCAACCCTCAACCCTTAAATGCTAATCTCTCAACCCCTATACCCTATACCTTATACCCTATACCCTATACATTGGACCCTCAACCCTAATCCCCCAACCCTATACCTCTAATCCTGTACACTCAACCTTAATCCCTCAACCCTCAACCCTAAACCCTAAACCCTTAGACCATGTACTCTCTACCCTCAATTCTCAACCCACAACCCTTAAACCCTCAATCCTCAACCCTCAAAACCTAAACCCTCAACCCCAATACCTTCTAACCTATACATTGGAGCCTCAACCCTAATCATTCAACCATATGTACCCACAAGTTCCCTAATCCCTCAAACCTATAACCTTAACCTAATACCCTAAACAATCAACCCTATACCCTCAATTGTCAACCTTGTATGTTACAAATTGGATCCTCAAGCCTCATATATCCTTTTCCCTCCCTCCTCTTCTCTCTTTCTCTCTCTTTCCATTATCTCTCCATCTCAACCTCCATCCATCCCTCACTCTCTACCCTAATCCATCAACCATATACCCTCATCCCTTTTACCATTAAACACTTAAACCTAAACCCTCAACCCTAAAACACTCTACCCTCTACCCTCTACCCTCTACCCTCTACCCTCTACCCTCAACCGTAATCCATCAACCCTTAAACCCAAGTAAACTCTCTACCCTAATCCCCTAACCCTCTTGAACCTTAATCCCTCAACCCTTAAACCCTCATCCCTCAACCCTTATACCCTCTACCTTATACATTGGACCCTCAATCCTAATCCCCCAACCCTATAACCTCAATCCTCTACCCTCAACCTTAAACCCTCAACCCTTAAACCTATGTCACCAAAAATTGTATAGTTTTGAAGAAAAGGACAATTTTGTGCCTATTTTGGTCCAACTTTAGGTCCTATTTGACCAATTTTCACCCTAAAACAACAATTATAGGCCCCTAAGGTTGTTAATTTTGACTTAGAGGCTTGTTATACCCAAGGGATCATTCAAATTCCAACAAAGCATATCAAAACCATTCAGAAAGTACCATTCCCACTTAAAAATCCCTTAATGGGACTACGTCACCCAAGTTGGCGACCTAGTCCTTTTTGAGGATTTTTCATGTTTCAAGTGGGAAAATGAATAATTAATCAAAAATCCTCGATGAGTGTCAGCTTCTTAAGTAAAAATTCTCAACAATGAGGTCATGTTGCTTATATATAATTGTTTTGAGGTCACTTTGCAACTCTCTCTTGCTCATTTTTCACATCCAACTCCAAAAATCAAGTGCAAAATATCTTCCTCAAGAAGATTCATCTCTCACACAACAAAAGTTGAAGATTTTAGACAACAAAATATGGCTTTACAAAGGTCTTGAAGCTCACTTCACATCCAAGATCACTCATTGACAAGGTTGGAGATAGATTCCTATGGAGATTCATGGAGAAATCTAGGTTGAGGAGGTGCAACTAGCCACCAAATCACTCCTAAAGTCTGATTTCAAGGTGCCTCCATCTTCTACGTTCAACCCATTTACAGATTTGAGGTTTACATCTCATTTGTGTTCCTTATTGCTTTCATTTTCAATGGTGTAGGATTTCTAGGGTTTAGAGTCTTGAATCATTTCAAATATTTTACATACATCTTATTTTAGCTCAATAGAATAAGGTTTTCTTTGTTTTAGGTTTTCCTAGTTCTAGACACACTTAGGGCTAGGGTTTATGCAGATTTCCATTTCATTTCAAGTTTAAATACAAACTAGGGGTTTGACCAAGGAAAACCCCACATTAGAAACAATAATACATTTTGTTTTGCAGGTTATTTGGCAGGTTTTGAGCAGGACTCTCGTGAAGAAGCAAAATATAGATCTAAGGCCTCCGAGTGTATCAATGGTTTATGGATTTTAGCATGGTTAGATTAAATAAAACTCAAAGAAGTTATGAAGCACAAAGGAAGAATTAAATAAGAATGATTATACCTGATGTTTGTTGAAGCTTCAATGATTCACCTCCATAACACCTCCTATCTTGTAGCTTATGATTGTTGCCCTCAGATTCGGGTGTGAGCAAATTGACTATGCAATTGTTCTATGCAAGTTTTGAAGGATTTAAAAGACCAAAACACTATGAGAAATGATTATGCCTAAAATACAAAGTAAAAAATAATGAGGCGATCTCTAATAACAAAGTCTATAATAATCAAGTGGTGCAATAATAATGATAAAAAGTGGTTCCCTAAATTGTGAGAAAAATTAACATTTTATAAAGAATGTAATTTTGCACGGACGGACAATATTAAAAACTGTCAAAGCCTAAAATCAATTGACGGGATTTCATGTGACAATCCCTAATTAGGGTTAGGGAAAGATTGTCAAATGAGTGGTCAAGATGTCACTTGATCAAATCAAATCGGTGGTCGAGAATAAATGTGATAATTAGTCAAAAAGATAAAGATTCTAGAAAATCAAGAAGATAAAGAGTTGAACTGAAAAGCAAATTTGAAAAATCAAGAATTTGCTCAATTACTTGATTTTTGGAAGAAGATTACCCTTTTGAATTAACTTAATTCAAAATAAGGGTTTTATGTGACAATAAATAATCTTTTTCAGATTATTTACTAAAATGAAGAGATAGTTAATAAAACAAAAGAAAACGAAATCATTTTTAAATAATTTCATTTATTTAAAATGAGAGGAATGTGAAATTAGGTAATTAAATAATTCAACATAATTATTTAATTTAGAGGAGTATGACTGATAATTAAATAAATTAATAAATTCATTTAATCATGAGAATTAGTGGAATATTAAATAAACAAATGAAATTCATTTATTTAATAATCAGAAAGAATAAATGAATAAAGGTAATTAAATAAATTAATAAATTTATTTAATTATAAGAAGACAATAGACAATTAATGACACATTGAATAAATAAATATTATTTATTTATTTCATAATCATGAAGAATACAATAGACATGAATTAATTAAATAATAATGAATTACTTTTAATAATAGTCGAATGTGGACCAAGGACATAATTAAATATCATAATTATACTAGGACGAAAGTGGTAAAAATAGAGCTTGTGGGCCTAGGTCATTTTTATGTGTCTACACCGAGTTCACTTTTGATTTCTCAGAAAAGAAGAAAGGGACTAGGCCACCCATAATGGCGACCTAGTCCCACAAAATCTTTTTGGCACTGAAAGTTGTAGATTCGGGGATCCAGTTGGCTAAAATGGCTTCTAGAGAAGATTTCTTGAAAAGGGACTAAGCCGCCCCATTTGACTTAAGTGTCCCAGATGGATCAAAACCTTGATTTTCCAATTTTCTAGTGACTTCCACAACCCCAGTTTCAGCCCTCTTCGGTTTCTAGGTACACTTGTTTGATCTGTTAGATTAATTTACTGTTATTGCTTTCATTTCTATTGTATTACATCATGTATTTTTAAGCAAGATAAGCTCCATTATTCTAGGTTAAGTAGTTACATTTTCATAGCACATTTCAACACATTTGCACACTCCACTCCTCTAGGATTTCAATCACTAGGCATTGAACGAATTGCAAGATTTGGTGCCCTTGGAGATGAAATACAACCCTCTTACTTCTACCTGAAAACTTAGAAAGTGGTAGAGGATATATTCTTTCATCCCCACACAAAGCAACCAAATTTTGTGGTTCATTTTGTTAAACCTACATTTCAACACATTACATACTTCTGATTTTCATTGCATTTGCATACTAGGAGATCTTTATTTAGCATTGCATTGAATTTTGCATTGTGTAAACAAGCATCCTAGGGTTTTCCACTTTGCACTAGTGAAAAAGCGTCATAGTTTCCATTTATTTCTTTGCTTGATACACAAATTTTACATATATATTATACCTCTACATGTTAGCTTCCAGAAACATACATTTTCCATCAGAAAATACCTTAAAAATTCAAAAAAAATCATACTAAGGGGCATGTGTAGGATCATCGTGAAAAAAATAGGCCCTTAAGTGGCAATAAAATTCAGAAAAATCAGAGTTAGGAAACTTGACATAAAAATTTGAATAAGTTAACTATATTATTTCAAAAATATGTAAGAACAAAATTTGTTGAAAATTGAATGTAGTTTCTAAACTATTAGGTTTATTTTTATTTAAAAAAAAATCTATTTGGTGAAAATTTTGAATTTCAATACACTAGTACTTGAATTTCAGGGAAAAAATAAGAAGTAGGTGTCTGTCTGACCACCCTAACCACAATAAAATGATAATATTTTTTTATAAGATTTTAGACATAAGTATAACACTCATGTCCCGATGTGATGCATATTTTTTTGTAATTTATTTCCAAGTAAATAATTAATTATGATTTTTTTATTACATATTTTAAAACATATAAAAACTCCTATGTCTGACCAACTTAACTTGGTCAAAAATTCATGAAATTCAATTTTTTCTTTTTTAATCCTATATTATGTGAAGCATAGAATGTGACACATGTTTCAAATTCAAAAAATTTGATACCCTTTGAAAGATATAGATGTTTTTCAATCAACCTATCAATCAGGACTTTAGTCGTAATTCTAATAGAAAATGAATAATAATTATTTATTAAATTCAAAGTAAAGTATAATTTATATTGGTGGAAAACTAAGAATCTCCTTTAAAAACTCTTTTCATTTCATCAGTTTTGGATAAAATAAAAGTTGTTTGCCACATGGGCCATCATATCACTTACATATCGCCACTTTTTGGCCCATCATGATCCTGCACATACCCTAAGACTAAGTCACCAACCTGGGTGACCTAGTCCCAGTAGACATTTTGCATTAGTACTTTCTACATTTGTTTTACATATTCTTTACTCTCTATTTCTCTCTGTTAATGTTGGTTTCAATTTTAATTTTCCCTGTTACATGGTTATTCTTAGCTTAAAATGGAATTTATGAGTAGCATAAAAGCTTTGCATGTTTAATTTTCTACTTTGATTCCTAGTTCTTTCAAAGTAGATTCTATGAAACATACACTTGAAAACATAGATAACTCACATAATACAATGCACACACTTGTTCACTATAGGAACACTATATCATCTAAATCCTTTAGTAGTGATGATTTTTATCAGTTTGATGAAGTTCTTCAAAGCTTCCTCTCACTCACTTTATCCACTAAGATTGGTGATGATGTAGTTACAACTCCCCCACCCTTATCTTCCAAACCTTTTAGTTGTGATGATATGGGTATGTTAGATTATGTCCTCCAAGATTTCATCTCCCCTACTTCATCCACTATGGTTTGTTGTTATGACCAAACTCACACTAAAGACATCAATTTCATCCAACCCCAATTCATTATCTACCCACCTTGTCCTAAACCTCCAGCCCCACCCACCTGAAATTTACCCTTTACCCCCCCCAGAATGATAGTGTTGTCCACACTCATTATACTCGTAATAACCCACATGCCCAACAACCATCTAACTCCACTTCCCTACCATTACCCAACCCCATCTTACTCGTAGCTCATCATTTCAACTCACAACTTAGGAAGTATGATTTGGTTGAACAACTTAAAAACACTGCTGCCAAAATATCCCTTTGGGATCTTCTTCAAAATTCCCCTAACTATTACTCCATGCTTCAAATAGCCTTACAACAGATAGAGGTCCCTCCTGGTATGAATACTACTGATTTGGCAGCTCTCCTAAATGACATGAACACAACTAATGTGGATATTACTTTTTGTCAACATGAGCTACCACCATTAGAATTATGCCAACAAAATTAAGCCTCTATGATCATAGCCCAATATGATCATATAGGTATTAAAAGTACCCTTGTTGATAATGGCTCTACCCTAAATGTGTGCAGTGCAAAGCTTCTTGATAGGTTACATGTGGACCAATCACATATCCAATCCGATTCCTTATCCATTCAAGGATTTTATAATATTACCAAACAACCTCTTGGTGTCATCACCTTACCCATTAATGTCTAAATAGTTATGCTCCAAACTCTTATCCATGTCATGCCCTATGATATTTCTTATAATCTCCTCTTCGGGTGACCATGGATTCATGAGATGCAAGTGGTACCCTCGACCCATCATCGAAAAATGAAATATGTCTATAATAATAGTCTATCAAATTGACATTGATCACAAACCTATGAGTTGATTGCAAATTGAAAAGGGAACATCAAGTCCTCTTCATACTTTAATCCCTACCTCTAACATTTCCCCTCCTAAGAAGGACCAACACGAAGATACCACCAAGTTTAATTTACTTGGTGATGATTGGGGCTCTTTATAGTTTACTACTTCCTTTATCAGTGAATGTAGTGTGACACACAAAGCAGACATTCACAATGATCAATTCATTGTCCTCTCTACCCAAGAATAGGAAGGCCCTTCCCCCATATCTACCTCATCTCTTTTGGAAGAAAATGCCATATATACAAAAAAAATTGATGAGATAGATTATCAAAACCCCCCTAACCCGCAACAAATGGAAAGACTTTATGGACATGGTTATGATCTTGTGGAATAGTTGCATTACAAGGGTAAAGGATGCGGCAAACATGAACAAGGCATTTGTGTCCCTATTGAACCTAATATGCAAGGAACTAAAATTGGTCTAGGGTTTTCCTTTTCTAAAGCTACCAAAGCCAATAAATGACCCTCTCTCAACATCAATACCATATCATACACATCAAGAACCACCCTTACGCTTAAACACCCTGAATTTATTGATGTGGATGCTCCCCTTTGCACCTATGTTCATGACAAGGATGATTTATAACATTTCTTAAGTTCTTTAGATACTCCTCCTCACTCCAAGAGACATTCCTCTTGTGCTATGTTGAGTTCCGATTCTACCATTTGTACTATTAACGAACCCCACCCCATCTTGGAACCATATGATCCCGAAGCTCCCAAGTCTAATGCATTGCCTTTAAGAGATACCAATCACATCCCCATGGACATCGATGACAAGGAAAAAATAATTAAAATCGGGAAGTGCCTAGATGACGAAGAACAAGAGGATCTTGCAACCTTGCTTCATACCTTACCTAAACTATTTTCTTGGAAATATTCTGACATGCCAGGAATAGATCCCCAGATAGTTACCCATAACATTGTCCTTGCTAAAAATGCTAAACCTATTTGTTAAAGGAGAACTTGAAACACTCGTTGACATAGGTTTTATTCACTCCATTGATTATTCTCCCTAGATTTCAAACATTTTCATGGTGGCCAAACCCAATAATCGTGTTAGGATTTGTATGAATTTTAGAGACCTGAATAAGGCCTCTTTAAAAGACAACTTTCCTCTTCCTAGCATCGATATGATTGTGGATTCCACTGTTGGGCATTCTTTGTTATCCTTTATGGATGGATTTTTAGGGTATAAAAAAATCTTCATTAACCCACAAGATGAATACAAGACGGCTTTTACATCTGCTTGGGGCACATTTCGTTGGGTTATGATGCCTTTTGGTTTAAAGAACACTGGCGCTACTTACCAGCGAGCAATGACCTTAATCTTCCATGATTACATTCAAAACATATTAGAAGACTTTGTTGATGACATTCTTTCCAAATAATTAACCCATCAAGATAATGTGAATGTCCTTCGTCAAATTTTTGAGCATATGCACAAGTATAACATGCACTTAAATCCTAAAAAGTGTGTCTTTGGAGAGGATAGTGTTAATATTTTGGGGTTTATCATATCTTACAAAGGGATCAAGCTGGATACAAAGAAAATTTATGCTATCATCAATATGCCACCTCCTCGTAACATTTCCCAATTACGTACATTATTACAAAGGCAGATACAAGCCATTCACCATTTTGTGGCTTGCTTAGTCGATCATACATTACCCTTTACTCACCTCCTTAAAAAGTATGTCAATTTCGATTGGAATGATGATTGTAAAAAGGATTTTGAGAGTTTGAAATAATACCTTATAACTCCACCTATTTTACAACCTGCTATACCCAATCAACCTTTCATCCTTTATATCATTGCTTTTGCCCATGCTCTCACTATCGTGTTGGCTCAAAAGGATTCCAATGATAAAGAGCATCATGTCTATTATATTAGTAGAATGCTCTTTGATTACGAGACTTGTTACTCCATAATTGAAAAAAAATTTCTCACTCTTGTATTAGCTACTAGTAAGTTGTGATATTACTTACTGAATGATGAAGTAAATGTGATGATAAAGTTTGACCCTTTACGATACCTTTTCACTAAAATAGATCTGTCAGGACATCTTGCTAAATGGGTCATGTTGTTAATTGAGTTAAACCTTAAGTTCATTGCTCAAAAATCAATCAAAGGTCAAGACCTAACCGACCATTTATCTGATGCTCCTTCACCATTACCATTACCCACTAATGACTCTTTCCCTGATGACAGTGTGTTTACTATAGACATTCCTACATGGGAATTATACTTTGATGGATCCAAGTGTCCAATAGGCTCCGGTGCTAGAGTTATTTTAATTCCACCTATTGGTAAGCCTATTCCCTTATCTTATCATCTCAATTTCCTATGTATGAATAATATAGCTAAGTATGAAGCTTTACTCACTGGGTTATGCATCACTCTTGTCATGAGAGTTAAAAATATTAAGATCTATGGTGATTCAAAATTAGTCATTAAACAAATCAATGGTCTCTATCAAGCTAAACATAATAAACTCTCACAATATAAGGAGCTTGTTCTTAATCTATTAGACTAGTTTGACTCCTTTACCATTGATAACATCGCTCACAAAGATAATCACCACATGGATGCAATGGATAGTGCAGGCTCTCTTGTCTCTCCTGTCGACCCTTCTGAACAAATCGTCTTCACCATTCATCCTATTATGAAACCCTCCACTAGTAATCAACCTATTGATGTTTGTCCCACTTTTTTCGGTAATCTGTGTTAATGGTATGCTACCATCTACAATTATCTAAAATATGGCACCATTCCTAAAACCACCACTAAAAATACTTGTCAGCGCCTAAAAATGTTAGCCACTAAGTATATCATCAGTTCTGACACATTGTATCAAAGATCCTTCAATGGAATCCTTCTACGATGCCTCAAGGATGATGAAACTCATATTTCCCGTGAACAAGCCCATTCTGGTACTTTTGGTGGAAAATTTGGAGGAAAAACCTTAGTGCAAAAGCAATTACATATGGGATATTATTGGAAAAACATGGAAAAATATTTGATCCACACTCCTATTTCGAAACTTCGTTCCTAAATACCTATATGGCCATTCTTTGTGTGGGGCTTGGATCTAATTGGAAAAATATCCCCACCTTCTTCTCCTGGACATACATTCATTATAATTGCTACCGATTATTTCACCAAATGGGCCAAATCTATCACCCTTTGATCCACAACCGCTGATGTGATATGTCGTTTCTTATTAGAACACATCATCCCTCACTTTTTTCTTCCTTCTGCATTAGTTTCAGATAATGGTACTCCCTTTAAGAACAATGAGGTGAAGAATTTCCTTGAGACCTTCCATATCCAACATTTCTTTTCCACAGCTTACTACCCTCAATCGAATGGTCAAGCTAAAAGTACTAATAAGATCCTAGAGAAAATCCTAAGGAATATTGTCAATCAAAACCAAAAAGATTGGCATACACAATTGCAATATATGCACTATGGGCATATCACACGAGTGTTCATTCTTCTATGGGAAATACTCCTTTTAAACTTGTTTATGGTACCGAAGCTATTCTCTCTTTAGAGTTAGAAATCCCCATGTTGTGGATTGCTCTCCAAAGTCTCGTTGATAATGACAATTATGTAAAACAACATCTGCACCAACTTGAAATGCTCGATGAGCAATGCATCAATTCTCTTGGGCACCTTCAAGATTATGCTAAACAGTTGCAACACAAACATGATGTTGGTGTCATCCCTCAAACCTTTACCAAGGTCGATTTGGTTTTATATGAAAACCAATGCAACACCACCATCGATTACGTCAACAAAGTTAAATTCAATCCTAATTGGCTTGGTCCCTATGTGATCAACTCCAATTATGGATCTAGTGCCTATACCTTAAGCAAGTGTGATCACACTCCCCTTTGAGATACCATTAATGTCACAAATTTGCGTTGGTATTATGTCTAATTCCCTCATGAATGGTATGATTTATAAAGAAGTGTTGTTGTAGCTATTGGATTCTATCCTATGGGTTATCTCATTGCTTCATTCTTGACACATCATCATGTTTGTGTCTTGAACACTAAAGTGATTATTTAATTCATTTTTTATAGTTACTTTAGCTTTCATACTATTCAACCTCCTTCCCCTTTTGTGTGTTATGTTCTTTAAAACCATAAGTACATAACATATTTAATCTTAATGTCTAATCTAACAATACATTCTAAATATGTTGTAATTTCATCACATACATTTTGTTAAATCATGTTGCAATTAACTAAATACTAAAACTATTTACTTAATCACATTGTCATTTAACATGCACACAATTAAATTACATCATACAAAATACAATTGCATAAATATACATATATCAAAAAGTCTTTTATACATTTCATCATAATACATAGTGTCACTACAGATTGTGATTACCAAATACCTTAGGATCTATTACTCATGTTGCATCAATAGTAGGGTGTTGGGAGATAGTCGTGAGTGATCGTGTTCATGATCCGATGACTCTGAGTGCATACTCTAATCCTCCCATTTGCATGAGTTCCAACCGGTGCTCACCTACTATTTGGTCCCTCTTTGTCCATACCTATGCCAACCCTCTCTCTAATCTCTCCGCCTTTTTTGGAGGTCGTGATGGCTTGTTTTGTGGCGTAGCTCTCACTTGACGAACCTACCCCCTAAGGCCCTCATAGGTTGCTCGCAATATCAGAAAGGGTTTTAGGGTCTCTGGATCTCGCTCCACGATAGGTGGGGGCACATAGTCAGTATCCATATCCTCTTCGTCGAAGGTCACTATCACTATATTTGTGGCTACCTGATGCAGGAACTCTCACCAACCCTCTGTAGGCCTTAAAAAATCAATAGTCTCATCGGTAACACATCATCAAATATATATATGAATTCAATCACAATTAAAATACATCCATCAAAATTAAATCTCATCACCTATATCTCTGGTAGCGGGTGGAATGTCCACCTCATCCTATGTAGGGGGCATAGAATATGTACTCACCTCCCCTTGGTAATGAGTGTTGGCACCTGCTGCTACTCCTATCCGGGATCTACTCCCATGAACAGGTGAGATTTCTCCCTACTCATATTAGTCCTCAGTTGTGGCACCATCTTCCTCACTCAGGGGTGGCTCCTCTAATCTCTCCTCCCCCTCCTCCTCCTCATCCTGCTCCTGCTCCTCATCCTCTCCCTCATGGCCATCATAGTCTAGTTCTAAATCCTCATCATAATCCTCATCGATGATATTTATAAAAATTGTTGCAGTCTTGTACCATGTCTCCTTGGCCCTATCCTCTCTCTCCCTCTCCTCTCCCTCATCTAGTATCGGTTAGACATCTCCCACTGGCTCATTTATAGGGAACACTGGATCTATTGACGAGGCTCTCCTCCACTCCTCATGGTCGCATGTGGCCCTAACATCATTTGCATCATCAACTGACGACTGGTCATGATCTAAATATTTTGACTCACTCTCGATGAAATCATCTAGTGTGAATCGTGCTATGTCTCTTGTCCTTTGTGTGCTTCAAATAGACCTCTTGAATGATTATCATTCTTGTGGCAGTATATGTGCTATATGAACTGTCTCATGACCCAATCCTAGTAGAATAGCCACACTATGTGATCATGTCAACCTACTAGGAACCTGGTCATCTATAATCTCCTAAGTTGTCTGGTATAATTGAGCCACTGGAGAACAAGATGGTATGGCCTCTATAGGATATCCTCCTCATCCAGTTGGTCAAATCTCAATCTCCAAAAGTGTAGATTGTCGTACTACCATAATCACCATAATGGATACCCGAATGTTCATGGATATCCCACTACTATCAGACATGGGCAGCCCTCTAGTTATGTGCATGTGATGTTCTCCAAGAACCATAGTTGTAGGAGCATGCAGCGTACCATACTATCTAGCTCTTAGAAAATGAACCTCCCAAGATCATAGTACATATGTGCTAGAATGCATCAGCCCCAAGCATATACTATCTGATGCTTTGCCATACCTCATACTAGGTGTACCAATCTAGCCTCCAAATGCACTACTCACCCATATAGCAATAGGACCAATGCTACTATGTGCATCATGATGTGTCTCACAACTCGTGCTCGTCAATAAATTAGCATCGATAGCTCTATCCATCCAACTACCCTATCATTATGCATGAGACCCTCTAAGTAGTACTACATATCCACCCACTACTCTATGAAGGATTGTCCCCTCTATAGCCACACGTGCTCTCCCTAAATACGGACTTGGAGAATGCAATGGGAATCATCTAGTGTAATCATCATCTCTCCTGTGGGTAGGTGAAATGTGCAGGTATCTGCATTCCATCTCTCACATAAGGCCATCAACATCGCATCATGGTACCTCATCGGTGGCATAAGGTTGGCCCAACAGATCCCCACTGCCTATAGGTGCTCCATCTCTACTGGTGATAGGGTTGGCACCAAGTCTCTAAGGAAACTCAATTATCTCCCACGTAACCTCTATCGAGACCCTGTGGCTACCTATATAAATTCTCACAATATTCTATCTAAATCATCTAATTTCTTCAATTTTACTCTAATTCATCAAGCAAGTGTGCTAATGTTGTTCTAGTGTGCTTTTTATATGGACCTGCTCACTTTAGAACCCTTTTGGGACACTTCATGAAGAAATGAGACACTTTGCAAAGAAAAGGGACACTTTGCAATGAAGCGGGACACTTTGTGAACAAAAGGGACACTTTGCGAACAAAAGGGACACTCTGCGAACAAAAGGGACACTTTGCAAAAAAAAGGGACACTTTGCAATTTTTTTTTTTCCAATATCCTAATGTACTCTAAATAAGAATTAAACTCATCCTATAATTCAAAAATCACAAAATATAGGCTCCAAAATCAACCAACCTCATACTAGCGGTTGTTGCTCGCCACCTGCTCGTGCAAAAAGTCCAACTTTGCGGGAGTAAAATTATGTGTGCTAGGCATGTTGTCACTCTCTCCTCCTCACTCTTCAATGATCCAAAAGGTAAATGAGAAAGTAAGTGTATGTTCACTATTTTTCATTTCTTTTTAACTAGCTCACTTTTACATACATGTGCATATTTGTACCTTTTTACTTGGTTAATCTTTTTAGTATCCTTTTTCATTAAATTCAACATTCATGGTGCTAGTGAAATCCATTTTTGATGTCATTTGTTGTGTCAAAATCATGTTTACATGCCCTAAATCACCACTCACCTATCACTATGAGGCATGGTACTTGGAAATGCCCTTTGATATGCATTCCCTCATTCGACGTGGTTAGATGGCTACCTTGATTCCACTTTCGTAAAGCAAGCAAAATCAAGGGGGAAATACATCTACCCTCAAATTTGATCTTTAGGGATTAGATAAGAGGATTTATAGGGCTTCTAACAAATGTGTGTTGTAGGATGCGGTTCCTAACGTTGTGGTTTTGTAGATAACTACACTAGGGGCTTCATTCTCCCACCTTGTAATGAGTATCCTTTTATGAAAATGAAAGTGCATTGTTAGTTTTAGAGTCCTTTAGCTTACATATTCACATGGAATCATATGGATTCTAAAGTGGGAGCTAAATTTGTCACAAAAAATTGTATACCCTTTAGGAAAAGGAAAATTTTGTGCTTGTTTTGGTCCTACTTTAGGTCCTATTTCACAAATTTTCACCCTAAAATAGCATTTATAGGCCCCTAAGGTTGTTAATTTTGACTTAGAGGCTTGTTATACCAAAGGGATCATTCAAATTTTGACAAAGCATATTAAAACCATTTAGAAAGTACCATTCCCACTTAAAAATCCCTTAGTGGGACTAGGTCGCCCAAATTGGCGACTTAGTCCTTTTTGAGGATTTTTCAAGTTTCAAGCGAGAAAATGAATAATTAATCAAAAATCCCCGATGGGTGTCGGCTTCTTAGGTCAAAATTCCTAAAAGTTAGGTCATGTTTCTAGGTCACTTTGCAACTCTCTCTTGCCCATTTTTCACATCCAACTCCAACAATCAAGTGCCAAATATCTTCCTCAAGAAGATTCATCTTTCACATAGCAAAAGTTGAAGCTTTTAGAGAAAGAACTATGCCTTTTTGCAGGTATTGAAGCTCACTTCACATCCAAGATCACTCATTGACAAGGTTGGAGATAGATGCCTATGGAGATTCATGGAGAAATCTAGGTGGAGGAACTGTGACTAGCCACCAAATCACTCCTAAAGATTGATTTCAAAGTGTCTCCATCTTCTACCTTCAACACATTTACAAATTTGAGTTTTGCATCTCATTTGTATTCCTTATTGCTTTCATTTGAAATGGTGTAGGATTTATAGGGTTTAGAGTCTTGCATCATTTCAAATCTTTTACATACATCTTATTCTAGCTTAATAGAATAGGGTTTTTCTTTGTTTCAAGTTTTCCTAGTTCTAGACACACTTAGGGCTAGGGTTTATGAGTATTTCAATTTCATATCAAGTTTAAATACAAACTAGGGGTTTGAAAAAGGCAAACCCCACATTAGAAACAAAAATGCATTCTGTTTTGTAGGATATTTAGTAGGTTTTGAGCAAGAATCCCATGAAGAAGTATAATACAGATCTAAGGCCTCTGAGTTCACTTTCAGTTTCGCTGAAAAATAGAAAGGGACTAGGTCACCCATAATGGCAACCTATTCCCACTGAACCTTTCTGCCACAAAAAGTTGCAGATTCGGGGACCCAGTTGGCTGAAATGGCTTTCGAAGCAAATTTCCCAAGAAGGGACTAGGTCACCCCATTTGACGTAAGTGCCCCAGATGGCTCAAAACCCTGATTTTCTAGTTTTCCTGTGACTTCCACAACCCCAGTTTCAGCCCTATTCAGTTCCCAGGTACACTTCTCTAATCTGTTAGATTAATTTACTCTTATTGTTTTCATTTCTATTATATTACATCATGTATTTTCAAGCAAGATAGTCTCTATTAGTTTAGGTTAATTATTTACATTTTCATAGCACATTTTACCACATTTGCACACTCCACTCCTCTAGGGTTTCAATCCCTAGGCATTGAACAAATTGCAAGATTTGGTGCCCCTGGAGATGAAACACAACCCTCTTCCTTCTCTATGAAAACCCTAGAAAGGGGTAGAGGATACATTTTTTCATCCCCACATAAAGCAACCAAATTTTGCGGTTCAAAACCCTAAACTCTTAAATGCTCTACCCTCTACCCTCTACCATATACATGGGTACGTGGTTGATCATGATGGGTCAAAAAGTGGTGATATGTAAGTGATATGATGGTCCATGTGGCATTTGTTTTACCCAAAATTGATGAAATGAAAAGGGTTTTTAAAGGAGATTCTCAACTTTCCACCAATATAAATTATGCTTTACTTTGAATTTAATAAATGATTATTATTTATTTTCTATTTGAATTACAATTAAAGTCTTGACTGATAGGTTTATTGAAAAACATATATAGCTTTCAAATGGTATCACATTTTTTGAATCCAAAACATCTGTCACATTCTATGCTTTGCATACTATAGGTTTAAAAAAAAGAAAATGAATTTCATGAAGTTTTGACCAAGTTAAGGTGGTCAAACATACGAGTTTTTATATTTTTTAAAAGTTGTAATAAAAAAATCATAAATAATTATTTACTTGGAAAAAAATTACAAAAAAATATGCATCACATTGGGACATGAGTCCTCTATTTATATCTAAAATATTATTAAAAAAATATTATCATTTTATTTTGGTTAGGGTGGTCAGACATACACCTACTTCTTATTTTTCCCCTAAAATTTAAATACTACTGCATTGAAATTTCAAATTTTCACCAAATAGATTTTTTATTTTTTTTAAATAAACCTAGTAGTTTAGTAACTACATTCAATTTTTTATAGATTCTATTATTACATATTTTTTAAATAATATAGATAACTTACTCAAATATTTACATCAAGTTGCCTGACTCTGATTTTTTAAATTTTCATTGCCACTTAAGGGCCTATTTTTTCCATGATAATCTTGCACATCCCCACATTAAACCCTGAACCCTCAATTCGCAACCCTCAACACTTAATTTCTCAATCCTCAACCCTCAAACCCTAAATCCTCAACCCTCAACCCTAAACCTTGACACCCTTTACCCTATACATTGGACACCCAACCCTAATCCTTCAACCATATGTAACCTTAACCATATTCCCTTAACCCAATACCCTAATCCCTCAATTGTATAGAGTGTCAACCCTATACCCACAATTCTCAACCTTCTACCATATACATTGGATCCTCAACCCCCATATATCTCTATCACTCCCTCCTCTTCTCTCCTCTCTATCTCACTTCTCCCTCCATCTCTGTATCCATCCATATCTTTGTTTCTACCCTAATCCCTCAACCATTAAACCCTTAAACACTCAAACCTAAACCCTAAACCCTCAACCCTCAACCCTTAACCTTAAACCCTTAAAACCTCTACCCTCTACCCTCTACCCTCTACCCTCTACCCTCTACCCTCAACCCAATAGCCTCTACCCTCAACCCTAATCCCTTAACCCTTAAACCCTTTAACTCAAAAATACTCTCTACCCTAATGCCTATACCCTCAACCCATAATTCATCAACCCTTAAACCCTCAATCCTCAACCCTCTACCCTCAACCCTCAACCCTTAAACCCTAATCCCTCAACCCCTATACCCTCTACCCTATACATTGGACCCTCAACCCTATACCCTCGATCTTTTACCCTCAACCTTAAACCCTCAACCCTCAACCCTTAAACCCTCTACCCTATACATTAAACCCTCAACCCTCGATTCTCAACCCTCAACCCTTAATCCCTCAACCCTCAACCCCTATACCCTCTACCATTTACATTGGACCCTTAAATATATACCCTTAAATCCTCTACCCTCAAACCTAAACCCTCAACCCTAAACCCTTTAACGCTAAACCCTTAAACCTTCTACCCTCTACCCTCAACCCTTAAATGATAATAGCCTAAACCATCAATCGTCAACCCTATAGGTCCTCCACCATAATCCCTCAACCATATACCCTCAACCCCTATCCCTTTCTCTTTATCTATTAAAATCACCTCTCGCTCCTCCATCTCTCCTACCCTCTCTAATTGCCTCTATCTACCCTTTCCCTAATTCTACGTACCTCTAGCTCAATCAATACCTACTATCTTCTCTTGCTCCCTCTATCAATCTCTCTCTATCTCCCTCCGACTATCTTTCCATTACTCCCTCTCTCTCTCCCACTCCCTCTCTCTCCCTCTCTCTCAGGTATCGCCCTCCCACCCCCTCTCTCTCTCAAGTATATTCCTTTGGCACCCTACATAGGTAACTCTCTCTCTCTCTCCCCTCTCTCTATCTATCCCTCCCACCCTACCTAGATAAGTACCTCTCACTCAACCTACGTCTATCTCTCCCTCTATCAAGGAACTCCCTCCCACACCCTCTCCCTCTCTTAGGTCTCTCACTCTCACACTCCCTCTCCCTCACACTCCCTCTCACTACCTATCTCTCAAGTCTCGCCCTCTCCCCCACCTCACACTCTCAAGTCTCTCCCTTTGGAACCCTACCTACATAACTCTCTCTTTCTCTCTCTCTCTCTCTCCCCCACCTCTCTCTCTCTCCCTCTCTGAATTATCTCTCTCCCACCCCCTATCTCTCTCTCTATCTCCCTCGATCCCTCTCACTACAACCTCTTCTCTCCCAATCCCTCTCTCTTAGACTCTCCCTTCCACCCCCTCTCCCTCTCTCAAGAATCTATCTCTCTACCTCTCTACCTCTCTATCTCTCAGGTCTCTCCCTCCCTCTCTCCCTCCCACCCTACCTAGAAAACTCTCTCTCTCTCTCTCTTAAAATCCTCCCTCCATCTAAAGACATACATAAATACATACATACTTACATAGATACAAGAATAATACATATGTACATATGATCCTACATACATACAAGTATACATATACATATCTAGATACAATCTTACATAGATATACGCATACATACAATATACATGCATTGATACATACATACATACACACATACATACATACATACATGACATACAAGCATACATGTACATAAAAACATACAAATATATAGAAATACATTCAATAAAGTAGCATTTAACATAAAACAAGACATAATGTGAGTGTGTTATACCACGCTCACATTATGTCTTGCTATAAATGTCCCACACAAATGCAACAAATCATGTCAAAACTAAGATATAAGGGGAGTGTGGTTTAACATGCACGTGTTATATCTTGATTTGGGAATCCCCAAGCCTTAGGCTTGGTATTTTCCTTTGAATACCAACCCAAAGACTTGGAGGGCCTTCCCAATGACCAGAGACATGTTTTTGCAAATTCTACAATATTTCACGTAATCAAGTTCATGCTCACCATCAAGATTACACATGTTTAAATGTCAAATGTATCGAACACCTAGGTAATGTTAAGTTCTCTCTTAGCTATCCAACAATGTAATTTTTTTCAAATTTTGACAATGTTAAGACTTTCATCTATAATCTCTTTTGTTTGTGTGTCTCTTTTTTGGCAAATAACAATGTTTGGTTTTTTTCTCATTATAAATTAACTATTCATCAAAATTCCAAATTAATTACATTTTTAGAAATTAGAATCTATTTTAAAAATAAATCAATTAATTTCCAAAATTTGTAGGGGTAGCATGGAGAAAATTCAGTTCTTAAGGAAGTGTCCACTTAGAAAATTAGTAAAAAAATCAAATACTCACTAAAAATTTATCAGAAAAATTATGCATCAACCACATACTGTTATCTAATTTCTCACCAAAGAAATTTTAAAAATACTAAAAAAAACTTCACCATGTTAGAGATGCACAAAAGTTGCTATGCTATGTTTTTCTAATAAAACCAACACCAATTTTTGTACGTCCCTCTTTTGAACCCCTTAATCTCAACCATTTTCAAAATAAATTAGTACTATAGAAAGCAGACTTAAAGCACTTTGATCCTTGTTTTTGTTGCATCTAAAAATTTTTAGTATAACTATCCTCAATTTCATGTCCAAGGTCAGTATTTCCTAATTTCAAAAAAAAATGTGGCCACTCAAGCCCCCTTTTTGGCCAACAAAAGAAGATTTCATGGTCATTCTACTAAGGAATGCAAGGCTTTGAGTAGTAAAATCCAACATCTTAAGGATTTTGGTACTCTTCCTTATGTGGGGACACCTAATTCCTCTAATTGATACTAATTTTCACTCTAGCATGTATCTCATCAATCATTTCAGCTCACACTTGTCGTACACAAAGTGGGGGCAAGGGATTAGGTAGCCTTCTCCTCGTATGTCAATTTTTGTTCTCTTTTGGCAAGTTGATTTCCTTCCATGTATATCTAAGAGCAAGCTTGGGATGTGGATGACATGCCTTAAGTTTTATCGCATGTGACATACCAAGTTATACATTTTGGAGGTGACTCCTTCCCTTCTCATGATGTAGCTTATTGGAAACATATGACTTGGCATAGGGCTTTCCAAATAAGCTCTCATGTCTTCTTCTGCTCATAGCAATGATGTTAGCAACCACTTTAAAGTAGGGGCATACATCAACACTTATGTTTCATTGCATGATTTTCTTTCTTCCTATGGTGTGTTCCTTTCTTGGTGGTGTCATTGTTGGATGTTGTGTTTGTGTTGCTGATATGTGGTTGTCATTGATGTCAACACTATTAAATGTCTTAAATGTTGTATATGTTGAAGATATTGAGAAAAATATAATAAATATGTTGCAGACTATCTATGAAGCTATGAAGATCAGAGTGGTGGAAATTTATGGACATTGGTTCTCAGAAGTTGTGCATGAAAGGGTTTATTGCTGAGCCTATCTAGTTTATCCTGAGGAAGTTTCAGAGGTGTGCATCAAGATTTGAGCAAGTTATGAGTTTATGTTTTCCTATAGTTATTCTGGAAGAAGAGAATGTAACTATGGTGATTTCAGTTGTTGTGTATGATCCTAAAACATTCATTGACATTTCTAGATCATGATCTATCTTTGTGGTACATCCACATTTATCGGTGTGTTCGTGATCAAATATTTTTCCTTTGTGTGTTCGGGTTTTCATGTTCTTGGGCAACATGGTGGTTGTAATGTGTTGTAGATCCTCATGGATTAATTTTTGAATGCTTGGAACGTTTGAGGATTTTTGTTTATGTCTTCATTATGTTGTGACTAACTTCGACTGGTGCACATTGAGATTTGTTCATGAATTGGACCGACAGTTTGTATTCATCTCTTCTTTATTTTTGGCTAACAAATTTGTTGATGTAATTCCATGAAGCAGATATATAAGAGCAATCATTTTCTTCATTTGACAAGTGTGTGTGTGAGAAGAGTGTGAGATATGTGTGAATAAAGATCAAATCATTCGATTGCAGAGAGGATTATGAAGGAGTTTGAGAGAAGTGTGAAGAAGTGTTTTTGTGCCTAATCAGAATTATAATTAGGCTTTTGAAGAAGCTAATTTCTTAGTTCAATCACTTCAGATGGATTTAATCTTAAAGGTGGCATTGAGTCTTTCCTTTTGAGCAGTGAGCTCTAGCCAGTGTGCCTGAATGCATGCACATTCCCATTATTTATTTCTCTTATACTTTTAACAAGATATAAATTGTGGATTAACCTCCATCATGGTTTTGGCCGTAACATGGTTTCCACTCAAAAATATTGGTGTTGTGTGTGTTTCTGATGCGTTGTTGATTCTTTCTTTCATTTTTATTTATTAGATCTAAGATTAAAGGTTGATAAGCTTATATAAGTTATAAATTTGGTAACAACTAATTCACCCCCCTCTTAGTTGTCTATCCTTGTTTTTCCAAAAACTGGTATCAGAGAAAGTTCCTTTGAAGAAGTTTAATAGCTTGAGGTGATTTGAGATGACATCATACAAGAAGGATAGTCCTAGATTCGATGGTACAAATTACTGTCTGTGGAAGGTCAGAATGGAGTGTCATTTGAAGTGTATTGGTGAACCTTTATGGATGATTACAAAGAATAGATATGTTATTCCTCAGAATGGTCCCTCTACTTCTAATGAGATCAAAGAATCTTAAATTAATATCAAGGCTATAGAAGCATTAATGAGTGCTCTGATAGATTCAAAGATGACAAATGTAATAGGTTTGAAAACAACACATGAGATCTAGAAGAAGTTGGAGACATTGTATGAAGGAGATCTACTAGTGAAAGTTGCTAAGCTACAAATTCTGAAAGGCAAGTGGGAAAATGTGAAGATGAGTGAAGATGAAAAAAATATTTATTTCATGTAAAAGTTAAATGAACTAGTGATGGACCATATTAGATGTGTCAATGGAACTTTGGAAGAAGATGATATTGTGGCTAAAGTGCTCAGATCAATGTATGCTTCTTACAAAATGAAAGTTTATGCTATTGAAGAGGTTAGGACAGTAATAAATGTGACAAGATACATGTTGATTGGTAAGATTGATGCCTTTGAGCTGAGTGAATTTGGTGAATCTACTCCTAAAACATAATCTACATTGAAAGCTATTGTATCTAGAAAAATCCAACAAAGATATGATCTAGGAGAAAGTTCAAGGAAGAAATTCAATTATGAAGATGAGATGACACAGATTGAAGATGATGAAAGAGAGTAGAAGAGATGGAAGCATTGATTGTGAAAAGAGAAGACAAAGGACAAGGTAAGTATAAAGGAAAATTTCCTATTAAATGTTTGTCTTGCAGTAAGATAGGTAATTTCACATCAAGATGTCCTAAAAGAGTTTCTAAGTACAAACCTATCAAGTCTAGATTTCAAAAGAAATGTTATTATGTTGAAGAAGGTGTTATTAAGGAAAATGGTCCAGTGTCCACTGAATCTTCTAGTAATAACAGTATTGAAAATCTCTTGCAACCAGAATTGATGAAAAGAATGAGTGGGTGATTGACAGGGAATGCTCACATCATATGACTGGTGACAAAAGCAAGTTTGTAAGCTTGGAAAAATATGACAGTGGTGTTGTAAGATGTGGAGATAACAATGTTGGTGTGATTTATGGCAGAGGTACTATTTCTCTTGGTGGTAAATATAATACGGATGATGTCCTTTATGTTGAAGGATTGAAGTATAATATGTTGAGTGTTGGACAGACAGTCGACAAGGGATACAATATTTAGTTCAAAGATGGAAAATGCAAGATTTTGGGAAGTTTTTTGGAAATGTAATTGCTTCAGGTATAAAGACAAGAGGCAAAATTTTTCACTTAAGTACTGCTAGTGAAATTTGTTTAATTTCTCAAGTTGATGTAAGCTGGTTATAGCATAGGAAGCTGTGTCAAATGAATTTTGATAACATTGTCAAAGTACACTCCACACAAGAAGTTAGAGATCTTCCTAAGCTAGTGAAGCCTAATAACACTATATGCATGGAATGTCAGATGGGAAAGCAGACTAAAATTTATTTTCAGAGCAAAAACCATCATTCTAATGGAGTACTAGAGTTGGTGCATACTGATCTATGTGGTCCCTCTAGAATCAGAAGTCTACAAGGAGAAAGGTACTTTATGTTGCTCATTGATGATTACTCTAGGATGATATGGGTTTCTTTCTTGAAAGAAAAACATGAGGCATTAGATAAGTTAAAAATTCACAAATCTATGACAGAGAATGAGACAGGGTTGAAGATTAAAAGCTTAAGATCAGATAGAGGTGGTGAATTCACTTCCTAGTAGTTCAATTCATTCTATGAAGAGCATGGAATGAAAAGATAGTTATCTTCTCCTGAGACTCCTCAACATAATGGAATTGTTGATAGAAAGAACATAAAAATTATAGATACTACCAGAACTATGATGTTGGAAGGTAATTACACCTCATATATATTGGAGAGAAGCTGTAAGCACTATTGTGTACACTATTAACCAGGTAAATGTCAATGGTAATTTTGGTAAGACTCTTTTTGAGATGTGTTTTGGTTATAAGCCTGCTGTTAAATATTTCAAAATCTTTGGAAGTAGATGTTATATCAAAAGAGATGAACATATAGTCAAGTTTGATGCTAGGAGTGATGAAGGAATATTTCTAGGTTACTCTACTAAAAGCAAGGCCTACCGGTGCTATAATAGAAGATTGAAGAGAATGATTGAAAGTGCAAATGTCAGAGTTGATGAGGATACTGATAGATCATCCAGATACTATGGATATGATTCAGATGACCAACATGATAAACTGATAAAGGGAAGAATGCTCAAACATAGAATCAAGTTCAAATTGTTCCAGTGAATCAAGAAAGTCTAGAAGGAGAAGCTACTAGAAATGCAAAAGAAAGAACAAAATAACCAAAAATTTGAGAAAATCCCAAAGTTCCAAGGTATGTAAAGCTAAATCATTCTAAAAATTAGATTATAGGAGACAAGAACAAAGGTGTGCAAACTAGAAGAAGAATTGCATAAGAGTATTGCTTGATATCCAAGACTAAGCCTAACAATGTCAAAGAAGCATGTAAAGATGAATATTGGATGGAAGCAATGGAGGAAGAACAAATGAAGATAGAGACAAATGATATATGGATTCTTGTTCATAGACCTTAGGATAAGAATGTGATGAAAACCAAATGGGTCTTTCAAAATAAGCTGAATGAACAAGGTGAACTGATTACGAATAAATCAAGACTAGTATGTAAAGGGTACTCATAGATGGAAGGTATTGATTTTGAAGAAACCTTTGCCCCTACTGCTAGAATTGAAGTTGTAAGATTATATCTTGCTTATGATACTTTCAAGAACTACAAAATCTATCAAATGGTTGTAAAGTCAACATTTATAAATGGTGAATTAGAAGAAGAGGTGTATATTGAGCAACCAAATGGATTTTAATTGACTAACAAAGGAGATATGATCTATTGATTGAAGAAAGCACTGTACAGACTCAACCAATCCCTTAGAGCTTGGTACGCTAGACTGGATAAATAATTGTTGAAGCTTGGATTCAATAAAGGTACTGTAGACAGTAATTTGTATTTCAAGATGGATCGGGATAAAGAGTTGACAATTGAAGTCTTTGTTGATGACATCATTTTTGAAGGAGATGATGACTTATGTATGAAGTTTGCTAATCAAATGAAAAGTGAATTTGAGATGTCAATGATTGGAGAGATGAAATTATTTTTGGGATTGAAAATTACCCAATTAGATGATGGAATCTTTATATCTCAGTCCAAGTATGTGAAATAGTTACTGAAAAAGTTTGGAATGGAAGACTCAAAGCCTGTTGGTACACCCATGGTAATCGGATGCAACTTAACACATAATGATGATTCTCCTAAGGCTAATAAAACAAGGTACATGTCAATGATTGGTGGATTTCTTTATTTGACTTAGACCAAACCTGACATCATGAATGTTGTATGTATGGTTGCTAGATATCAAGCCAATCTGAAGGAATCACATGTAACTGCAGTAAATAAATTTTTTAGATACTTGAAAGGAACAATTGACTTTTGCCTATGGTATCCTAAGGATGATGATCTTACTTTGAATGCCTTTACTAATGTAGATTGGGTAGGATATGTGGATGACAGGAAAAGTACTAGTGGTGGTGCATCTTCTTGGGGAAGAAGCTGGTCTCTTGGCTTACTAAAAAGAAAAAATCCATTTCCTTATTTACTACTGAGGTAGAATATATTGTTGATGCAAAAAATTGTACTCAAGTAATATGGATGATGCAGATGCTGAGAGATATCAGAATTGAGTATGATGAGCCTATTGCTATATTTTGTGATAACTCAAGTTCCATAAACATTTCTAAGAATTTGGTGCTGCATTCAAAGACAAAACATATATCTATCAAATATCACTTTTTGAGAGACAAAGTGAGAGATAAAGAAGTTAGACTGGAGTATGTGCCTACTAAGGAACAAATTGTAGACATATTTACTAAGCCATTACCGAAGGATGATTTTAAGTATCTCAGAGGGAAGTTAGGGGTGATTTCCCCTCCTAACCTAAACTAATATGCAAGCCTTTGCATCAATCCGTGTACTTAAAGTCATATCTTATTTTATATTGATGATATGGTGACTGTTGCTCAGGGGGAGTAGTCTGATTATTCAAATATGTGGTTCAAAGCTTCTATACCTTTGCCATTGATGTCAAAGGGGGAGAAGATTAATGTGAAAAACCTTTGAGGAACAAAGGGGGAGAAGAGTCATGTGAAGAAAAGGAAACTGTTGGAGAAGAGATAGTTGTGTTGGTGGTATTTTCACATCATGTGTTGCCATCAATGCCAAAGGGGGAGATTTTTGGGTGTTGTGGTTGTGTTGCTGATATATGGTTGTCATTGATTTCAACACTATTAGCATCAATGTCTTAAAGGATGTATATGTCGAAGATATTGAGAAAATTATAATAAATATGTTGCAGACTATCTGTGAAGCTGTGAAGATCAAAGTGGTAGAAAGTTTTGTACCTTAGTATTCATAAGTTGCACATTAAAGGGTTTGTTTTTTAGCCTATCTAGTTTATCCTCAAAAAGTTTCAGAGGTGCACATCAAGATTTGAGTGAGTTGTAAAGTTTGGTGTTCCTATAGTTATTTTGGAAGAAGAGAATGCAATTCTGGTGATTTTAGTTGTTGTGTATGCTCCTATGATGTTCGTCAAAATTTATAGATTGTTCTCTATCTTTGTGGTGCATCCACATTGATTGATGTGTTCGTGATCAAATATTTTTCCTTTGTGTGTTCGGGTTTTCATGTTCTTGGATGACATGGTGGTTGTAACATGTTACGGATCCTCAAGGATTAATTTTTGAATGCTTAACACATTTGAGGATGTTGTTTTAGGTCTTCATTATGTTTTGACTGACTTCGGTTGGTGTGCATTGATATTTTTTCATGAATTGGGCCGACAGTTTGTATTCATCTCTTCTTTATTTTTGGCCAACAAAGTTGTTGATGTAATTCCATGAAGTGGATATATAAGAGTGATTGTTTTCTTCATTTGAGAAGTGTGTGTGTGTGAGAAGAGTGTGATATATGTGCAAATAAATATCAAATCATTCGATTGCAGAGAAGAGTATGAAGGAGTTTGAGCAAAGTGTGAAGAAGTGTTTATGTGCCTAATCGGAACTATAATTAGGCTTTTGAAGAAGTTAATTTCTTAGTTCAATCTCTTAAAATGGATTTAATATAAATGTTTTATGTAAGGAAGTGAGGCTTCCCTTTTGACCAGTGAGCTCTAGGAAGTGTGCCTAAATGCATGTGCATTCCCATTATTCATTTCTCTTATACTTTTAACAAGGTATAAATTATGGATTAACCTCCACCATGGTTTTTTTTGGAACAGGGTTTCCACACAAAAATATTGGCGTTATGTGTGTTTCTGATGTGTTTTTTATTCTTTCTTTCACTGTTATTTATCAGATCTAAAATTAAAGGTTGATAAGGTTAAATAAGTTTTAATTTCTGTAAAAACTAATTCCCCCCCTCTCAGTTGTCTATCCTTGTTTTCCCAATAGTCATTGGGTTTGATTTCCTCTAAGAGCATAATATTTCTTTGACTTGTCCTCTCTTGGAAAAATTAAGTACAATATTCCCTAAGATGAGACATTGCATTTTTCCTCTCTTGGAGACATTAAGCACAATATTCCCTAAGAAGAGACCTTGCACAAACAAAGAAAAATCCATTCGAAAATCCCTCTTTTTGTGTTGCATTTTTCTACCTGATTAAATTCATGGAGGTATGGCTTCGATATGGCTTCTTACGGCTCACCTAGTTAACAACTAGCTTCACTAGCCCTTCTTAGCATGTATTTTCATTTTGCACCTTATTAAAGTCATGGAGGTATGGCTTTGATATGGTTCCTTGGGGCTCACCTAGTGGACAACTAGCTTCACTAGCCCTTGTGAGCATGCATTTAATTTTTGTCCAAGTTATCATAGTCATGGGGGTATGAATTTGATATGGATTTCTTGGGTCTCACCTAGTGGAAAACTAGCTTCACTAGCCCTTGTGAGCAAGCACTTTGTTTGCATAGTGGACAACATGTTCCACTTGTAAACCTTTTTCAAAAATATCCTAGACCCAATCCACAACACGTTGGATGGTTAGTCGAAGCTTGATCCATTGTATTTTTCTTTCTTTTTTTCTTTTTCCTTTTCCTATATTTGATGGTGTATGTTGGTGATCTAGTTATGGCTTCATTTATCATCAGCAAGTGTGTTTCTTTGTGCCTATGTTGGTTTGTCATAGGATCTTGGTCCTGGGGGCTTGGCCACCCTCTTGGTTATTATCATCCTATCTTACTAGCATTCGTACATTTGAACCCCTCTTGATTGTGTGGCTAGCTACTTTACTGTGAGTATGAAGCAAGTTCATACTCTCACTAAAGTGGGGGCTAAATGTAGTGTAGGAAAATGCATACCATTGCATTTTCACACTTGTGTCAACCCACCTTGTTTTATTTATCCTTATTTATGTCTTAATTGGTCCTATTTTGCATCCACAAGCCTAATAAATTATATCATTTTGTGGCTAATCCCAACAAACATCAAAGGATAAATGATAATTTAATGATTATGGATATGTGTCCTTGATTTTTGGATTGGGACTAATAAGACACCTAGGGCACATCTTTTTCCTCCAAAGGTCTTGGGACCCTATTTTCAAATGTGCCTTAAAAGGCACCATTTTTGGAATCTATGCCTTGAGTTTTAAGCCTTGAGACTAAGACACCACCTAGGGTGTCTTAGTCCCCCTTAGGTTATTTTCAAGATTTAGCCTCCTTTAATTAATGAATTCATATTTCAGCTTGGTGTGGTGTAAATTCGGGATATTAAGCATGGATAAGTATAAATACAAGGTTCTTTCACTCATATTTCTTCTAAGAAATTCATGAGATTATCCTAGAAAGTTTACAAGTGACACAAGAGCATTCAAGAGAAATTCATCAAGTATTTGGAGCCATCATCAAGATTCAAGCATCATGTCAAAGATATTCTTGGATCATGTGTTTCTTTGAGGTAATATTTGTGATGTAGGGTTTTGATTCAAGCAAGAAATTCAAGTCAATATCTATCAAGCATTCATTTGATTCAATATTTGTATTCAATCTAGCCACTTCATACAAGTTTGTATATTTCATAACAAGGGCCTTATTTGAGTTGAAGATCATTTGAAGAGAAAAGTTACGAAGTTGAATTGTAAATTTGTCTTCTTCATGAAAAGTAACCTATGAGCCAGATCTATAGGTTTCAAAACCTGAGATCAGAGAAGAAGGAAGTGAAAAATTGAACCTCAAAATCACATTTTGAAGTTTCAAAAATTCAGATCGGGACTAAGTTGATAGTAAGGGCATCTTAGTCCTCCAAGTAGTATTTTCCAGAGAGTCTTCAAGATTTTGTTCCAACATCTGCTTCGAAAAACAACAATGGGACTAAGACAATAGTAAAGGTGTCTTAGTCCTCCCTAGAATATTTTGACAAAAAAATTGCATTCCCAAAATCCTTATCACATTTCCAGATTTCCCAGGTACTTACATCCTAAATTACTGTTACTTAATTTTGTCATTTGCACTCATTATTTGGTTTGCATGACTAGGTTTTGTGAGTTGAATATCAAGTTATCTTTTCCAAGATTTTTCTTGGTGGTGAACCCTTCAAAGCCTAAGGAATCTTCCTAGGTCTCCCTTGTTGAGAATTGACTCACCTTTGTGTTGATAGTCAATCCAATTTGGGATGGACTAGGTTCCCTTGAATGAACCATCCCTATAGATGAAAAATCAAGGATTAGGGATTCCTTTCTTGTATTGTGAGTCCCATTTCCCCACATTTTTTTATGGTTTAAAAGGATAATATGCTCATTTGGTTAAAATAAAGATTAATGAACAAAATTTATTAAAACTCCTATAAAACAGAGGAGTAATTATAGTTATTAAATAATAATAAGATGCAACCTTTGTGAAAGGGTATGATGGTTTGGAAACCAACCCTTAATACATATAAATAATTTGTGTGAGACTTGGAAAGGGATATGAAGATTAATCAAGGAAGAATAAGATGGTTTGGTGGGCTATGGACATTGGAGGAGAGGTCACATAGAGCATGTCAAACTCAGGGTATATAGTACACTCAAGATTGTCCTAGCTAGGGATTTGATGCATTTTCATGGTGCATAAGCACACTTTGTGTTTTTACACATGTTCTCCAATGTGTGTCATAGCTATAAGGACTAATACCACTGAAATCTCCTAGAGTGAGAATGAGCTTTACAAGTGCTATGATTTAGATAAGGACTAAACTTATGAAAAAAAAAATTTAATTATGAATAAGATGGAGTTGATTGAATTAAATTATTTAATGATGTTATTTGTATCTGTTGATCATACTCATATTGTTAAATGCCAATTTATATATTAATGATGGTACAATCTTAATGTCCTCAAGTGTTAAGCTAGGTAATATTGATAAATATATAGTTTATTTTAATTTAAAGTGATAGATATATAGTTTACAAATTTTTATTTAAAACATAGATAATAACACTAGTAAATCTGTTACCATATAAAATTAACTCTAATATATTAAATCTATCCATTCTATACTTGGGGAAAAGTAGTGCTACAATTAATCATATGATTAAACATGATAATAAGACAATCAAATTTAGGTCTTGTTTGGAAATATAATTGATAGAAAAGTAAATATGAGCAATCATATTTATTGTGTAATGCACATGTTAATAAATATTTATATTTACTATAGTGACACAAGGAACCATGAAATTTGAAAGAAACATAGATTATTTATTTAGTTTTTAATGTAATTCACTATACAAATGGGACATAATAAGGAGTCAACATATATTACTCCAAAACATGCCTCTCAAGACAAGGTTATCAAAGTCTTAAGTGACCCTTCTCCCTTCTCATGAGCCAAATGTATACACTATCCTACATCTTAGCATAACATCAGTAGTTGAAGTTTAGAGCGATGCATAGATTTGATGTGTTAGACTCAAGAGATTATAGTGAACACCAGACCCTATTGATCAATGCCTTTGATGTCTATCAATACTCTATCAAGTGTAAGATCTTGGGATTTATGGATTGTCAAAGCCTATGACATTATAAGTGGGACTTGGTGGTGAGCACCATGAGTAATGAGAATAATTAATACAAGGCATGAGTCTACCATGGATGCTCTTTTTTTGTTCATCATCTTCCACTTACTTCTACAATTAAATAATGCATTAACATCATCTACCATATAGCATACAATTAAAGTAAAAGTAGAAAACTAGTAACATAATTATACCAAATATATTTAGTATTAAAAAAACATAATTAGTTATCATGATAGTGAAATTATGTCAAACCTATTTAATAGTCAATAATTATCATATAAAATTAATAAATAAATTTCAATTTTATCAATTGTTAGTAATATAATAGAAGTTGGCAAAGAAATATTACAATTTTTTGAAGTTGATTGCTATATTAATTACTTAATTGGTATTGATGGTCAAAATGACACATGAAGATATGGACAATAGTAAAATTTGTTCTCTCCTTAAATATATAGATATCCCATCAAGACTAAAATACCTCAAACATTTCAAAGGTCTATGGTATTGTTCCTACTCAAAGCCCTTAAGTTGTTCTCTCCTTAAAGAGATGGATATCTCATCAAGACTTAAATCACTCAAAAAATTCAGAGGTCTATGGTATTGTTCCTATTCAAAGCCCTTTTCAATGATTTCTAGATTTTCTAAGTTTACAGTTATGAATTTTACTATATTTTCAATAATTTTATTCAATTTGAAGCTATTTTAGTCTAAATTTTATTCTTGACTCATTTTTTCTATAAATGCATAATCTCAAGATAAAATTTGATTATTTAACAATTGAACCCATATGAACCCAAGACAATATTTATTTTATTCTAATATAATTAAAGCTATTTGAATTATAATCTTAAATTTATCTAAATAATAATCATGTGAAATGACTAAGATTAGGGAAGAAAAAACAATCTAAGTTTTCCTAAAATCTTATGTTTGATCAATAAAAGAGATAAATTCAAATTTAAACCGTGAACAACTAGACTCATCCTCACACAATCTTATGCTAGGGAGTTCAAGCTCAAAAAATATTTTTGATTGACAATATGAACATGAACACAAGATCAACATTTATAATAATTAATTGGATCATATATCTTTACTCTTGAATTGTAAACATAAAATGTTCAAACCTTCAAACTAAAAAATTGAGGAAAAATTTAAATATAAACATAATTGTATTTACAAGTCCTATATCTATGTTTATGTTAATCTATTATCTATTGCATCTTGATTTTACAATTGATATATTTATAGCATTCCCTTGAGTTGAAGATAGTTACATCGGCTCTGAAAGAAATTTATTAGTCCCTACTTTAGTAGAGGCTAATTCTTTTTCTTGACCAATTTGAATAATGATTGTTAATTGACAACTTGAAGGGGACTATTTGAAATATTTATTATAGTTTTAACCTTGGGAATATTGGGTTGTCAGGACACATATCTAGTGATTTTACTATTTATTTATTTTCAACGAATAGCAACTTGGCGAATAATTATTATACCTTTTGAAATTTCATTTCCTTGCCAAACACTTCAATTATTATTTTGTAACATGAAATATATTTATATGAAAGTTTTAGAAATGTTCCTTGTAATATACAACTTATTATTGTTGTTTCAATGTTATCAAAGATTTCTTATAGGCTAGCATTAGGTTAGAAGTTAGAACAAATACTTGGATTATATTACTTTTTATATTTTGTTCTACCTTATTTGCATAGATTTCAATTCATAACCAATGTGACTTAGCTTTCTTGAGGTCTATGGATATTGAATCTCGAGTAAACGCCACTTGTAATGCTAACATCTACTACATATTGGATATTGACCCTCAGGTAAACATCACTTGCCCCACTATTCGAAAATTCTACACTAATGACATGTCACAATTGTTCCCATCCACACACCTTTACATTATCACACTACATTCATTGAATAAAATGATACTCATGTTGAATTATATCCCCTCGAAAAAAATGTAAAGAACACTATGAATTTAGGGTTCTCATTGTGGCTTATTTTCAACAATTCCCTTAAGCCACTCTATAGATGGTTGGGGCTCATAACCTAGTCTATTTCTAATACCATGTTGGATTTTTCATAGATCAACAATGACTTGAACCTAGGACCTTCATTTTCTATTACAGTACTCTACCATTAAGCTACTTGTCACTTTGTTGGCAGTATATCGTTGGTCTAGGTGTGAGTTATTTCTAACACACCCCTTTAAACTGCTCTATAGATGTTTGGGGTTCCTAGCTTGGCCTAGCTATAATACCATGTTGAGATTTGACATGAACCAGATAGGACTTGAACCTAAGACCTTTTGTTGCTACACCAGAATGCTCTACCACTAAGCTACTACCCCCTTTATGACCAGTCTATCTATAATCCAAATGTAACTTATTTCCAACATATTCCAAAGTATATTACTTTTTACTTCAATATTAATTTAATATATTACACTTTGAAAATTTAAGATTTTCTTAATAGTTTAAGTTTATAACATAAAATTTATGGATCAACTTTACTCAACAAAATGGGCTAAACAGCCAATCACAAAAGGCTCTGTATTACAACCTTGAGATATTCACTAACCATGAAATGAACTATTTCACATCCTTTTACACTAAAAGAGAAATACTACCATCTATTTTATTTTTAAACCAGAACCATATCATATTGTGCACCAGTCGTCCACAGCGTTTGGCGGAGACTGCAGCTGCACCGTAGCCCTCGCTAAAATGAATTATTTCTGAGTAGATGGTCAAACATGAATTAATATCCACCACCATAACATTGGTTAAGACAGTAACAAAATTCTCTTAGAATGAATTATTTCTGAGTAGATGGTCAAACATGAATTAATATCCACCACCATACCATTGGTTAAGACAGTAACAAAATTCTCTTAGAATGAATTATTTCTGAGTAGATGGTCAAACATGAATTAATATCCACCACCATACCATTGGTTAAGACAGTAACAAAATTCTCTTAGATGCCCCCTTAATATCTCCTATCCATTTGCTCACGTTTTCCTATATTAGGAGATAATTTGACTTCATACTTGATATTATGTTTGAAGTTATCCACATTTCGACATTTTCTCATGGCCTTTAATGAATTTATGGACTTTTTGCTCTACGCGGAATGGTTGGAGCTTTGAAGATAACTGAATACCAATTTACATTCATGAAACTATTTTTGTTGTTGCCACATTTACTGGTGGAATCTAACACAAATCTGGATGCATTTAATATGTCCCTTTTGCACATAATTATTCGTGAACCATGCTATTTATCTGACATCATCCGTTTATCTTAGTGTGGAAATTTTACAGTCCCTGCAACATTCTATTCCACATTCTTTGCGTAAACTTCAATTATTTAGAAAAGGTCAATAATGAAAGCTATGAATATATCCAAAAAAAACACAAAGCAATGAACTGTTTCAGCTCATAGCCAATATGACTTGGCTTTCTCGAGTTCTATAGGTATTGACTGTCGGGTTAAGGTCGCTTGCAACGCTAGCCTCTTCTACGCCTCCTTCTATGCCCCGCTATTTCAACTTTCTACAGTCATGGCGTGTCACAATTGTTGAACTTTCTACGGTCACGGCGTGTCACAATTTTTCCCATCCACACATCTCTATACTATCGTCAAAGAAAAAGATTGATACACATGTGCACTTATATCCCTCTTGAGGAGAACGATAGGAATTGATACACATCGCTACGCTCTCCCATTGGTTCAGATTCGTAGAACAGGGCAATGACTTACAAGTCAACTCATGTTTTGAATGCGATGTAAATGGTTGAACTATCTCTACACCCACCCGCTGACTTGTTCTTTCATTGCCCTGTCTGCTCTCTTTGCTCTCCCACTTAATCTAGGAGATGGAACCAAAGCCTATGTGTTCAAATCTAGGCATCTGTAGATCAAGGATTTTTATTGACATGTTAGAGGAATAATTCATATTTATTTTGGTATGAAATAATTAGATGGAAAAGGTTATAAGAAGAGAGGTATGTGTATTTTATATGTTTTGAAATAGAAAAATATTATATTTTAGATTGTAAAGTTTATAAAGATATTTACATCAAGTGTATAAATAATTTAATAATTTTTTTTTTTAAGATTTATTTAATAAAGAGATGGTTGAAAGAAAGGAAAATTGGTTATCAAATAATGACAGAAAATTTAGATGTGATTAAATACCAATGTCTTCAGCACGATGAAGGGGATTTGAGTTGTGCCAAATGGCTACAGTTTGTTTTCAAGTTTAATATGTAATATGTACTTTAGAACTTTCTGTCATGGGTCTGATGAGTTGCTGGTTGCTCCAACTATATTTTCACAAGTTTTATTATGTAATTTGTTATTCTGTACTTTGGTCTTGGGTCTGTTAAGTTGTTGGTTGCTCCAACTGTCTTTGTTTCTGGTTAGTTTGGTTTTATGCACTCTTTGGCAGTTGTCTAGTGCACTGTTGTTCTTTCCTTCACAATCCATATTTTGGGCTGCATTTTTTTTATTGTATTATTTCTGCTTTGTTCAATAAAAAAAAAAAATGACAGAATAATTGAAACAAATTTATTTACCTTTAAACTGTCTTTTAACATTTTAAAATTAGAAATATTCTATTCTATGAGATGGGAGTTGTGAAGGATTTGAAAATGTGGAGGAACAGGATTGTAGCCAAAACTTGGTTGAAATATTATCTCTTGCACTATGTTATGATTATTCTACTACATAAATGCCAATCGTTGACAATTGACAAGGGAGATACCTTTCCAGTGGGTAGTGCCCTTATTGGAAATCAGACACTAGTCTCAAAGAATGGCACGTTTGCATTGGAATTTTTCAGTCCCAACAACACCAATAATTGGTATGTTGGCATCTGGTATGCCAAAGTCTTGGAGACATCTATTGCTTGGGTGGCTAACTGCGAACATCCTTTGAGAAACATGCTCGATGTTTTAAATTTATTGACAGATGGTTGTCTCTGACTGTTTGATTTAGAAGGATGAACGATTTGGTCATCCGAAAATAGCTTAAAGGTGTCTCGGGCATCAATTTTTGAATCAAGTAACTTTGTTATGGTATGAGCACAGGCCGAGAATGTTTGAGAAAGTTTTCAACATTTGGTAGATACATGGCTTGCAGGGACGAAGATGTGGAAAGGAATGAAACTAAATTCTTGGAAGAGTATTTCTGATATGACACCTAGACCTTTCTATTTACAAATGGATCCTTCACCAGGAAAGACTCTGTTTTTTCTCTTCTCTCACAACAGTGGTTCGTATTGGTCTAGCGGAGAGTGGAGTGGAGAGTATTTCGCAAATATGCCAATATTTTCCAAGGTGAGCTCCAGTAGTGTTAAAATAGAGTTTCTAACGCTCTCTCCTTCAAGAAATAAGGGAACGCACCATTATGGAAAAGAATGGTGAATTTTGGTGGTATAGGATGCAAAATGGTGGGTGGTTGTAGGATGGGTTCAGACCCAGAGATCAATGTGATGTTTATGATGTGTGTGGAGCTAATGCAGCATGCATTGGCTATACAAAGTTGAGTTCCCATGTCATAGGAAATGCCAATGATACTTGCACATGTGTGCAGGGTTTCAATCCCAGAAACAACCGTGCTTGGGATTCAAAAGAGTGGTGATTAAGTGGTTGTGTTCACCGAAGTCCATTGCAGTGCTCTATCACAAATTCAACTGATAGGTTTTTGAAAATGGAGAGAAAGTATTTGGCCGACGATCAAGTGGCTACCTATAGCAAGGGGCAAACATTGAATGGATGCCAACTTGCCTACCTCAAGAAATGCTTGTGCATGGCCTTTTGGCTCAGTAGCTCCTCTCCTCCTCTGTGTCGATTGTGGTTTGGAGATTTGATGAATGTGCATGAATCATCTGGCAGCTAGTCATTCTATCTCTGTTTGGCAGCTTTTGAGTTACAGGATTCCACATCCAAGCCAAGACACAGTTCCTTTTGTGAAAATTCTATTGCAGTTACTGATTATTAAATTCCTATCTATAAATATTAGTTGACTACCAAAAATTAATTCACAGCAAATATTGAAAAATAATACAATTGCAACTTCACAAATAAAACTCACATGAATAGAGAAGAAAACATGCAAAATAATAAACACAATATTTTTGGACAAATTGTCCTTGGAAAAACCCTAGAGGGAAAACCAGTACTATAGATGAGGAATTATATTAATCTTCAACAAATCAAGAGATACATAAACTGCTTGCCTCTTACTGACAAAGCTTCGACAATATTCTTCTCCGAAAATTCTTCACTCAATTTCTCTTGTTGAAATTCCACTACTGCTACCTCCAACGCTATCACTGTAAGACTATTTTCTATCACTGCAAATATTTCTCAAGTGTGTGTATTCTCCAAATGCCCATTGACCCCCTTTTAAACTATTCTCATTGGAAAACCAATGGCCATGATTTAATCTCAATCAATGGCTAAGATTAATTAGACTCTAACAAACCCTAACTAACTGGTTTCGAGAAGTCTCTAGAGGAATCAATCAATTAATTAATTAATTATTTGTCCACCTAACTAACTTCTTTCTAGAAGTCTCAAGAATTAAATAATAATTCTTAGAATTGGAGAAAAAAACTGTCTGAGCTACAATAAATTAACACTCCCTCTTGGCGAGGAAGGTGTCTTGCATAACACCCAACATATCTCTAAAGAAGATAAATTTTTCCTTCTCCAATGCCTTTGTCAAAATGTCTGCTACCTACTTCAATCTATAGGTATATACTGTAGCTGAATAATCCCTCGTTGTACACAATCCCTGATGAAATGATACCTGATGTCTATATGCTTAGACCTATCATGAAACACCAAATTCTTAGACAACCTGATGTAACTTTGATTATCATAGTGTATCACCATAGTGTCAACCCTCTAACCTAACAAGGCTATTATCAAGTTCCGAATCCATATCACCTCACATGTCGCCATGCTAGCAGCTAGGTATTATGCCTCTGCATAACTCAGAGCCATGGAATTTTGCTTCCTATTGTACCAAGAGATAACTCTTGATCCCAAGCTAAAGAAACACCCTGAAGTGCTTTTCATGTCTGTTGTACTGTCTACCCAATCTACGTCAGTATAGTCTATCAACCTAATACCATCACTTCAAGCATATCTGATCCCATACTCGATTGTACCACACAAATACTGCAACACATGCTTTGTTATTGTACAATTCACTCTCTTCGTCTCAACCATGAATTGACTAAGAGAGTTTATTGCAAAGGATATATCTGGTCTGGTGTTGACCAAATACATGAGAGACCCAATCAACTACCTATATAATGTAGGGTCTACATCCTTCTCCTTGGATGTGTCTACCTTCTTCCAATTCGTGATCATAGGAGTAGACATAGCTCTGCAATCCTCCATCTTGAACCTCCTCAAGATTTCGATGCAGTATTTCCCTTGTCCAAGAAAAATCTCACGATCTATTTACCATACCTCCATGCCTAGAAAGTAGTGCATAAGCCCCAAATCCTTCATCTCAAACTCTGCTGCAAGGTCTCACTTGCACTCCTCTATGTGCCCTAGTGAACTTGTTAAAAACAAGTCATCCACATATAGATCAAGAATGAGAACCTCGCCCCATCCAGCAAGTAGTAGAGATCAGCATCCGCCTCACTCTTCAAAAAGCCCATTCCCTGCAAGTATTGACCAATGCGCTCATACCACACCCTAGGAGCCTACTTGAATCCATACAAAGCTCTCTTCAATCTACACACTTGGGTTTTATTGTTGTGTGCTACAAATCCCTCTGGTTGTTCTATGTATACCTCCTCTTTCAATTCACCATTAAGAAACACCGTCTTGCCAACCATTTGATTGATCTGCCATCCCATGTGTGTTGCAAGAGAGATCATGGCTCATATATAAGTATACCTAACAACTCGATCGAATGTCTCCTCATAGTTTATTCCCTCCTTTTGAGAGAACCCCTTGGCCACAAACCTTGCCTTTTATTTCTCAATGCTACCATCTGCACCATTTTCGATCTTATAGATTCAACGTGATCCAACCACTTCCCTCGCTGTTGGTCTAGGAACAACTTCCCACACTTCATTTTGCACTATTGAGGTATATTCCTCAACCATCGCATCTCACCACACTTGCTATTGTGCGGCCTCCTGATAGTTGGAAGGCTCACTATCTACCAAATGACTAACTAAAAGCCTTATAGTCATTATTCCTGGTTGGTTGTCTACGTTGTCTATTACTCATACTTGGAGCTCCCACAAACTCCTGCATATCCCTTTGTTTCTGTTGGTTACTGCTACCAACTATAGAGGATGAAGTATCAACCTCCATATGTTCCTGATGCATCTCTTGGATCTACTGCATCTGTCACTCCATACTCTATGAACTCTCAGCACTTGAGCCTATGCTTGTACTAGTCACTATACTCGAGCTTTGTATCCCTGATCTGATTGCTCAATCCTTGGAGCTTTTGTTTGTTGCTCACTCTGATCATCTGCTGGAAAATCTCTGGATCTTCTAAATGCCTTGTCCTCCATGAACTTGACATCACACCTAACTATAATCCTCCTGGCCCCTGGAATAAATATCCGATATGCCTTTGAGGTCTCATTGTACCACACAAAGTACCCTCTCTCTGTAGTCTGATCTAACTTAGAATGTGTAGCTCTAGGAATGTGACAATATGTCAAACTCCCAAATATCTTGAAGTGGTTGATGTCTGGCTTCTTCCATGAGAATGCATCCTCTAGTGTCATCTTACCCAATACTTTATGTGGAACCCTATTCTATATGTATACTGATGTACTGCATACCTTTGCCCATAAGTAGCATGGAATATCCTGATCATACAACATAGTCCTTTCCGCCTCCGATATTATCTCTTGCATTATGTTATGATTATTCTACTACATAAATGCCAATCGTTGACAATTGACAAGGGAGATACCCTTCCAGTGGGTAGTGCCCTTGTTGGAAATCAGACACTGGTCTCAAAGAATGGCATGTTTGCATTGCAATTTTTCAGTCCCAACAACACCAATAACTGGTATATTGGCATCTGGTATGCCAAAGTCTCGGAGAGATCTATTGCTTGGGTGGCTAACTACGAAAATCGTTTGAGAAACATGCCCGATGTTTTAAATTTATCGAGAGATGGTTGTCTGTGACTGTTTGATTTACAAGGATGAACGATTTGGTCATCCAAAAATAGCTTAAAGGTGTCCCGGGCATTAGTTTTGGAATCAAGTAACTTTGTTATGGTATGAACACAGGTCGACAAATTTTGGGAAAGTTTTCAACATTTGGTAGATACATGGCTTGCAGGGATGAAGATGTGGAAAGGAATGAAACTAAATTCTTGGAAGAGTTTTTATGATATGACACCCAGACCTTTCTATTTACAAATGGATCCTTCACCAGGAAAGAATCTGTTTTTTCTCTTCTCTCACAACAGTGGTTCGTATTGGTCTAGCAGAGAGTGGAGTGGAGAGTATTTCGCAAAGATGCCAATATTTTCCAAGGTGAGCTCTAGTGGTGTTAAAATAGAGTTTCTAACACTCTCTCTTTCAAGAAATAAGGGAACGCACAATTTTGGAAAAGAATGGTGAATTTTGGGGGTATAGGATGCAAAATGGTGGGTGGTTGCAGGATGGGTTCGGACCCAGAGATTAGTGTGATGTTTATGATGTGTGTGGAGCTAATGCAGCATGCATTGGCTATACAAAGTTGAGTAAATTCATAAATTCATCACCAGCAATTTATCGAAGGAAAATTCATCACCAAGTAAAATTCACCGTCAGCAATTCACTGCGGTAGAAAATTAACCATATTAAAATTCACCGTCAGCAATTCTCTCCTTAAATAGATAGATATCTCATCAAGACTTAAATCACTCAAACAATTCAAAGGTCTATGGTATTGTTCATACTCAAAGTCCTTAAGTTGTTTTCTCCTTAAAGAGATAGATATCTCATCAAGACTTAAATCACTCAAACATTTCAAAGGTCTATGACATTGTTACTATTCAAAGCCCTTTTCAATGATTTCTAGATTTTCTAAGTTTACAATTATCAATTTTACTATGTTTTCAATAATTTTATTCAATTGTAGCTATTTTAATCTAATTTTTTTTCTTGACTCAATATTTCTATAAATGCATAATCTCAAGATAAAATTTGATTATTTAACAATTGAACCCATATGAACCCAAAAAATAATTTATTTTATTCTAATATAAATTAAAGCTATTTGAAATGTAATCCTAAATTTATCTAAATAAGAAGCATGCAAACAGACTAAGATTATGGAAAAATAGTAAACCTAAGTTTTACTAAAATATTATGTTTGATCAATAAAAGAGATAACTTAAAATTTAAACTATGAACAACTAGACTTATTATCACACAATCTTATGTTAAGGCACTTCACTTTTTAATTTTTCTTTTGATTGACAATATGAACATGAACACAAGATCAGTATTTATAATGATTAATGTAAAGAGCTTCAGTCTTTAATTCCAAGAAATCAAAATCTCTTAAATAATTGATTTACATTCTAAAGAAAGTCGAAAACTCTGATCAGTATCATTACATGAACTCCAAAAGATTCCAAAATATCGACTTAAAGTCTACAAATAAATTCAAAATACTTCCAATTAAATTGATACACGTGTCATCTTACATGACATTAATATTACAAAAGCATTTGTAACAAAAGTTTACAATTCAAGACTTGGGCATTCTATGACCTTAAGCTCTACAATAATTAATTAAAGAATACAATAATACATATATGAAGAAATCATCCTTTGATCTTCAATCCAATAGCATATCTTCAAACATGAAGACGAGAACAAGAATCAGGCACTTTTTCTGCCCAACCTCGAAGCTTATGCTTCCCCGGAATTCCTTAGTCATTCAAAGAATACCCGACTATGCACAAATCGCTTAGCAAAAAGCAGGAGATACACAAGATGGAATCGGGTGCGTGCCTAGTATAACTAGTAAATCCACAAGCATTTTCATTTTTCTAATTCATTTAAAAAATAAGCAAGTTCGATACTAGGATATGGTAGAGAGTAAATTATATTCCATCTATTTCAATGGTCCTTAAGTTACTTGGCCAAGTAAAATGTCATGCACGACAAATAATAATAGTTTGGGAAAGAAAAACTACGCTCTCTAATAACCCATATTCGACACCCGTCCCGGAAGGTAACTTTCTAAACACATGTCATGCACATTCATTTATCAAGCATGGATGGTTCCATTCAAAATAAAAATGATCTTTCACAACATCTTAACTACAATCTTGTTTCAAGCAAAAATGGTTCTAATGCAGTCTTTTCATCGTTTTAAATCATAAATAATATTAAATTAATATTTAAATCAAATAATAAAATAACCAAAAAGAAGGTGTATCTCGAGTATGTAATCTAAGTACATATTTAAACAGGCATAAATGAGCACACATTCTTTTTGTTCATTTACTCATTTAATTGATGTTCACTTCGAAATAATCTTGTTCTAATTCATTTTGTTTCAAAGTAATTTATATTTTTAATTTACTTAATTTCTTTTCTATTTTTCACATTTCCATAAAAAAAAATAATATTTTTTCAAAAACATGTTTAACAACTCATTTTCACTTCTGTTTGGTAAACAATTTTAAATCATTCCTAGAGATTTAACAATTTTCACTTTCACTTTCCTATAATATTTAAATACACTAAATTATTTTATCTTAACATTCTTAAAAAAACAACATTCAACAATTTTTATTCTGTGATATCTTTTCATTGAAATTTCCAATTGAATGTCTATACAGATAACGAATATAGCTGAGTGTTTTCCCAAATCTAGAAATGAATCTTTCTCTTTCTCTGTCAATTTTTTGTTATATTCTTTTGCTGTGAATTCCCTCTGTGTTTGTGCATGTATCTTAGGCAACAAAATTTTCTTTTCTATTCTTACCTCTGTCTGTTGGCTATGTGAAATGAATGGAGGGCAGATTTATTCTTTTCTGTATTAAACTCCACTTATTCCCCCCTTCTGGCCACACCTTCTCCTTCACTTCACTTGCGCATGGGATAAATAGAATTCCAATTAATTATAGATCAAAATCTCCTCCCTCCTCTAGCTGTGCATGGGGAATAAGTAACTCCTTTCATTTCTTCCCTCCTGTATTTCCTTCCTACTTCCTTATACGCATGAGATAAGAAGATTTTTTTATCAATAGAACAAATGAACTCTCCTCCTCTCCTTCTTGCACATGAGCTTTACCCAGCATTAAAACAAAGCCACTATTCTTTCCAACCAAATTTTCTCTTTTTTCTTGTTGTATTTTCTTCCATGTTGGTCGCGCCTAGGAGATCACTAGCATTTAGATTAAATCTTTGTCCTCTTCTCTTGGTTGCGCAAGGGGTTAAGGAGAATGAAAATAAAATAATCAAGACCAAAAACTATTTTTTATTTTCAGCTTTCTCCCTAAAAAGAGTTTTTTGACTCCTCCTTTTTTAATTCGAATTTCTTCCTTCCAATCTCATACAAGGTTGGTGGAGTTTAATGATATCTTAGATCCACCTTTTGTGTTTGATCTCCAACCAAATGGCCAGAACTCCAAGTTCCAATTTATGATTGCATGCAAAATTGATTGTGATGAAATTGTTTTCAACTTGTTTCCTACCGTTTGGAATTCCATTTCAAATTTTGAATGTAATGCTTGTTTTCTAATTTTCGTTAAATAACTTGTTTTGATATTTGTCTATTTCTTCAAGCAAATATTTCTGCATAATCTAATTTATTTAATATTTAAATGTTTATATTTTCTCTCTCATTTATTAAATCAAAAAATAACAATTACATCAATACACAATTTTACATTTTTATATATTTTCACAATTACAAGTTTTATTCCAATAGTTTAAAAATAATAATTTAGCATTATTGTTTTTTTAATAATAATAAAATATTTTCACAAGGAATTTAATTATTTAAATAAAATCAATTTCCTCACAAAATAATCAAATCGCCATTTAAAGTAAACATATTCTGTTTCACATATATCCCATAATAATCATCACGGAAATATATTAAAATAATAACTATGTGGTGTGTGAGATTCAATCATTCTCATAAATGTCTAATGGCTAAAATGACTCTACCTGATCAATGTTCTCGCCTTCATTCCCGTTCACCTGTTCCTGCATTCACTTACACTCAATTTCTCATCAACAATGACAATCCTCGAATTTCATTATAATGAATTTCATATCTTTCCATTTGCATTTGAATTTCTTTTTCAATCTCAAATTCAATTTCAATCTCAATTTAAATTTTGATTTCAATTTTTTTATAATCATCTAACATAAATATTGAAAATCTCATGACTAATAATTGCATTTAAATAAATGACAAAAATCAATACATGACATCCTTCCCCTCTTGGAAGAGACATAGTCTTGATTTCTTATTAATCAGTCAATAAGCATAGTTGCTCAATCAATAAAACATAGTATCTGAATCAGTAAATCATAGTATCTCAATTAGTAAAACATAGTATCTCAATCATAATGAAATAATAACTAACATAATAGTTCTCAAACATAAGCATAAGCAATCCATAGTGGCATCCATGCTATCCAAGTTCACAACATGTGAATCAAAAACCAGAGTATCAAGTATCTCATGCATTAACAAAATACTAATCTAAGAAAACAAATGAGGAAAATGGTCGTCAATCATCACATAATCCTCCCATGTACCACTATCCTCAATATACTGGTCCCACTGGACCTTGCACTGAGTACTATCATTGTTAATGCTAGTCTATAAGCAACTAGATTCATGACTTCCAGTACATCAAAGGGTCCCAAAAATCTCGAAGCCAACTTTGATAATTTCCCAGAATACGTAAGATTTACAAAACATTCATCCTATGCAGTAATCTTGTCCTTTATATACCTTGCTTCAAATGTTCTTACTATCACATAGGGAAATATCATATGCTTCACACATACTCTCCCCAAGAGCTTTATTCCATAAATACATCCAATATATAATAATAACTATACTTAGTGATTGGAATTCATTGGTCCATGAATTTATCCTTAGTATAACCCAAATGGAAGATGAATGTCGACGTATTGTACACTACATCGTGGGTCCAATCCTTTTCATTTGTATTTACACTTTTAGATAGCTCATAAACTGAGTCCATCCGCCACATACACATTCATTATCCTTACCATAAAGTACTTTCCCTTGATAACTTGTCTATCTCAAGGATAACCTTGCTCCTTGATACTTGTCAATTTGATACTGCTTCACACTTAAACTTTGTTATTAATTAAGTTTCATCGATTACTTCTATCTATTAATCTTTTTCAAAATTTTATCAAGTCTATGATTACATCCAAGCCTTTTTCAACTTTAATAGAGTTTCCATTCTTTCCATATAATTGTCCAAACTTCAATTTTAGAATTTACAAATCATTCAAGATTTAGTCCACCATTTTACTTATTTGACTAAAATAATTTATATTGCACATTTATTCAAATGAATGTCTCATGGTATGATTTTGGTTTACACAACCCTATCATTTTTTGCTAAACTAAAATAACCTTTCAGGTTTACTAAGCAACTACTTACCCAGAATATTTTAATTCTATTAACATCAACAGATCAATTTGTCTTGTGTTCTACCATTTTCCTTCTAGAATCTCAAGAGAGTTACATGTCCTACCAATGATAACTTCTGGTCTTCATTTCCTGGCATACTAGATATTACCTTGCTACATTTCGTGCAACTTACTCTATTTTTTTTTTATAGTGGATCCTCATCCGACAATTCCCTTTGTCTTTCCGATGTCCTAACTCTGACATTATTTTCCTTGTTCCATTCTTGAATCTTCCAAATTTTGGACACATAGGTTCTTTTATATCCAACAATAGTCTATCCTTTGATTAAGTGATAAACTATTTTGATCTTACGCCATTATTAATCTTCATGTAAATGTTTATAGGTTTTTCAGAGATAATTCCCATTTATCTCAAGACATCCATACCGTGGATTTTCTTTTGTTCTTGTATTATTTTCAAAGATTCAATTCATCTTTTAACTGAATCTAATTTCCTTGATTTAATCTAGTACTAATTTTTTAGTATTACTCCTCGTTCAATCACGTTGATCTGTAGATAATAAAAAATTTAATTGCATATCTAATCATCTAGCATTAACATTTAACTCCATGATTTCTTAATTATAGATAGGAGAGCCTCAACTTCAATAGATCCATTTTGAGCACAAGTAACAATTCTGATGTTCTTCTCCGTAAGATTTTCAGCATTTCTTGCTAAGTGAAAATTCTATGATGTTCTGTCATGACACTAGATGCTTCCCTTTTGAAAGTGTTTCTCTTTTAATATAAGAGCTACTTAAAATAAATTCTTGTCAATAATATGACTTCCTTTAACTTACTAGGCATCCCTCCTATGCTTCTATCCTTATAGAGTTTCATTAACTCCAATGATATTCAATCACATGGGCAAATCTTAACTCAATATTCCCTTCCAATTCTTGGGATGGAATCCTTAATTGTCAACTAGTCCGATTGTTTATATATTTCACCACTCTATAATTTTAATTCCTTCTCATAGGTTTTAAAGAGTAATCCAATACGTAATCCAACTTAATAGGTTTTAGTCTCATCATAAGATCTCTCTCTTTATTGAACAAACTTCTTGTCCCATTTAGGTTATCTTTAACCCAAGGTTTCATTCAAGAGTAAGATAGTGATTAAGTGTTTTAATCATTCTCATAAGAGATTTTGGTGTGGTTCACATAACATCACATCTTACTTTATTTTTCACTCCATCTCAATGGCTTAAATAGCTAACCCTTTTTTTTTTCGTCCATAGGTTTCTTAGCATGGTAAGCTTTAGTGTCAATTCGTTTCATGACATGGATATATTTCATATAGAAATAACATCATTATTTAAATTCTCTATATAAAGTATATAGGTGTATAGAGACACTTTCTTCCAATCATGAGTCTCTCAGATCTTTCCTTGTCAATCCCATAGACAATGATCTTCCTTATCATGATCAAGTTATCTGCCTATCCTTTTCTAAGGAATTGATAATAATATCCTTTGATCTTTAGATCAAATAATCATAGGGTATAAAGGTCATAGTTCTTAACCTTTCCATTTTTCCTTTTTCCCTTGTGGTCATAAAATGTATGACTTAATTGTCCTTATGACTTGCAAAGAAGCCATAACCAAGTTTTTGTTGGGTGGGGTACTTAGCTTGAGTCAATCCATTCTCTTCCTGCACCCCCCCCGCCCCCCCCCTTAGTGTTTCCACAACTTCTGTTCTTCTTACGTTCAACTTCTACCAATTTATTTGCTTCTTTGGAAAGGTTTTGTCATTCCTTCTTGTTGACTTTTCACTACTTTCCCTTACCTCATGGCATACCTTAAATACTCTTTTCTAAAAGTTAGATTTTTCATTATTTTCTTTTATCTCACAAATTCAGCATATTGGATCATTCAATAGCAGATCCAATGAATAATCAACAACAAATAATATTCCATCTTCTTTCTAATATCCTTTTTAATGGAGGAATATCCATTCTCACAAACCTCTTTTGTTGATGTACTTATCGAATTAGAGTGTTGCTTTCCTTGCAACTTCTAGTGTCCTGACACATAGAGTCATGTTGCATTCCTTTTCCCTTTTTGAAACCATTATTCATAAGTTGTTTGATTCCAAAAACTTCAATAACCTCATTGATTGTTTCCTCTGACCGTTCGTGTCTTTTCTCAATTCCTCGGTACTAACTCTTTTCTAACAAGATCTTTATCTTAACACAAGAGTGTAATTCATGATTTCTCCAACCCTTGAGGATACTTCCTTCGTTCATATCCTACTTTGATCAATCTAATTTATGTTGACTTTGCATACATAGATTCACAGTGTTTACACCAATCCAAGAGTTCCTGACTCTTTTACAATTGTAGGTTGCTACAATTTAATTAATCTCATTCCTACTCATTCTCTTTTTCTTAGAGTCATGTATGTATAGGTTATTCTTCCTAACCTTCATACATAACCTGATTGCATAATCTTCCGCAATCCTAGGTTTTATCATAAGTTGTTGGTTTAGGAATTCTGATTCTAGGGACGAATCTTTAACTAGCCCCATTTTACACAAGTTACTAATGCTTACATCTTCCTTTTCACTTCCTTAAGTTCTTTTCTCTTGCCGATTTTGCACAAGAACATTTCAACCTTTATCTTCTGATAAGGTTTACACATTATTGCATAATGAGCTCATGGATTTCAGTGCAAAACCTGGTAGCTCTAATACCAAATGTAAAGAGCTTAAGTCTTTAATTCCAAGAAATGACAATTCCTTAAATAATTCATTTATATTCTAAAGAAAGTTGAAAACTGCGATCATTATCATTACATGAACTCCAAAATATTCCAAAATATCAACTTAAAGTCTACAATAAATTCAAAATACTTCCAATTAAATTCATACACTTCTCATCTTACATGACATTTATAGTACAAAATCATTTGTAACAAAAGTTTACAATTCGAGACTTAGGCATTATGTGGCCTTCAGCTCTAAAATAATTAATTAAACAATACAATAATACATATATGAAGAAATCATCCTTTGATCTTCAATCCAATAGCATATCTTCAAACATGAAGATGAGAACAAGAATCAAGTGCTTTTTATGTCCAACTACGAAGCTTACGCTTCCCCGAAATTCCTTAGTCATTCAAAGAATATCCGACCCTGCACGAATTGGTTAGCAAAAAGCAGTTGACAAGCAAGGTGGAATTTTGTGCGTGCCTAGTATAACTAGGAAATCCAAAAGCATTTTCATTTTTCTAATTCATTTATGAATTAAGCAAAGTTCGATACTAGGATATGGTAGAGAGTAAATTACATTCCATCTATTTCAATGGTCCTTAAGTTACTTGGCCAAGCAAAATTTCATGCACGAAAAATAATAGTAGTTTTGGAAAAGCAAAACTACGCTCTCTAATAACCCATATTCGGCACCCGTCCCGAAAGGTAACTTTCTAAACACATGTCATGCACATTCATTTATAAAGCATGCATGGTTCCATTCAAAATAAAAATGATCTTTCACAACATCTTAACTGCATCTTGTTTCAAGAAAAAATGGTTCTAATGCAATCTTTTCATTGTTTTAAATCATAAATAACATTAAATTAATATTTAAATCAAATAATAAAATAACCAAAAAGAAGGTGTATCTCAAGTATGTAATCTAAGTACATATTTAAAAAGGCATAAATGAGCACACCTTCTTTCGGTTCATTTACTCATTTAATTGATGTTCTCTTCAAAATAATCCTATTCTAATTCATTTTGTTTCCAAGTAATTTATATTTTTAATTTACTTAATTTATTTTCTGTTTTTCACATTTCCATAAAAAAATAATAAATTTTCAAAAACATGTTTAACAACTCATTTTTACTTTTGTTTGGTAAACAATTTTAAATCATTCGTAGAGATTTAACAATTTTCAGTTTCACTTTCACTTTCCTATAATATTTAAATACACTTAATTATTTTATCTTAACATTCTGAAAAAAAAAAAACATTCAGCAATTTTTATTCTGTGATATCTTTTCTTTGAAATTTCCAATTCACTATCTGTACAGATAACGAATATAGTTTCCATTGAAGGTTTTCTAAATCTACAAACATGTTGTTTTCGGTTACAATCTTTACTAAATGTTTATATATGAAATATATATCTATAACATTCAGTTTTGTATTCAAATTTCAATGATTTTCTGTTCAAATCTATACTTTGTCTTCACAAACTAGAAAATATACAGTTTGGTGTTTGATCTTTTCCTAGATTGATAAAAAATAGTGTCAGGCACATTTTTGTTTGAAAAGAAGGAAAATAATTAAGCTTAGATATTAAATTGCTATGAATTTGAGAAATAACAATTTAACTATCCAGTTTACCTGTAACTGAGTGTTTTCCCAAATCTGAAAATGAATCATTCTCTTTCTCTATCAATTTTATGTTGTATTCTTTTGCTATGAATTCCCTTTGTGTTAGTGCATGTATCGCAGGCAACAAAATTTTCTTTTATGTTCTTACCTCTGTCCGTTGGTTGTGTGAAATGAATGGAGGGCAGATTTATTCTTTTCTGTATTAAACTCCACTTATTCTCCCCTTCTGGCCGTGCCTTCTCCTTCACTTCACTTGCGCATGGGATAAATAGAATTCCAATTAATTGTAGATCAAAATCTCCTCCCTCCTCCAACCGCGCATGGGGAATAAGTAATTCCTTTCACTTCTTCCCTATATCTCCTCCCTACTTCGTAATACGCATGAGATAAGCAGATTTTTTTATCAACAAAACAAATGAACTCTCCTCCTCTCCTTCTTGCACATGAGTTTTACCCAGGATTAAAACAAAGCCACTATTCTTTCCAACCGAATTTTCTCTTTTTTCTTGTTGTGTTCTCTTCCCTGTTGGTCGTGCCTGGGAGATCACCAACATTTAGATTAAATCTTTTTCCTCTTCTCCTGGCTGCGCATGGGGTTAAGGAGAATGAAAATAAAATAATCAAGACCAAAAACTTTTTTGTTTTTCAACTTTCTCCCTAAAAATGGATTTTTACCTCCTCCTTTTCTAATTCGAATTTCTTCCTTCCAATCTCATGCAAAGTTGGTGGAGTTTAATGATATCTCAAATCCACCTTTTGTGTTTGATCTCCAGCCAAATGGCCAGAACTCCAAGTTCCAATTTATGATTGCATGCAAAATTGAATGTGATGAAATTGTTTTCAACTTGTTTACTATCGTTTGGAATTCCATTCCAAATTTTGAACGTAATGCTTGTTTTCTAATTTTCGTTAAATAACTTGTTTTTATATTTATCTATTTCTTCAAGCAAATATTTATGCATAATCTAATTTATTTAATCATTTAAACATTTATATTTTCTCTCTCATTTATTAAATGAGAAAACAACAATTACATCAATACACTATTTTACATTTTTTATATATTTTCACAATTACAAGTTTTATTCCAATAGTTTAAAAATAATAATTTAGCATTATTATTTTTTTAATAATAATAAAATATTGAGACAAGGAATTTAATTATTTAAATAAAATCAATTTCCTCACAAAATAATCAAATCACCATTTAAAGCAAACATATTTTGTTTCACATTAATTTTAGCAATCAAAATAAACTTACCTTAAAATTTCCCATAATAGTCATCACGAAAATATATTAAAATAATAACTATGTGGTGTGTGAGATTCCATCATCCTCATAAACTTCTAATGGCTAAAACGACTCTACCTGATCAATTTTCTTGCCTTCATTCTCATTCACCTATTCCTGTGTTCACTTACACTCAATTTCTCATCAGCAATGACAATCTCCGAATTTCATAATAATGAATTTCATATCATTTCATTTGCATTTGAATTTGAATTTTAATCTTAAATTCAATTTCAATCTCAATTTAAATTTTGATTTCAATTTTTTTATAATCATCTAACATAAATATTGAAAATCTCATGATTAATAATTGCATTTAAATAAATGACAAAAATCAATACGTGACAGTTAATTGGATCATATATCTTTACACTTGAATTGCAAACATAAAATGTTAAATCTTTCACACTAAAAATTGAAGGAGGAAAAATTAAACTATAAACATAATTTTATTTACAAGTCCTATATCTATTGCATCTTGATTTTACAATAGATATATTTATAGCATTCCCTTGAGTTGAAGATAATTACATTGGCTCTTAAAGACCTTTATTAGTAGAGGCTTATTTTTTTGCTTGATCAATTTCAATAATGATTGTCAATTGACAACTTGAAGGGGAATATTTGAAATCTTTGTTATAGTTTTAACCATGGGAATATTTGGTTGTCCTCATATATCTAGTGATTTTACTATTTATTTATTTTCAAGGAATAACAAATTGGTGAAGAATTATTAATACCTTTGGAAATTTACTTTCCTTACCAAACCCTTCAATTATTATTTTGCAACATGAACAACTAGACTCATCCTCACACAATCTTATGCTAGGGAGTTCAAGCTCAAAAAATATTTTTGACTGACAATATGAACATGAACACAAGATCACCATTTATAATAATTAATTGGATCATATATCTTTACTCTTGAATTGTAAACATAAAATGTTCAAACCTTCACACTAAAAAATTGAGGAAAAATTTAAATATAAACATAATTATATTTACAAGTCCTATATCTATGTTTATGTTAATCTATTATCTATTGCATCTTGATTTTACAATTGATATATTTATAGCATCCCCTTGAGTTGAAGATAGTTACATCGGCTCTTAAAGAAATTTATTAGTCCCTACTTTAGTAGAGGCTAATTCTTTTGCTTGACCAATTTGAATAATGATTGTTAATTGACAACTTGAAGGGGACTATTTGAAATATTTATTATAGTTTTAACCTTGGGAATATTGGGTTGTCAGGACACATATCTAGTGATTTTACTATTTATTTATTTTCAACGAATAGCAACTTGGCGAATAATTATTATACCTTTTGAAATTTCATTTCCTTGCCAAACACTTCAATTATTATTTTGTAACATGAAATATATTTATATGAAAGTTTTAGAAATGTTCCTTGTAATATACAACTTATTATTGTTGTTTCAATGTTATCAAAGATTTCTTATAGGCTAGCATTAGGTTAGAAGTTAGAACAAATACTTGGATTATATTACTTTTTATATTTTGTTCTACCTTATTTGCATAGATTTCAATTCATAACCAATGTGACTTAGCTTTCTTGAGGTCTATGGATATTGAATCTCGAGTAAACGCCACTTGTAATGCTAACATCTACTACATATTGGATATTGACCCTCAGGTAAACATCACTTGCCCCACTATTCGAAAATTCTACACTAATGACATGTCACAATTGTTCCCATCCACACACCTTTACATTATCACACTACATTCATTGAATAAAATGATACTCATGTTGAATTATATCCCCTCGAAAAAAATGTAAAGAACACTATGAATTTAGGGTTCTCATTGTGGCTTATTTTCAACAATTCCCTTAAGCCACTCTATAGATGGTTGGGGCTCATAACCTAGTCTATTTCTAATACCATGTTGAGATTTTTCATAGATCAACAATGACTTGAACCTAGGACCTTCATTTTCTATTAGAGTGCTCTACCATTAAGCTACTTGTCACTTTGTTAGCAGTATATCGTTGGTCTAGGTGTGAGTTATTTCTAACACACCCCTTTAAACTGCTCTATAGATGTTTGGGGTTCCTAGCTTGGCCTAGCTATAATTCCATGTTGAGATTTGACATGAACCAGATAGGACTTGAACCTAAGACCTTTTGTTGCTACACCAGAATGCTCTACCACTAAGCTACTACCCCCTTTATGACCAGTCTATCTATAATCCAAATGTAACTTATTTCCAACATATTCCAAAATATATTACTTTTTACTTCAATATTAATTTAATATATTACACTTTGAAAATTTAAGATTTTATTAATAGTTTAAGTTTATAACATAATATTTATGGATCAACTTTACTCAACAAAATGGGCTAAACAGCCAATCACAAAAGGCTCTGTATTACAACCTTGAGATATTCACTAACCATGAAATGAACTATTTCACATACTTTTACAATAAAAGAGAAATACTACCATCTATTTTATTTTTAAACCAGAACCATATCATATTGTGCACCAGTCGTCCACAGCGTTTGGCGGAGACTGCAGCTGCACCGTAGCCCTCACTAAAATGAATTATTTCTGAGTAGATGGTCAAACATGAATTAATATCCACCACCATAACATTGGTTAAGACAGTAACAAAATTCTCTTAGAATGAATTATTTTTGAGTAGATGGTCAAACATGAATTAATATCCACCACCATACCATTGGTTAAGACAGTAACAAAATTCTCTTAGAATGAATTATTTCTGAATAGATGGTCAAACATGAACTAATATCCACCACCATACCATTGATTAAGACAGTAACAAAATTCTCTTAGATGCCCCCTTAATATCTCCTATCCATTTGCTCACGTTTTCCTATATTAGGAGATAATTTGACTTCATACTTGATATTAGGTTTGAAGTTATCCACATTTCGACATTTTCTCATGGCCTTTAATGAATTTATGGACTTTTTGCTCTACGCGGAATGGTTGGAGCTTTGAAGATAACTGAATACCAATTTACATTCATGAAACTATTTTTGTTGTAGCCACATTTACTGGTGGTATCTAACACAAATCTGGATGCATTTAATATGTCCCTTTTGCACATAATTATTCGTGAACCATGCTATTTATCTGACATCTTCCGTTTATCTAGTGTGGAAATTTTACAGTCCCTGCAACATTCTATTCCACATTCTTTGCGTAAACTTCAATTATTTAGAAAAGGTCAATAATGAAAGCTATGAATATATCCAAAAAAAACACAAAGCAATGAACTGTTTCAGCTCATAGCCAATATGACTTGGCTTTCTCGAGTTCTATAGGTATTGACTGTCGCGTTAAGGTCGCTTGCAACGCTAGCCTCTTCTACGCCCCCTTCTATGCCCCGCTATTTCAACTTTCTACAGTCATGGCGTGTCACAATTGTTGAACTTTCTACGGTCACGGCGTGTCACAATTATTATACCTTTTGAAATTTCATTTCCTTGCCAAACACTTCAATTATTATTTTGTAACATGAAATATATTTACATGAAAGTTTTAGACATGTTCCTTGTAATATACAACTTATTATTGTTGTTTCAATGTTATCAAAGATTTCTTATAGGCTAGCATTAGGTTAGAAGTTAGAACAAATACTTGGATTATATTACTTTTTATATTTTGTTCTACCTTATTTGCATAGACTTCAATTCATAACAAATGTGACTTGGCTTTCTTGAGGTCTATGGATATTGAATCTCGAGTAAACGCCACTTGTAATGCTAACATCTACTACATATTGGATATTGACCCTTAGGTAAACACCACTTGCCCCACTATTCGAAAATTCTACACTAATGACCTGTCACAATTGTTCCCATCCACACACCTTTACATTATCTTACTACATTCATTGAATAAAATGATACTCATGTTGAATTATATCCCCTTGAAAAAAATGTAAAGAACACTATGAATTTAGGGTTCTCATTGTGGCTTATTTTCAACAATTCCCTTAAGCCACTCTATAGATGGTTGGGGCTCATAACCTAGTCTATTTCTAATACCATGTTGAGATTTTTCATAGATCAACAATGACTTGAACCTAGGACCTTCATTTTCTATTAGAGTGCTCTACCATTAAGCTACTTGTCACTTTGTTAGCAGTATATCGTTGGTCTAGGTGTGAGTTATTTCTAACACACCCCTTTAAACTGCTCTATAGATGTTTGGGGTTCCTAGCTTGGCCTAGCTATAATCCCATGTTGAGATTTGACATGAACCAGATAGGACTTGAACCTAAGACCTTTTGTTGCTACACCAGAATGCTCTACCACTAAGCTACTACCCCCTTTATGACCAGTCTATCTATAATCCAAATGTAACTTATTTCCAACATATTCCAAAGTATATTACTTTTTACTTCAATATTAATTTAATATATTACACTTTGAAAATTTAAGATTTTCTTAATAGTTTAAGTTTATAACATAAAATTTATGGATCAACTTTACTCAACAAAATGGGCTAAACAGCCAATCACAAAAGGCTCTGTATTACAACCTTGAGATATTCACTAACCATGAAATGAACTATTTCACATCCTTTTAGAATAAAAGAGAAATACTACAATCTATTTTATTTTTAAAGCAGAACCATATCATATTGTGCACCAGTCGTCCACAGCGTTTGGCGGAGACTGCAGCTGCACCGTAGCCCTCGCTAAAATGAATTATTTCTGAGTAGATGGTCAAACATGAATTAATATCCACCACCATAACATTGGTTAAGACAGTAACAAAATTCTCTTAGAATGAATTATTTCTGAGTAGATGGTCAAACATGAATTAATATCCACCACCATACCATTGGTTAAGACAGTAACAAAATTCTCTTAGAATGAATTATTTCTGAGTAGATGGTCAAACATGAATTAATATCCACCACCATACCATTGATTAAGACAGTAACAAAATTCTCTTAAATGCCCCCTTAATATCTCCTATCCATTTGCTCACGTTTTCCTATATTAGGAGATAATTTGACTTCATACTTGATATTATGTTTGAAGTTATCCACATTTCGACATTTTCTCATGGCCTTTAATGAATTTATGGACTTTTTGCTCTACGCGGAATGGTTGGAGCTTTGAAGATAACTGAATACCAATTTACATTCATGAAACTATTTTTGTTGTTGCCACATTTACTGGTGGAATCTAACACAAATCTGGATGCATTTAATATGTCCCTTTTGCACATAATTATTCGTGAACCATGCTATTTATCTGACATCATCCGTTTATTTAGTGTGGAAATTTTACAGTGGCTGCAACATTCTATTCCACATTCTTTGCGTAAACTTCAATTATTTAGAAAAGGTCAATAATGAAAGCTATGAATATATCCAAAAAAAACACAAAGCAATGCACTGTTTCAGCTCATAGCCAATATGACTTGGCTTTCTCGAGTTCTATAGGTATTGACTGTCGGGTTAAGGTCGCTTGCAACGCTAGCCTCTTCTACGCCCCCTTCTATGCCCCGCTATTTCAACTTTCTACAGTCATGGCGTGTCACAATTGTTGAACTTTCTACGGTCACGGCGTGTCACAATTATTATACCTTTTGAAATTTCATTTCCTTGCCAAACACTTCAATTATTATTTTGTAACATGAAATATATTTATATGAAAGTTTTAGAGATGTTCCTTGTAATATACAACTTATTATTGTTGTTTCAATGTTATCAAAGATTTCTTATAGGCTAGCATTAGGTTAGAAGTTAGAACAAATACTTGGATTATATTACTTTTTATATTTTGTTCTACCTTATTTGCATATACTTCAATTCATAACCAAAGTGACTTAGCTTTCTTGAGGTCTATGGATATTGAATCTCGAGTAAATGCCACTTGTAATGCTAACATCTACTACATATTGGATATTGACCCTCAGGCAAACATCACTTGCCCCACTATTCAAAAATTCTACACTAATGACATGTCACAATTGTTCCCATCCACACACCTTTACATTATCACACTACATTCGTTGAATAAAATGATACTCATGTTGAATTATATCCCCTCGAAAAAAATGTAAAGAACACTATGAATTTAGGGTTCTCATTGTGGCTTATTTTCAACAATTCCCTTAAGCCACTCTATAGATGGTTGGGGCTCATAACCTAGTCTATTTCTAATACCATGTTGGATTTTTCATAGATCAACAATGACTTGAACCTAGGACCTTCATTTTCTATTAGAGTACTCTACCATTAAGCTACTTGTCACTTTGTTGGCAGTATATCGTTGGTCTAGGTGTGAGTTATTTCTAACACACCCCTTTAAACTGCTCTATAGATGTTTGGGGTTCCTAGCTTGGCCTAGCTATAATACCATGTTGAGATTTGACATGAACCAGATAGGACTTGAACCTAAGACCTTTTGTTGCTACACCAGAATGCTCTACCACTAAGCTACTACCCCCTTTATGACCAGTCTATCTATAATCCAAATGTAACTTATTTCCAACATATTCCAAAGTATATTACTTTTTACTTCAATATTAATTTAATATATTACACTTTGAAAATTTAAGATTTTCTTAATAGTTTAAGTTTATAACATAAAGTTTATGGATCAACTTTACTCAACAAAATGGGCTAAACAGCCAATCACAAAAGGCTCTGTATTACAACCTTGAGATATTCACTAACCATGAAATGAACTATTTCACATCCTTTTACAATAAAAGAGAAATACTACAATCTATTTTATTTTTAAAGCAGAACCATATCATATTGTGCACCAGTCGTCCACAGCGTTTGGCGGAGACTGCAGCTGCACCGTAGCCCTCGCTAAAATGAATTATTTCTGAGTAGATGGTCAAACATGAATTAATATCCACCACCATACCATTGGTTAAGACAGTAACAAAATTCTCTTAGAATGAATTATTTCTGAGTAGATGGTCAAACATGAATTAATATCCACCACCATACCATTGGTTAAGACAGTAACAAAATTCTCTTAGAATGAATTATTTCTGAGTAGATGGTCAAACATGAATTAATATCCACCACCATACCATTGGTTAAGACAGTAACAAAATTCTCTTAGAATGAATTATTTCTGAGTAGATTGTCAAACATGAATTAATATCCACCACCATACCATTGATTAAGACAGTAACAAAATTCTCTTAGATGCCCCCTTAATATCTCCTATCCATTTGCTCACGTTTTCCTATATTAGAAGATAATTTGACTTCATACTTGATATTATGTTTGAAGTTATCTACATTTCGACATTTTCTCATGGCCTTTAATGAATTTATGGACTTTTTGCTCTACGTGGAATGGTTGGAGCTTTGAAGATAACTGAATACCAATTTACATTCATGAAACTATTTTTGTTGTTGCCACATTTACTGGTGGAATCTAACACAAATCTGGATGCATTTAATATGTCCCTTTTGCACATAATTATTCGTGAACCATGCTATTTATCTGACATCATCCGTTTATCTTGTGTGGAAATTTTACAGTCCCTGCAACATTCTATTCCACATTCTTTGCGTAAACTTCAATTATTTAGAAAAGGTCAATAATGAAAGCTATGAATATATCCAAAAAAAACACAAAGCAATGAACTGTTTCAGCTGATAGCCAATATGACTTGGCTTTCTCGAGTTCTATAGGTATTGACTGTCGGGTTAAGGTCGCTTGCAACGCTAGCCTCTTCTACGCCCCCTTCTATGCCCCGCTATTTCAACTTTCTACAGTCATGGCGTGTCACAATTGTTGAACTTTCTACGGTCATGGCGTGTCACAATTGTTCCCATCCACACATCTCTACACTATCGTCGAAGAAAAAGATTGATACACATGTGCACTTATATCCCTGTTGAGGAGAACGATATGAATTGATACACATCGCTACGCTCTCCCATTGGTTCAGATACGAAGAACAGGGCAATGACTTAGAAGTCAACTCATGTTTTGAATGCGATGTAAATGGTTGAACTATCTCTACACCCACCCGCTGACTTGTTCTTTCATTGCCCTGTCTGCTCTCTTTGCTCTCCCACTTAATCTAGGAGATGGAACCAAAGCCTATGTGTTCAAATCTAGGCATCATTAGATCAAGGATTTTTATTGACATGTTAGAGGAATAATTCATATTTATTTTGGTATGAAATAATTAGATGGAAAAGGTTATAAGAAGAGAGGTATGTGTATTTTATATGTTTTGAAATAGAAAAATATTATATTTTAGATTGTAAAGTTTATAAAGATATTTACATCAAGTGTATAAATAATTTAATAATTTTTTTTTTTAAGATTTATTTAATAAAGAGATGGTTGAAAGAAAGGAAAATTGGTTATCAAATAATGACAGAAAATTTAGATGTGATTAAATACCAATGTCTTCAGCACGATGAAGGGGATTTGAGTTGTGCCAAATGGCTACAGTTTGTTTTCAAGTTTAATATGTAATATGTACTTTAGAACTTTCTGTCATGGGTCTGATGAGTTGCTGGTTGCTCCAACTATATTTTCACAAGTTTTATTATGTAATTTGTTATTCTGTACTTTGGTCTTGGGTCTGTTAAGTTGTTGGTTGCTCCAACTGTCTTTGTTTCTGGTTAGTTTGGTTTTATGCACTCTTTGGCAGTTGTCTAGTGCACTGTTGTTCTTTCCTTCACAATCCATATTTTGGGCTGCATTTTTTTTATTGTATTATTTCTGCTTTGTTCAATAAAAAAAAATGACAGAATAATTGAAACAAATTTATTTACCTTTAAACTATCTTTTAACCTTTTAAAATTAGAAATATTCTATTCTATGAGATGGGAGTTGTGAAGGATTTGAAAATGTGGAGGAACAGGATTGTAGCCAAAACTTGGTTGAAATATTATCTCTTGCACTATGTTATGATTATTCTACTACATAAATGCCAATCGTTGACAATTGACAAGGGAGATACCTTTCCAGTGGGTAGTGCCCTTGTTGGAAATCAGACAGTAGTCTCAAAGAATGGCACGTTTGCCTTGGAATTTTTCAGTCCCAACAACACCAATAATTGGTATGTTGGCATCTGGTATGCCAAAGTCTTGGAGAAATCTATTGCTTGGGTGGCTAACTGCGAAAATCCTCTGAGAAACATGCTCGATGTTTTAAATTTATCGACAGATGGTTGTCTCTGACTGTTTGATTTACAAGGATGAACGATTTGGTCATCCGAAAATAGCTTAAAGGTGTCCCGGGCATCAATTTTGGAATCAAGTAACTTTGTTATGGTATGAACACAGGCCGAGAATGTTTGAGAAAGTTTTCAACATTTGGTAGATACATGGCTTGCAGGGATGAAGATGTGGAAAGGAATGAAACTAAATTCTTGGAAGAGTTTTTCTGATATGACACCCAGACCTTTCTATTTACAAATGGATCCTTCACCAGGAAAGACTCTGTTTTTTCTCTTCTCTCACAATAGTGGTTCGTATTGGTCTAGCAGAGAGTGGAGTGGAGAGTATTTCGCAAATATGCCAATATTTTCCAAGGTGAGCTCCAGTGGTGTTAAAATAGAGTTTCTAACGCTCTCTCCTTCAAGAAATAAGGGAACGCGCCATTATGGAAAAGAATGGTGAATTTTGGGGGTATAGGATGCAAAATGGTGGGTGGTTGTAGGATGGGTTTAGACCCAGAGATCAATGTGATGTTTATGATGTGTGTGGAGCTAATGCAGCATGCATTGGCTATACAAAGTTGAGTTCCCATGTCATAGGAAATGCCAATGATACTTGCACATGTGTGCAGGGTTTCAATCCCAGAAACAACCATGCTTGGGATTCAAAAGAGTGGTGATTAAGTGGTTGTGTTCACCGAAGTCCATTGCAGTGCTCTATCACAAATTCAACTGATAGGTTTTTGAAAATGGAGAGAAAGTATTTGGCCGATGATCAAGTGGCTACCTATAGCAAGGAGCAGACATTGAATGGATGCCAACTTGCCTACCTCAAGAAATGCTTGTGCATGGCCTTTTGGCTCAGTAGATCCTCTCCTCCTCTGTGTCGATTGTGGTTTGGAGATTTGATGAATGTGCATGAATCATCTGGAAGCTAGTCATTCTATCTCTGTTTGGCAGCTTTTGAGTTACAAGATTCCACATCCAAGCCAAGACACAGTTCCTTTTGTGAAAATTCTATTGCAGTTACTGATTATTAATTTCCTATCTATAAATATTATTTGACTACCAAAAATTAATTCACAACAAATATTGAAAAATAATACAATTGCAACTTCACAAATAAAACTCACAGGAATAGAGAAGAAAACATGCAAAATAATAAACACAATATTTTTGGACAAATTGTCCTTGGAAAAACCCTGGAGGGAAAACCAGTACTATAGATGAGGAATTATATTAATCTTCAACAAATCAAGAGATACATAAATTGCTTGCCTCTTACTGACAAAGCTTCGACAATATTCTTCTCCGAAAATTCTTCACTCAATTTCTCTTGTTGAAATTCCACTACTGCTACCTCCAACGCTATCACTGTAAGACTATTTTCTATCACTGCAAATATTTCTCAAGTGTGTGTATTCTGCAAATGCCCATTGACCCCCTTTTAAACTATTCTCATTGGAAAACCAATGGCCATGATTTAATCTCAATCAATGGCTAAGATTAATTAGACTCTAACAAACCCTAACTAACTGGTTTCGAGAAGTCTCTAGAGGAATCAATCAATTAATTAATTAATTATTTGTCCACCTAACTAACTTCTTTCTAGAAGTCTCAAGAATTAAATAATAATTCTTAGAATTGGAGAAAAAAACTGTCCGAGCTACAATAAATTAACACTCCCTCTTGGCGAGGAAGGTGTCTTGCATAACACCCAACATATCTCTGAAGAAGATGAATTTTTCCTTCTCCAATGCCTTTGTCAAAATGTCTGCTACCTACTTCAATCTATAGGTATATACTGTAGCTGAATAATCCCTCGTTGTACACAATCCCTGATGAAATTATACCTGATGTCTATATGCTTAGACCTATCATGAAACACCGAATTCTTAGACAACCTGATGCAACTTTGATTATCATAGTGTATCACCATAGTATCAAACCTCTAACCTAACAAGGCTATTATCAAGTTCCGAATCCATATCGCCTCACATGTCGCCATGCTAGCAGCTATGTATTATGCCTCTGCATAACTCAAAGCCATGGAATTTTGCTTCCTATTGTACAAAGAGATAACTCTTGATCCCAAGCTAAAGAAACACCCTGAAGTGCTTTCCATGTCTGTTGTACTGCCTACCCAATCTACGTCAGTATAGTCTATCAACCTAATACCATCACTTCAAGCATATCTGGTCCCATACTCGATTGTACCACACAAATACTGCAACACATGCTTTGTTATTGTATAATCCACTCTCTTCGTCTCAACCATGAACTGACTAAGAGAGTTTATTGCAAAGGATATATCTGGTCTGGTGTTGACCAAATACATGAGAGACCCAATCAACTACCTGTATAAAGTAGGGTCTACATCCTTCTCCTTGGATGTGTCTACCTTCTTCCAATTCATGATCATAGGAGTAGACATGGCTCTACAATCCTCCATCTTGAACCTCCTCAAGATTTCGATGTAGTACTTCCCTTGTCCAAGAAAAATCTCGCGATCTATTTGCCATACCTCCATGCCTAGAAAGTAGTGCATAAGCCCCAAATCCTTCATCTCAAACTTTGCTGCGAGGTCTCACTTGCACTCCTCTATGAGCCCTAGCGAACTTGTTGAAAACAAGTCATCCACATATAGATCAAGAATGAGAACCTCGCCCCATCCAGCAAGTAGTAGAGATCAACATCCACCTCACTCTTCAGAAAGCCCATTCCCTGCAAGTATTGACCAATGCGCTCATACCACACCCTAGGAACCTACTTGAATCCATACAAAGCTCTCTTCAATCTGCACACTTGGGTTTTATTGTTGTGTGCTACAAATCCCTCTGGTTGTTCTATGTATACCTCCTATTTCAATTCACCATTAAGAAACACCGTCTTGACAACCATCTGATTGATCTGCCATCCCATCTGTGTTGCAAGAGAGATCATGGCTCATATATAAGTATACCTAACAACTCGATCGAATGTCTCCCCATAGTCTATTCCCTCCTTTTGAGAGAACCCCTTGGCCACAAACCTTGCCTTTTATTTCTCAATGCTACCATCTGCACCGTTTTCGATCTTATAGATTCAACGTGATCCAACCACTTCCCTCGTTGTTGGTCTAGGAACAACTTCCCACACTTCATTTTGCACTATTGAGGTATATTCCTCAACCATCGCATCTCACCACACTTCCTATTGTGCAGCCTCCTGATAGTTGGAAGGCTCACTATCTACCAAATGACTAACTAAAGCCTTATAGTCATTATTCCTGGTTGGTTGTCTACGTTGTCTATTACTCATACTTGGAGCTCCCACAAACTCCTGCATATCCCTTTGTTTATGTTGGTTACTGCTACCAACTATAGAGGATGAAGTATCAACCTCCATATGTTCCTGATGCATCTCTTGGATCTACTGCATCTGTCACTCCATACTCTATGAACTCTCAGCACTTGAGCCTATGCTTGTACTAGTCACTATACTCGAGCTTCGTATCCCTGATCTAATTGCTCAATCCTTGGAGCTTTTGTTGGTTGCTCACTCTGATCATCTACTGGCAAATCTCTGGATCTTCTAAATGCCTTGTCCTCCATGAACTTGACATCACACCTAACTATAATCCTCCTGGCCCCTGGAATAAATATCCGATATGCCTTTGAGGTCTCATTGTACCACACAAAGTACCCTCTCTCTGTAGTCTGATCTAACTTGGAATGTGTAGCCCTAGGAATGTGACAATATGTCAAACTCCCAAATATCTTGAAGTGGTTGACGTCTGGCTTCTTCCATGAGAATGCATCCTTTAGTGTCATCTTGCCCAATACTTTATGTGGAACCCTATTCTATATGTATACTGATGTACTGCATACCTTTTCCCATAAGTAGCATGGAATATCCTGATCATACAAGATAGTCCTTTCCGCCTCCGATATTATCTCTTGCACTATGTTATGATTATTCTACTACATAAATGCCAATCGTTGACAATTGACAAGGGAGATACCCTTCCAGTGGGTAGTGCCCTTGTTGGAAATCAGACACTGGTCTCAAAGAATGGCACGTTTGCATTGGAATTTTTCAATCCCAACAACACCAATAACTGGTATATTGGCATCTGGTATGCCAAAGTCTTGGAGAGATCTATTGCTTGGGTGGCTAACTACGAAAATCATTTGAGAAACATGCCCGATGTTTTAAATTTATCGACAGATGGTTGTCTCTGACTGTTTGATTTACAAGGATGAACGATTTGGTCATCCGAAAATAGCTTAAAGGTGTCTCGGGCATCATTTTTGGAATCAAGTAACTTTGTTATGGTATGAACACAGGTCGACAAATTTTGGGAAAGTTTTCAACATTTGGTAGATACATGGCTTATAGGGATGAAGATGTGGAAAGGAATGAAACTAAATTCTTGGAAGAGTTTTTCTGATATGACACCCAGACCTTTCTATTTACAAATGGATCCTTCACCAAGAAAGACTCTGTTTTTTCTCTTCTCTCACAACAGTGGTTCGTATTGGTCTAGTAGAGAGTGGAGTAGAGAGTATTTCGCAAAGATGCCAAGATTTTCCAAGGTGAGCTCTAGTGGTGTTAAAATAGAGTTTCTAACACTCTCTCCTTCAAGAAATAAGGGAACGCACAATTTTGGAAAAGAATGGTGAATTTTGGGGGTATAGGATGCAAAATGGTGGGTGGTTACAGGATGGGTTCGGACCCAGAGATCAGTGTGATGTTTATGATGTGTGTGGAGCTAATGCAGCATGCATTGGCTATACAAAGTTGAGTAAATTCATAAATTCATCACCAGCAATTTATCGAAGGAAAATTCATCACCAAGTAAAATTCACTGTCAGCTATTCACTGCGGTAGAAAATTAACCATATTAAAAGTCACCGTTAGCAATTCTCTCCTTAAATAGATAGATATCTCATCAAGAATTAAATCACTCAAACAATTCAAAGGTCTATGGTATTGTTCATACTCATAGTCCTTAAGTTGTTTTCTCCTTAAAGAGATAGATATCTCATCAAGACTTAAATCACTCAAACATTTCAAAGGTCTATGACATTGTTCCTATTCAAAGCCCTTTTCAATGATTTCTAGATTTTCTAAGTTTACAATTATCAATTTTACTATGTTTTCAATAATTTTATTCAATTGTAGCTATTTTAATCTAATTTGTTTTCTTGACTCAATATTTCTATAAATGCATAATCTCAAGATAAAATTTGATTATTTAACAATTGAACCCATATGAACCCAAAAAAATATTTATTTTATTCTAATATAAATTAAAGCTATTTGAAATATAATCCTAAATTTATCTAAATAAGAAGCATGCAAACAGACTAAGATTATGGAAGAATAATAAACCTAAGTTTTACTAAAATATTATGTTTGATCAATAAAAGAGATAACTTAAAATTTAAACTATGAACAACTAGACTTATTATCACACAATCTTATGTTAAGGCACTTGACTTTTTAATTTTTTTTTTGATTGACAATATGAACATGAACACAAGATCAGTATTTATAATGATTAATGTAAAGAGCTTCAGTCTTTAATTCCAAGAAATGAAAATCTCTTAAATAATTAATTTACATTCTCAAGAAAGTCGAAAACTCTGATCAGTATCATTACATGAACTCCAAAAGATTCCAAAATATCGACTTAAAGTCTACAAATAAATTCAAAATACTTCCAATTAAATTGATACACGTGTCATCTTACATGACATTAATATTACAAAAGCATTTGTAACAAAAGTTTACAATTCAAGACTTGGGCATTCTATGACCTTAAGCTCTACAATAATTAATTAAAGAATACAATAATACATATATGAAGAAATCATCCTTTGATCTTCAATCCAATAGCATATCTTCAAACATGAAGACGAGAACAAGAATCAGGCACTTTTTCTGCCCAACCTCGAAGCTTATGCTTCCCCGGAATTCCTTAGTCATTCAAAGAATACCCGACTATGCACAAATCGCTTAGCAAAAAGCAGGAGATACACAAGATGGAATCGGGTGCGTGCCTAGTATAACTAGTAAATCCACAAGCATTTTCATTTTTCTAATTCATTTAAAAAATAAGCAAGTTCGATACTAGGATATGGTAGAGAGTAAATTATATTCCATCTATTTCAATGGTCCTTAAGTTACTTGGCCAAGTAAAATGTCATGCACGACAAATAATAATAGTTTGGGAAAGAAAAACTACGCTCTCTAATAACCCATATTCGACACCCGTCCCGGAAGGTAACTTTCTAAACACATGTCATGCACATTCATTTATCAAGCATGGATGGTTCCATTCAAAATAAAAATGATCTTTCACAACATCTTAACTACAATCTTGTTTCAAGCAAAAATGGTTCTAATGCAGTCTTTTCATCGTTTTAAATCATAAATAATATTAAATTAATATTTAAATCAAATAATAAAATAACCAAAAAGAAGGTGTATCTCAAGTATGTAATCTAAGTACATATTTAAACAGGCATAAATGAGCACACATTCTTTCAGTTCATTTACTCATTTAATTGATGTTCACTTCGAAATAATCTTGTTCTAATTCATTTTGTTTCAAAGTAATTTATATTTTTAATTTACTTAATTTCTTTTTTGTTTTTCACATTTCCATAAAAAAAAATAATATCTTTTCAAAAACATGTTTAACAACTCATTTTCACTTCTGTTTGGTAAACAATTTTAAATCATTCTTAGAGATTTAACAATTTTCACTTTCACTTTCCTATAATATTTAAATACACTAAATTATTTTATCTCAACATTCTTAAAAAAACAACATTCAACAATTTTTATTCTGTGATATCTTTTCATTGAAATTTCCAATTGAATGTCTATACAGATAACGAATATAGCTGAGTGTTTTCCCAAATCTAGAAATGAATCTTTCTCTTTCTCTCACAATTTTTTGTTATATTCTTTTGTTGTGAATTCCCTCTGTGTTTGTGCATGTATCTTAGGCAACAAAATTTTCTTTTCTATTCTTACCTCTATCTGTTGGCTGTGTGAAATGAATGGAGGGCAGATTTATTCTTTTCTGTATTAAACTCCACTTATTCCCCCCTTCTGGCCACGCCTTCTCCTTCACTTCACTTGCGCATGGGATAAATAGAATTCCAATTAATTGCAGATCAAAATCTCCTCCCTCCTCTAGCTGTGCATGGGGAATAGGTAACTCCTTTCATTTCTTCCCTATATTTCCTTCCTACTTCCTTATACGCATGAGATAAGAAGATTTTTTTATCAATAGAACAAATGAACTCTCCTCCTCTCCTTCTTGCACATGAGCTTTACCCAGCATTAAAACAAAGCCACTATTCTTTCCAACCAAATTTTCTCTTTTTTCTTGTTGTATTTTCTTCCATGTTGGTCGCGCCTAGGAGATCACTAGCATTTAGATTAAATCTTTGTCCTCTTCTCTTGGTTGCGCAAGGGGTTAAGGAGAATGAAAATAAAATAATCAAGACCAAAAACTATTTTTTATTTTCAGCTTTCTCCCTAAAAAGAGTTTTTTGACTCCTCCTTTTTTAATTCGAATTTCTTCCTTCCAATCTCATACAAGGTTGGTGGAGTTTAATGATATCTTAGATCCACCTTTTGTGTTTGATCTCCAACCAAATGGCCAGAACTCCAAGTTCCAATTTATGATTGCATGCAAAATTGATTGTGATGAAATTGTTTTCAACTTGTTTCCTACCGTTTGGAATTCCATTTCAAATTTTGAATGTAATGCTTGTTTTCTAATTTTCGGTAAATAACTTGTTTTGATATTTGTCTATTTCTTCAAGCAAATATTTCTGCATAATCTAATTTATTTAATATTTAAATGTTTATATTTTCTCTCTCATTTATTAAATCAGAAAATAACAATTACATCAATACACAATTTTACATTTTATATATTTTCACAATTACAAGTTTTATTCCAATAGTTTAAAAATAATAATTTAGCATTATTGTTTTTTTAATAATAATAAAATATTTTCACAAGGAATTTAATTATTTAAATAAAATCAATTTCCTCACAAAATAATCAAATCGCCATTTAAAGTAAACATATTCTGTTTCACATATATCCCATAATAATCATCACGGAAATATATTAAAATAATAACTATGTGGTGTGTGAGATTCAATCATTCTCATAAATGTCTAATGGCTAAAATGACTCTACCTGATCAATGTTCTCGCCTTCATTCCCGTTCACCTGTTCCTGCATTCACTTACACTCAATTTCTCATCAACAATGACAATCCTCGAATTTCATTATAATGAATTTCATATCTTTCCATTTGCATTTGAATTTCTTTTTCAATCTCAAATTCAATTTCAATCTCAATTTAAATTTTGATTTCAATTTTTTTATAATCATCTAACATAAATATTGAAAATCTCATGACTAATAATTGCATTTAAATAAATGACAAAAATCAATACATGACATCCTTCCCCTCTTGGAAGAGACATAGTCTTGATTTCTTATTAATCAGTCAATAAGCATAGTTGCTCAATCAATAAAACATAGTATCTGAATCAGTAAATCATAGTATCTCAATTAGTAAAACATAGTATCTCAATCATAATGAAATAATAACTAACATAATAGTTCTCAAACATAAGCATAAGCAATCCATAGTGGCATCCATGCTATCCAAGTTCACAACATGTGAATCAAAAACCAGAGTATCAAGTATCTCATGCATTAACAAAATACTAATCTAAGAAAACAAATGAGGAAAATGGTCGTCAATCATCACATAATCCTCCCATGTACCACTATCCTCAATATACTGGTCCCACTGGACCTTGCACTGAGTACTATCATTGTTAATGCTAGTCTATAAGCAACTAGATTCATGACTTCCAGTACATCAAAGGGTCCCAAAAATCTCGAAGCCAACTTTGATAATTTCCCAGAATACGTAAGATTTACAAAACATTCATCCTATGCAGTAATCTTGTCCTTTATATACCTTGCTTCAAATGTTCTTACTATCACATAGGGAAATATCATATGCTTCACACATACTCTCCCCAAGAGCTTTATTCCATAAATACATCCAATATATAATAATAACTATACTTAGTGATTGGAATTCATTGGTCCATGAATTTATCCTTAGTATAACCCAAATGGAAGATGAATGTCGACGTATTGTACACTACATCGTGGGTCCAATCCTTTTCATTTGTATTTACACTTTTAGATAGCTCATAAACTGAGTCCATCCGCCACATACACATTCATTATCCTTACCATAAAGTACTTTCCCTTGATAACTTGTCTATCTCAAGGATAACCTTGCTCCTTGATACTTGTCAATTTGATACTGCTTCACACTTAAACTTTGTTATTAATTAAGTTTCATCGATTACTTCTATCTATTAATCTTTTTCAAAATTTTATCAAGTCTATGATTACATCCAAGCCTTTTTCAACTTTAATAGAGTTTCCATTCTTTCCATATAATTGTCCAAACTTCAATTTTAGAATTTACAAATCATTCAAGATTTAGTCCACCATTTTACTTATTTGACTAAAATAATTTATATTGCACATTTATTCAAATGAATGTCTCATGGTATGATTTTGGTTTACACAACCCTATCATTTTTTGCTAAACTAAAATAACCTTTCAGGTTTACTAAGCAACTACTTACCCAGAATATTTTAATTCTATTAACATCAACAGATCAATTTGTCTTGTGTTCTACCATTTTCCTTCTAGAATCTCAAGAGAGTTACATGTCCTACCAATGATAACTTCTGGTCTTCATTTCCTGGCATACTAGATATTACCTTGCTACATTTCGTGCAACTTACTCTATTTTTTTTTTATAGTGGATCCTCATCCGACAATTCCCTTTGTCTTTCCGATGTCCTAACTCTGACATTATTTTCCTTGTTCCATTCTTGAATCTTCCAAATTTTGGACACATAGGTTCTTTTATATCCAACAATAGTCTATCCTTTGATTAAGTGATAAACTATTTTGATCTTACGCCATTATTAATCTTCATGTAAATGTTTATAGGTTTTTCAGAGATAATTCCCATTTATCTCAAGACATCCATACCGTGGATTTTCTTTTGTTCTTGTATTATTTTCAAAGATTCAATTCATCTTTTAACTGAATCTAATTTCCTTGATTTAATCTAGTACTAATTTTTTAGTATTACTCCTCGTTCAATCACGTTGATCTGTAGATAATAAAAAATTTAATTGCATATCTAATCATCTAGCATTAACATTTAACTCCATGATTTCTTAATTATAGATAGGAGAGCCTCAACTTCAATAGATCCATTTTGAGCACAAGTAACAATTCTGATGTTCTTCTCCGTAAGATTTTCAGCATTTCTTGCTAAGTGAAAATTCTATGATGTTCTGTCATGACACTAGATGCTTCCCTTTTGAAAGTGTTTCTCTTTTAATATAAGAGCTACTTAAAATAAATTCTTGTCAATAATATGACTTCCTTTAACTTACTAGGCATCCCTCCTATGCTTCTATCCTTATAGAGTTTCATTAACTCCAATGATATTCAATCACATGGGCAAATCTTAACTCAATATTCCCTTCCAATTCTTGGGATGGAATCCTTAATTGTCAACTAGTCCGATTGTTTATATATTTCACCACTCTATAATTTTAATTCCTTCTCATAGGTTTTAAAGAGTAATCCAATACGTAATCCAACTTAATAGGTTTTAGTCTCATCATAAGATCTCTCTCTTTATTGAACAAACTTCTTGTCCCATTTAGGTTATCTTTAACCCAAGGTTTCATTCAAGAGTAAGATAGTGATTAAGTGTTTTAATCATTCTCATAAGAGATTTTGGTGTGGTTCACATAACATCACATCTTACTTTATTTTTCACTCCATCTCAATGGCTTAAATAGCTAACCCTTTTTTTTTTCGTCCATAGGTTTCTTAGCATGGTAAGCTTTAGTGTCAATTCGTTTCATGACATGGATATATTTCATATAGAAATAACATCATTATTTAAATTCTCTATATAAAGTATATAGGTGTATAGAGACACTTTCTTCCAATCATGAGTCTCTCAGATCTTTCCTTGTCAATCCCATAGACAATGATCTTCCTTATCATGATCAAGTTATCTGCCTATCCTTTTCTAAGGAATTGATAATAATATCCTTTGATCTTTAGATCAAATAATCATAGGGTATAAAGGTCATAGTTCTTAACCTTTCCATTTTTCCTTTTTCCCTTGTGGTCATAAAATGTATGACTTAATTGTCCTTATGACTTGCAAAGAAGCCATAACCAAGTTTTTGTTGGGTGGGGTACTTAGCTTGAGTCAATCCATTCTCTTCCTGCACCCCCCCCGCCCCCCCCCTTAGTGTTTCCACAACTTCTGTTCTTCTTACGTTCAACTTCTACCAATTTATTTGCTTCTTTGGAAAGGTTTTGTCATTCCTTCTTGTTGACTTTTCACTACTTTCCCTTACCTCATGGCATACCTTAAATACTCTTTTCTAAAAGTTAGATTTTTCATTATTTTCTTTTATCTCACAAATTCAGCATATTGGATCATTCAATAGCAGATCCAATGAATAATCAACAACAAATAATATTCCATCTTCTTTCTAATATCCTTTTTAATGGAGGAATATCCATTCTCACAAACCTCTTTTGTTGATGTACTTATCGAATTAGAGTGTTGCTTTCCTTGCAACTTCTAGTGTCCTGACACATAGAGTCATGTTGCATTCCTTTTCCCTTTTTGAAACCATTATTCATAAGTTGTTTGATTCCAAAAACTTCAATAACCTCATTGATTGTTTCCTCTGACCGTTCGTGTCTTTTCTCAATTCCTCGGTACTAACTCTTTTCTAACAAGATCTTTATCTTAACACAAGAGTGTAATTCATGATTTCTCCAACCCTTGAGGATACTTCCTTCGTTCATATCCTACTTTGATCAATCTAATTTATGTTGACTTTGCATACATAGATTCACAGTGTTTACACCAATCCAAGAGTTCCTGACTCTTTTACAATTGTAGGTTGCTACAATTTAATTAATCTCATTCCTACTCATTCTCTTTTTCTTAGAGTCATGTATGTATAGGTTATTCTTCCTAACCTTCATACATAACCTGATTGCATAATCTTCCGCAATCCTAGGTTTTATCATAAGTTGTTGGTTTAGGAATTCTGATTCTAGGGACGAATCTTTAACTAGCCCCATTTTACACAAGTTACTAATGCTTACATCTTCCTTTTCACTTCCTTAAGTTCTTTTCTCTTGCCGATTTTGCACAAGAACATTTCAACCTTTATCTTCTGATAAGGTTTACACATTATTGCATAATGAGCTCATGGATTTCAGTGCAAAACCTGGTAGCTCTAATACCAAATGTAAAGAGCTTAAGTCTTTAATTCCAAGAAATGACAATTCCTTAAATAATTCATTTATATTCTAAAGAAAGTTGAAAACTGCGATCATTATCATTACATGAACTCCAAAATATTCCAAAATATCAACTTAAAGTCTACAATAAATTCAAAATACTTCCAATTAAATTCATACACTTCTCATCTTACATGACATTTATAGTACAAAATCATTTGTAACAAAAGTTTACAATTCGAGACTTAGGCATTATGTGGCCTTCAGCTCTAAAATAATTAATTAAACAATACAATAATACATATATGAAGAAATCATCCTTTGATCTTCAATCCAATAGCATATCTTCAAACATGAAGATGAGAACAAGAATCAAGTGCTTTTTATGTCCAACTACGAAGCTTACGCTTCCCCGAAATTCCTTAGTCATTCAAAGAATATCCGACCCTGCACGAATTGGTTAGCAAAAAGCAGTTGACAAGCAAGGTGGAATTTTGTGCGTGCCTAGTATAACTAGGAAATCCAAAAGCATTTTCATTTTTCTAATTCATTTATGAATTAAGCAAAGTTCGATACTAGGATATGGTAGAGAGTAAATTACATTCCATCTATTTCAATGGTCCTTAAGTTACTTGGCCAAGCAAAATTTCATGCACGAAAAATAATAGTAGTTTTGGAAAAGCAAAACTACGCTCTCTAATAACCCATATTCGGCACCCGTCCCGAAAGGTAACTTTCTAAACACATGTCATGCACATTCATTTATAAAGCATGCATGGTTCCATTCAAAATAAAAATGATCTTTCACAACATCTTAACTGCATCTTGTTTCAAGAAAAAATGGTTCTAATGCAATCTTTTCATTGTTTTAAATCATAAATAACATTAAATTAATATTTAAATCAAATAATAAAATAACCAAAAAGAAGGTGTATCTCAAGTATGTAATCTAAGTACATATTTAAAAAGGCATAAATGAGCACACCTTCTTTCGGTTCATTTACTCATTTAATTGATGTTCTCTTCAAAATAATCCTATTCTAATTCATTTTGTTTCCAAGTAATTTATATTTTTAATTTACTTAATTTATTTTCTGTTTTTCACATTTCCATAAAAAAATAATAAATTTTCAAAAACATGTTTAACAACTCATTTTTACTTTTGTTTGGTAAACAATTTTAAATCATTCGTAGAGATTTAACAATTTTCAGTTTCACTTTCACTTTCCTATAATATTTAAATACACTTAATTATTTTATCTTAACATTCTGAAAAAAAAAAAACATTCAGCAATTTTTATTCTGTGATATCTTTTCTTTGAAATTTCCAATTCACTATCTGTACAGATAACGAATATAGTTTCCATTGAAGGTTTTCTAAATCTACAAACATGTTGTTTTCGGTTACAATCTTTACTAAATGTTTATATATGAAATATATATCTATAACATTCAGTTTTGTATTCAAATTTCAATGATTTTCTGTTCAAATCTATACTTTGTCTTCACAAACTAGAAAATATACAGTTTGGTGTTTGATCTTTTCCTAGATTGATAAAAAATAGTGTCAGGCACATTTTTGTTTGAAAAGAAGGAAAATAATTAAGCTTAGATATTAAATTGCTATGAATTTGAGAAATAACAATTTAACTATCCAGTTTACCTGTAACTGAGTGTTTTCCCAAATCTGAAAATGAATCATTCTCTTTCTCTATCAATTTTATGTTGTATTCTTTTGCTATGAATTCCCTTTGTGTTAGTGCATGTATCGCAGGCAACAAAATTTTCTTTTATGTTCTTACCTCTGTCCGTTGGTTGTGTGAAATGAATGGAGGGTAGATTTATTCTTTTCTGTATTAAACTCCACTTATTCTCCCCTTCTGGCCGTGCCTTCTCCTTCACTTCACTTGCGCATGGGATAAATAGAATTCCAATTAATTGTAGATCAAAATCTCCTCCCTCCTCCAACCGCGCATGGGGAATAAGTAATTCCTTTCACTTCTTCCCTATATCTCCTCCCTACTTCGTAATACGGATGAGATAAGCAAATTTTTTTATCAACAAAACAAATGAACTCTCCTCCTCTCCTTCTTGCACATGAGTTTTACCCAGCATTAAAACAAAGCCACTATTCTTTCCAGCCGAATTTTCTCTTTTTCCTTGTTGTGTTCTCTTCCCTGTTGGTCGTGCCTAGGAGATCACCAACATTTAGATTAAATCTTTGTCCTCTTCTCCTGGCCGCGCATGGGGTTAAGGAGAATGAAAATAAAATAATCAAGACCAAAAACTTTTTTTTTTTTCAACTTTCTCCCTAAAAATGGATTTTTAACTCCTCCTTTTCTAATTCGAATTTCTTCCTTCCAATCTCATGCAAAGTTGGTGGAGTTTAATGATATCTCAAATCCACCTTTTGTGTTTGATCTCCAGCCAAATGGCCAGAACTCCAAGTTCCAATTTATGATTGCATGCAAAATTGAATGTGATGAAATTGTTTTCAACTTGTTTACTATCGTTTGGAATTCCATTCCAAATTTTGAACGTAATGCTTGTTTTCTAATTTTCGTTAAATAACTTGTTTTTATATTTATCTATTTCTTCAAGCAAATATTTCTGCATAATCTAATTTATTTAATCATTTAAACATTTATATTTTCTCTCTCATTTATTAAATGAGAAAACAACAATTACATCAATACACTATTTTACATTTTTTATATATTTTCACAATTACAAGTTTTATTCCAATAGTTTAAAAATAATAATTTAGCATTATTATTTTTTTAATAATAATAAAATATTGAGACAAGGAATTTAATTATTTAAATAAAATCAATTTCCTCACAAAATAATCAAATCACCATTTAAAGCAAACATATTTTGTTTCACATTAATTTTAGCAATCAAAATAAACTTACCTTAAAATTTCCCATAATAGTCATCACGAAAATATATTAAAATAATAACTATGTGGTGTGTGAGATTCCATCATCCTCATAAACTTCTAATGGCTAAAACGACTCTACCTGATCAATTTTCTTGCCTTCATTCTCGTTCACCTATTCCTATGTTCACTTACACTCAATTTCTCATCAGCAATTACAATCCCCGAATTTCATAATAATGAATTTCATATCATTTCATTTGCATTTGAATTTGAATTTTAATCTCAAATTCAATTTCAATCTCAATTTAAATTTTGATTTCAATTTTTTTACAATCATCTAACATAAATATTAAAAATCTCATGATTAATAATTGCATTTAAATAAATGACAAAAATCAATACGTGACAGTTAATTGGATCATATATCTTTACACTTGAATTGCAAACATAAAATGTTAAATCCTTCACACTAAAAATTGAAGGAGGAAAAATTAAACTATAAACATAATTTTATTTACAAGTCCTATATCTATTGCATCTTGATTTTACAATAGATATATTTATAGCATTCCCTTGAGTTGAAGATAATTACATTGGCTCTTAAAGACCTTTATTAGTAGAGGCTTATTTTTTTGCTTGATCAATTTCAATAATGATTGTCAATTGACAACTTGAAGGGGAATATTTGAAATCTTTGTTATAGTTTTAACCATGGGAATATTTGGTTGTCCTCATATATCTAGTGATTTTACTATTTATTTATTTTCAAGGAATAACAAATTGGTGAAGAATTATTAATACCTTTGGAAATTTACTTTCCTTACCAAACCCTTCAATTATTATTTTGCAACATGAACAACTAGACTCATCCTCACACAATCTTATGCTAGGGAGTTCAAGCTCAAAAAATATTTTTGATTGACAATATGAACATGAACACAAGATCACCATTTATAATAATTAATTGGATCATATATCTTTACTCTTGAATTGTAAACATAAAATGTTCAAACCTTCACACTAAAAAATTGAGGAAAAATTTAAATATAAACATAATTGTATTTACAAGTCCTATATCTATGTTTATGTTAATCTATTATCTATTGCATCTCGATTTTACAATTGATATATTTATAGCATTCCCTTGAGTTGAAGATAGTTACATCGGCTCTTAAAGAAATTTATTAGTCCCTACTTTAGTAGAGGCTAATTCTTTTGCTTGACCAATTTGAATAATGATTGTTAATTGACAACTTGAAGGGGACTATTTGAAATATTTATTATAGTTTTAACCTTGGGAATATTGGGTTGTCAGGACACATATCTAGTGATTTTACTATTTATTTATTTTCAACGAATAGCAACTTGGCGAATAATTATTATACCTTTTGAAGTTTCATTTCCTTGCCAGACACTTCAATTAGTATTTTGTAACATGAAATATATTTATATGAAAGTTTTAGAAATGTTCCTTGTAATATACAACTTATTATTGTTGTTTCAATGTTATCAAAGATTTCCTATAGGCTAGCATTAGGTTAGAAGTTAGAACAAATACTTGGATTATATTACTTTTTATATTTTGTTCTACCTTATTTGCATAGACTTCAATTCATAACCAATGTGACTTAGCTTTCTTGAGGTCTATGGATATTGAATCTCGAGTAAACGCCACTTGTAATGCTAACATCTACTACATATTGGATATTGACCCTCAGGTAAACATCACTTGCCCCACTATTCGAAAATTCTACACTAATGACATGTCACAATTGTTCCCATCCACAGACCTTTACATTATCACACTACATTCATTGAATAAAATGATACTCATGTTGAATTATATCCCCTCGAAAAAAATGTAAAGAACACTATGAATTTAGGGTTCTCATTGTGGCTTATTTTCAACAATTCCCTTAAGCCACTCTATAGATGGTTGGGGCTCATAACCTAGTCTATTTCTAATACCTTGTTGAGATTTTTCATAGATCAACAATGACTTGAACCTAGGACCTTCATTTTCTATTAGAGTGCTCTACCATTAAGCTACTTGTCACTTTGTTAGCAGTATATCGTTGGTCTAGGTGTGAGTTATTTCTAACACACCCCTTTAAACTGCTCTATAGATGTTTGGGGTTCCTAGCTTGGCCTAGCTATAATTCCATGTTGAGATTTGACATGAACCAGATAGGACTTGAACCTAAGACCTTTTGTTGCTACACCAGAATGCTCTACCACTAAGCTACTACCCCCTTTATGACCAGTTTATCTATAATCCAAATGTAACTTATTTCCAACATATTCCAAAGTATATTACTTTTTACTTCAATATTAATTTAATATATTACACTTTGAAAACTTAAGATTTTCTTAATAGTTTAAGTTTATAACATAAAATTTATGGATCAACTTTACTCAACAAAATGGGCTAAACAGCCAATCACAAAAGGCTCTGTATTACAACCTTGAGATATTCACTAACCATGAAATGAACTATTTCACATCCTTTTACAATAAAAGAGAAATACTACAATCTATTTTATTTTTAAACCAGAACCATATCATATTGTGCACCCGTCGTCCACAGCGTTTGGTGGAGACTGCAGCTGCACCGTAGCCCTCGCTAAAATGAATTATTTCTGAGTAGGTGGTCAAACATAAATTAATATCCACCACCATAACATTGGTTAAGACACTAACAAAATTTTCTTAGAATGAATTATTTCTGAGTAGATGGTCAAACATGAATTAATATCCACCACCATACCATTGGTTAAGACAATAACAAAATTCTCTTAGAATGAATTATTTCTGAGTAGATGGTCAAACATGAATTAATATCCACCACCATACCATTGGTTAAGACAGTAACAAAATTCTCTTAGATGCCCCTTTAATATCTCCTATCCATTTGCTCACGTTTTCCTATATTAGGAGATAATTTGACTTCATACTTGATATTATGTTTTAAGTTATCCACATTTCGACATTTTCTCATGGCCTTTAATGAATTTATGGACTTTTTGCTCTACGTGGAATGGTTGGAGCTTTGAAGATAACTGAATACCAATTTACATTCATGAAACTATTTTTGTTGTTGCCACATTTACTGGTGGAATCTAACACAAATCTGGATGCATTTAATATGTCCCTTTTGCACATAATTATTCGTGAACCATGCTATTTATCTGACATCATCCGTTTATCTTGTGTGGAAATTTTACAGTCCCTGCAACATTCTATTCCACATTCTTTGCGTAAACTTCAATTATTTAGAAAAGGTCAATAATGAAAGCTATGAATATATCCAAAAAAAACACAAAGCAATGAACTGTTTCAGCTCATAGCCAATATGACTTGGCTTTCTCGAGTTCTATAGGTATTGACTGTCGGGTTAAGGTCGCTTGCAACGCTAGCCTCTTCTACGCCCCCTTCTATGCCCCGCTATTTCAACTTTCTACAGTCATGGCGTGTCACAATTGTTGAACTTTCTACGGTCACGGCGTGTCACAATTTTTCCCATCCACACATCTCTACACTATCGTCAAAGAAAAAGATTGATACACATGTGCACTTATATCCCTCTTGAGGAGAACGATAGGAATTGATACACATCGCTACGCTCTCCCATTGGTTCAGATTCGAAGAACAGGGCAATGACTTAGAAGTCAACTCATGTTTTGAATGCGATGTAAATGGTTGAACTATCTCTACACCCACCCGCTGACTTGTTCTTTCATTGCCCTGTCTGCTCTCTTTGCTCTCCCACTTAATCTAGGAGATGGAACCAAAGCCTATGTGTTCAAATCTAGGCATCATTAGATCAAGGATTTTTATTGACATGTTAGAGGAATAATTCATATTTATTTTGGTATGAAATAATTAGATGGAAAAGGTTATAAGAAGAGAGGTATGTATATTTTATATGTTTTGAAATAGAAAAATATTATATTTTAGATTGTAAAGTTTATAAAGATATTTAGATCAAGTGTATAAATAATTTAATAATTTTTTTTTTTAAGATTTATTTAATAAAGAGATGGTTGAAAGAAAGGAAAATTGGTTATCAAATAATGACAGAAAATTTAGATGTGATTAAATACCAATGTCTTCAGCACGATGAAGGGGATTTGAGCTGTGTCAAACGGCTACAGTTTGTTTTCAAGTTTAATATGTAATATGTATTTTAAAACTTTCTATCATGGGTCTGATGAGTTGCTGGTTGCTCCAACTATATTTTCACAAGTTTTATTATGTAATTTGTTATTCTGTACTCTGGTCTTGGGTCTGTTAAGTTGCTAGTTGCTCCAACGGTCTTTGTTTCTGGTTAGTTTGGTTTTATGCACTCTTTGGCAGTTGTCTAGTGCACTGTTGTTCTTTCCTTCACAATCCATATTTTGGGCTGCATTTTTTTTATTGTATTATTTCCGCTTTTTTCAATAAAAAAAAATGACAAAAAAATTGGAACAAATTTATTGTCCTTTAAACTATCTTTTAACCTTTTAAAATTAGAAATATTCTATTCTATGAGATGGGAGTTGTGAAGGATTTGAATATGTGGAGGAACAGGATTGTAGCCGAAACTTGGTTGAAATATTATCTCTTGCACTATGTTATGATTATTCTACTACATAAATGCCAATCGTTGACAATTGACAAGGGAGATACCCTTCCAGTGGGTAGTGCCCTTGTTGAAAAAACATACACTAGTCTCAAAGAATGGCACGTTTGCATTAGAATTTTTCAGTCCCAACAACACCAATAACTGGTATATTGGCATCCGGTATGCCAAAGTCTCGGAGAAATCTATTGCTTGGGTGGCTAACTGCAAAAATCCTCTGAGAAACATGCCCGACGTTTTAAATTTATAGACAAATGGTTGTCTCTGACTATTTGATTTACAAGGATGAACGATTTGGTCATCCGAAAATAGCTTAAAGGTGTCTCGAGATCAGTTTTGGAATCAAGTAACTTTGTTATGGTATGAACACAGGCCGACAATTTTTGGGAAAGTTTTCAACATTTGGTAGATACATGGCTTGCAGGGATGAAGATGTGGAAAGGAATGAAACTAAATTGTTGGAAGAGTTTTTCTAATATGACACCTAAACCTTTCTATTTACAAATGGATCCTTCGCCAGGAAAGACTTTGTTTTTTATCTTCTCTCACAACAATGGTTTGTATTGGTCTAGCGGAGAGTGGAGTGGAGAGTATTTCACAAATATGCCAATATTTTCCAAGGTGAGTTGTAGTGGTGTTAAAATAGAGTTTCTAACACTCTCTCCTTCAAGAAATAAGGGAACACGCAATTTTGGAAAAGAATGGTGAATTTTGGCGATATAGAATGCAAAATGGTGGGTGGTTGTAGGATGGGTTCAGACCCAGAGATCAGTGTGATGTTTATGATGTGTGGAGCTAATGCAGCATGCATTGGCTATACAAAGTTGAGTTCCCATGTCATAGGAAATGCCAATGATACTTGCACATGTGTGTAGGGTTTCAATCCCAGAAACAACCATGCTTGGGATTCAAAAGACTGGTGATTAAGTGGTTGTGTTCACCGAAGTCCATTGCAGTGCTCTGTCACAAATTCAACTGATAGGTTTTTGAAAATGGAGAGAAAGTATTTGGCCAACGATCAAGTGGCTACCTATAGCAAGGAGCAAACTTTGAATGGATGCCAAGTTGCCTACCTCAAGAAATGCTTGTGCATGGTCTTTTGGCTTAGTAGCTCCTCTCGTCCTCTATGTCGATTGTGGTTTGGAGATTTGATGAATGTGCATGAATCATCTGGCAGCCAGTCATTCTATCTCCGTTTGGCAGCTTTTGAGTTACAAGATTCCACATCCAAGCCAAGACATAGTTCCTTTTGTCAAAATTCTATTGCAGATACTGATTATTAATTTCCTATCTATAAATATTATTTCACTACCAAAAATTAATTCACAGCAAATATTGAAAAATAATACAATTGCAACTTCACAAATAAAACTCACAGGAATAGAGAAGAAAACATGCAAAATAATAAACACAATATTTTTGGACAAATTGTCCTTGGAAAAACCCTGGAGGGAAAACCAGTACTATAGATGAGGAATTATATTAATCTTCAACAAATCAAGAGATAAATAAACTACTTCCCTCTTACTGCCAAAGCTTCGACAATATTCTTCTCCGAAAATTCTTCACTCAATTTCTCTTGTTGAAATTCCACTACTGCTGCCTCTAACGCTATCACTGTAAGACTATTTTCTATCACTGCAAATATTTCTCAAGTGAGTGTATTCTCCAAATGCCCATTGACCCCCTTTTAAACTATTCTCATTGGAAAACCAATGGCCATGATTTAATCTCAATCAATGGCTATGATTAATTAGACTATAACAAACCCTAACTAACTGGTTTCGAGAAGTCTCGAGAGGAATCAATCAATCAATTAATTAATTATTTGTCCACCTAACTAACTTCTTTCTAGAAGTCTCAAGAATTAAATAATAATTCTTAGAATTGGAGAAAAAAATGTTTGAGCTACAATAAATTAACACTCCCTCTTAGCGAGGAAGGTGTCTTCCATAACACCCAACATATCTCTGAAGAAGATGAATTTTTCCTTCTCCAATGCCTTTGTCAAAATGTCTGCTACCTGCTTCAATCTATAGGTATATACTGTAGCTGAATAATCCCTCGTTGTACACAATCCCTGATGAATTGATACCTAATGTCTATATGCTTAGACCTATCATGAAACACCGAATTCTTAGACAACTTGATGCAACTTTGATTATCATAGTGTATCACCGTAGTATCAACCCTCTAACCTAACAAGGCTATTATCAACTTCTGAATCCATATCGCCTCACATGTCGCCATGCTAGCAGCTATGTATTATGCCTCTGCATAACTCAGAGCCATGGAATTTTGCTTCCTACTGTACCAAGAGATAACTCTTGATCCCAAGCTAAAGAAACTCCCTGAAGTGCTTTTCATGTCTGCTGTACTGCCTGCCCAATTTGCATCAGTATAGTCTATCAACCTAATACCATCACTTCAAGCATATCTGATCCCATACTCGATTGTACCACACAAATACTGCAACACATGTTTTGTTATTGTACAATACACTCTCTTCGTCTCAACCATGAACTGACTAAGAGAGTTTATTGCAAAGGATATACCTGGTTTGGTGTTGACCAAATACATGAGAGACCCAATCAACTACCTGTATAAGGTGGGGTCTACATCCTTCTCCTTGGATGTGCCTACCTTCTTCCAATTCGTGATCATAGGAGTAGACATGGCTCTACAATCCTCCATCTTGAACCTCCTCAAGATTTTGATGCAGTATTTCCCTTGTCCAAGGAAATCTCACGATCTATTTTCCATACCTCCATGCCTAGAAAGTAGTGCATAAGCCCCAAATCCTTCATCTCAAACTCTGCTGCCAGGTCTCACTAGCACTCCTTTATGAGCCCTAGTGAACTTGTTAAAAACAAGTCATCCACATATAGATCAAGAATGAGAACCTCGCCCCATCCACCAAGTAGTAGAGATGTGCATCTGCCTCACTCTTCAAAAAGCCCATTCCCTGCAAGTATTTATCAATGCGCTCATACCACACCCTAGGAGCCTACTTGAATCCATACAAAGCTCTCTTTAATCTACACACTTGGGTTTTACTGTTGTGTAATACAAATCCCTCTGGTTGTTCTATGTATACCTCCTCTTTCAATTCACCATTAAGAAACACCATCTTGACAACCATCTGATTGATCTGCCATCCCATCTGTGTTGCAAGAGAGATCATGGCTCGTATATAAGTATACCTAACAACTCGATCGAATGTCTCCTCATAGTCTATTCCCTCCTTTTGAGAGAACCCCTTGGCCACAAACCTTGCCTTTTATTTCTCGATGCTACCATCTGCACCATTTTTGATCTTATAGATTCAACGTGATCCAACCACTTCCCTATCTGTTGGTCTAGGAATAACTTCCCACACTTCATTTTGCACTATTGAGGTATATTCCTCAACCATCGCATCTCACCACACTTGCTATTGTGCGGCATCCTAATAGTTCGAAGGCTCACTATCTACCAAATGACTAACTAAAGCCTTATAGTCATTATTCCTGGTTGGTTGTCTATGTTGTCTATTACACATACTTGGACCTCCCACAAACTCCTGCATATCCCTTTGTTTTTGTTGGTTACTGCTACCAACTATAGAGGATGAAGTATCAACCTCCATATGTTCCTGATGCATCTCTTGGATCTACTACATCTATCACTCCATACTCTGTGAACTCTCAGCACTTGAGCCTATGCTTGTACTAGTCACTATACTCGAGCTTCGTTATCCCTGATCTGATTGCTCGATCCTTGGAGCTTTTGTTGGTTGCTCACTCTGATCATCTGCTGGAAAATCTCTAGACCTTCTAAATGCTTTGTCCTCCATGAACTTGACATCACCCCTAACTATAATCCTCTTGGCCCCTGGAATAAATATCCGATATGCCTTTGAGGTCTCATTGTACCACACAAAGTACCCTCTCTCTGTAGTCTGATCTAACTTGGAATGTGTAGCCCTAGGAATGTGACAATATGTCAAACTCCCAAATATCTTGAAGTGGTTGATGTCTGGCTTCTTCCTTGAGAACGCATCCTCTAGTGTCATCTTGCCCAATACTTTATGTGGAACCCTGTTCTATATGTATACTGATTTACTGCATACCTCTGCCCATAAGTAGCATGGAATATCCTGATCATACAACATAGCCCTTTCCGCCTCTGATATAGACCGATTCTTCCTCTCGGCAACCCTATTTTGCTTCGGGTTGTAAGGAACAATCCATTATCTCTGGATTCCTTCCCTGGTACAGAACTCTTGGAACTCTTTCCCTTTGTACTTGCCTCCATTGTTTGACCGAAGAACCTTTATCTTCCTACTCAAGAGTTGTGAACTCTTGAAAATGACTAAAAACCTCATCCTTGGTCTTTAAGAAGTATATCCAGGTCTTCTTGGAGAAATTATCAATAAATGTAACAAAGAACTCGTATCCTCTAAGAGACTTCACTGATATTGGTCCACATATATCTGAATGTACTAGATCAAGAACACCCTTGGATCTGGTGTCACGCCTTGGAAAATTTTCTTTCACAAACTTCCTCAACACACATCCCGTACATGCATCATCCTATTATGTGGTCACCTCTAAAACACCTATCACTGTCTCACGAAGAAATTTAAGTGCTACATGATGTATACGGCGCATCCTTCTATGCCATAACTCTCCTTGATCTCTATAATTATTGTTGCTCATTAGTGCCTTATGAGTATCAAACTGCAACTTGTAAAGTCAGCTGCTTGTCACTCCAATAGGTATGGGTGATTTCCAATCCTTGTGCTTGATTAACACATTTCCCCCTCTAAAGAGTATAGTGTAGCCTTTATCTTGAAAGATAGATATAGGAATCAGATTCATACCCAAGCTTGGCACATGCAACACATCATGAATGCGAATCAACTTGTCATTCTCCCTTTGAAATAGAACAGTCCCTTTCCCAATTTGGATTTAGTTTGGACATGTTCCCCATAGAAATCTGGCTTTTGATGTCCTCCTATGTGTAACTGGAGAAGTATTCTTTAATTCATGTCATATGAAAGGACATCCCACTATATATATACCAAACACCCTATGAAGTTGAGTTAACCATACAAGCTATGAGTGCAAACTCATCCTCCATTCTACTAGAGAGTTCATCTGCACTTGTTGAAGCTATCATCTACTTCTTGGCTTTCTTCCTTTGTGGGAAATTGCTCACATAGTGGCCAAACTCGTGACAGACATAGCACTTGAATTTAGAGAATTCCTTCTTCTTCTCACCTTTAGCATTTGATCCTTTGCTAGACCCCTTCTTTGCTTTCCCTTTTCCTGCTAAAGCAACATTTTCCTATTCTGCCTCACTTTTCTAACTCTTACTGCTAGTACCACTGACAAGGCTTAGTCTAAGCTCCTCCTAAGTGAAGTCACTCCATAGATTATCCCAACTCAGTAAGGTGTCTCATCCATTAATAACTTGAACAAAGACATCTCATTGATTAGTAAACCCATTTAGAGCTATCTATACTAGCTCATCATCATTTGGCTTATCTCCAACAAGTGCCAACTCATCCTTTACAAGTCTAAGTTTGGTGAGGTAACTTGTAACATCCTCTCCCTTGTTCATCTGGGTATTTCTCAACTTTTTTCTGAGAATCAGCTTCTTGTTAGTGGTAGCATTCTAGTACAGATTCAAAATGGCTTCCCACATCTTCTTCGATGTATCCAACTATACGATATATAAAACAATATGATCCTTAACACCATCAAGAATTAACCTCCTCACCTTGGCATCTTCCTTTTTATATGCTACGAGTTGTGTTGGATCTGTAGGTACAACTACAACATTGGTAACATATTCCTTGACAGCATTCTCTTCTAGCAATAATTTTTTTTTGGCTTTCCAGACACCAAAATTTGAAGCTCCATCCAATTTGTCCTGATCTCTTACACCTGCTGAGGCTATCTCAAATAAAAATAATAATACTGAAGAGGTAGAGCTGGGCTTTATAAACCCTCAAATTTTCTTCCTTCCTGTGCCTGCGCTGAGCTCTTTCTGCCCTCAAATTTGCTCTGATACCATGTGAAATTTCTGTTGCAGTTACTGATTATTAATCTCCTATCTATAAAGATTATTTGACTGCCAAAAATTAATTCATAAGAAATACCATGTAAAATTTCTATTGTAGTTACAACAAATTTCTTCCTTCCTGTGCCTGTGCTGAGCTCTTTCTACCCTTAGATCTGCTCTGATACCATGTGAAATTTCTATTGCAGTTATTGATTATTAATCTCCTATCTATATAGATTATTCGACTGCCAAAAATTAATTCACAAAAAATACTAAAAAATAATACAACTCCAACTTCACAAATAAAACTCATAGGAATAGAGAAGAAAACATGCAAAATAATAAACACAATATTTTTGGACAAATTGTCCCTGGAAAAACCCGAGAGGGAAAACCAGTATTGCAGATGAGGAATTATATTAATCTTCAACAAATCAAAAGATACATAAATTGTTTTCCTCTTACTCACAAAGCTCCAGCAATATTCTTCTTCGAAAATTTGTTCCTCAATTTCTCTTTCTGAAATTCTACTGCTGCTGCCTCCAACGCTATCACTACGCCCTTGCTATCACTCCAAATTTATTTGCTATCAATGCAAATCTTTCTCAAGTGTGTGTATTCTCCAAATTCCCATTGACCCCCTTTTAAACTATTCTCATTGGAAAACCAATGGCCATGATTTAATCTCAATCAATGGCTAAGATTAATTAGATTCTAACAAACCCTAGCTAACTAGTTTCTAGAAGTCTCAAGAATGAAATAATAATTCTTGGAATTGGAGAAAACAATTGTTCGAGCTACAATAAATTAACACCTTTAACCTTGAAATTTTAGTTCTTGGGGGCGCTACGGGCCTTGTTCTTGTTCTTGTTCTCACAGTGTCTATTATGTGGAAATGTGGAAAAATTCTTAATGAGGAAGATGTCCCCACGTCATTCAGATCATTCAATTTCTGAAAGTTGCAGATTGCAATAAAGAATTTCAGGTATAAGCTAGCAAGTGGATCATTCGGCTTTGTGTTCAAAGGAACTCTACCAGACAAAACTCTGGTTGCTCTCAAAAAATTAGAGGATTTAGCGGAAACAAAAAAGCAATTCCATGTAGAAATAAGTACCATTGGTGAAATACAGCACGTGAATCTGGTCAGGCTGTGGGGATTTTGTGTGGAGGGATCTCAAAGGCTACTTGTTTATGAGTACATGCCCAATAGCTCCCTTGAATCCTTCCTCTTCCGTAGGAAAGACAGAGAAGCACAAGGGAAGTTGTTGAATTGGAATACCAGATTTCAGGTAGTGTTGAATAGCTTTTCTCCACGAGGAATGCAGAGATTAATTATAGTAATTTATCAAAATAGTAGTTAATTTTTCTTTAAAGATGTGGAAAATTTTGGAGACATAGTAGAAACAACTCATGAAGAAGGCTTCTATAGAAGTTGTGAATTAGAAACATCCTATAGACACCTCTCCGAAAAAGAACATGAAGAAGGTTTCTACAGAAGTCGTGAATCAGAAACATCTTGTGAGTGAGTCATGAGGAAGACTTTTGTGTGGACAGTGAAGCATCAACACTTTTTGAAGAAGCACTACAATTTGATATCTCACAAGATCAAACTAAAGATACCAATTAGGCATTCATCCCACATATGGAGGATCCTATCACTTATAAAGTTGGATCACTTACCTTTTCTTAGAGTAAGCTATCTTATCAATGAAGAAGTTAGCACCTTTGAAGATCTATGACAAATAAGAGAAAGATTAACACCTTGTTTCCAAGGTAAATCATATCTTTTTGCAAATAAAATGTTTCAACAGATGAATTATCAAGGTAAGGGATTAGGTCAGCATGAATAGGGTATCCTAGAACTAGTGCATATTGTTGGCAATCCTAAGCGTCAAGGCCTTGGTTATTTGACAATCAAGGGATATCAACATATCAGTTTACTCTGCACGCTTTGTGGGTGCTTAGATTTGGTGGGGCCAATTTTAGAAAGGATTGTGTTTCGTTCTTCCTCACTGTGTCGGCCGATATGGGTGGGGACAGAAAGCGAACTGAGCCAGATAGCTATGAAACCCACATGAAAAATGCTAAGGCCTTTTCCCTTTTCTAGAGAAGCTTCATGGTTCTGACCTGGAGGCTACGAATCTCTTTGCCAAAAATTAGCATGATGGCAACTTGACTCTGTTCGACAGGAATGTGGAGCTCAACGAAGATTTAATTGCCAAATTTATGAGTTTACCCACTGATGGGAAGAAGTTTTTCAGGGACAAGGCTTATTTTGATGAAGCTGTTACCAGATTCCCCAAAAATGACATGGAAAAGCAAAACCTGGTTAAAATTGCGAATAGTTATTTTGATGTTGACACCATAAAATCTATATGGAGAAAGGTCCTTCGGGCCATTATGGAGTACATCACGATGGACGAGCGGTTCACCAAAGTCTACGGGTACCACTTCACCCTCCTCAACCATTTCCACCACAAGGTAAGGGTTTCTATCCCTTATTATCTCTTATGCTCTCTAAAGAAAAATTTGGAGAACAATAAAAAGAATCCCAAAAGATTTCCTATCCTCCATACTGGGTTAATTAGGCTTATTGTCGAATATTTGCATGTGCATGCCCCTGCTACCTCTGAAGCCAACCCTGATGTTGATAGTGAGGATATTGAGCCCAGTGGCTTGGATTATTTGCCTAACCCTAGACCTGGCCCAAAATACCCTAGTCTGCATGCTGGCCCTTCCAGGGATCTGGGTAAAATCCGGGGTGCGTTTGACCCCAACTGTCCTCCTCCTAAGATCAGCCCTACTGGCAAGTCTACTCAGGCTAAAATCCTTGTCTCTTACTCTGAAGATTCCTTTGAGCCGAAGGAAGCTGATACCAATACTTCTGAGCGCTGTGTGGGCCCTGCTCCGGACTTACAGAATGCCAACAATTTCCCTGTTAAAGAGCCATCCCTTGATTTTCTATACCTGGCTAAAACCAACTCCGAGTCCCATTCTAAACTCCTAGACTGGACCTTCTCTGAAATCAATGAGCTTAAAATTAAAGACTGGGCCCTGCAAAGTAAGATTGAGGAAATGGGAGTTAAGATTGCAAATTTGGGTAAGAAAGATGCGGTGCACAGTAACAGGATTACCGATAATGATGTTGAGGGCTTAAGGATTAACATTAGAACCATTGCAAAATAGAACAAATGAATAGCAAGACACAATGCTATAATAATCAATGCAATGACCAAAAAGCTTGACAAAACCCAGCAGGGATCCTTGGTGGTTGATCTAGAAGACATTGAAGATAAAATCCAAGAAACAGATGGAGGTATTTCTAGAAGAACCCGCGCTAATTTGAAGTGAAAGGCCCCCTTAACCCCGAAAATGGTTCAAACCTTCAAAAAGGGTGTCACTGATATGCAGGCTTTGGAGGCAAAGACAAAGACTATCCTTAGGTCTCTAAAGTAATCCTATGTTCTTTTTTTGCTATCCTTTTCTTTCTGACCCTCCTGGTCTTTTTTGCCTGCTTGCTATTGGTTTTTTTTGGGTAGCTATATTTTTTTGGTGGACTATTGGTGGTCTCTTCTCTATTTTGTAAACTTTGTGGTTTTGAGTCCCTGTAAAACCCATTTTACCCTTTTATCAAAAACATATTAGTGATACTTCCACAAAACTGGGGGCAACTTTGTCTTGAGCAAATGTCAACATAGGGAGCACAAAGAATCCTTATGATGAAACCAATGCCAATACTACAACCCGTCATGTCATGAATCTCCATCCACCCATCACCCCATCCACGAATTGGGACAAACATCACAAGAGATATTTGAAATAAAGAAAAGAAGCTAAGAAGCATGAAGGAAAAATCAAATACATATGGATAGCAAAAAATACAAAGAAAAAATATCCCTATCAAAATCCATTAGTCAAAGAAACTATGGGGCAAAATCAAAAAGGGAAAAGTATCCATCAAAGATGTCCAGAAAGGAAAAAGCAGGCTTCTCAAGCAACGTACAAAGTGTATCGATCAGTTGGTCCTAATTCCATGCACACTTCCATAACCACCCATCATTGCTCATCTTCCCAAGTTTGGAAAGTCAAATGCTCCAAACTTTCAACCCATCCATCTTTTATTCCTAAACACACTCCATCCATGCCTCCACCCATGATATCCAATTCTCACATTGACCATGTATTGGCAACGACTCTTCATCATAAGGATTCAAAAGGCACTCTATTGCGATGTGCGCACAAAGATAGAGTTAACTCCGGTATCAGCAAAGCGAATCAAATTTCTCAAAATTTTATTTCAAGTGCACGTATCTTGGCAAAGTAACTTCTTCAAGTAGGATACCAAAGGCATGTTATGACAGAAGCATCAACATCAGCACCACCAGGTGGTTCATCATCAACTTAAAATCTCTCAAAAAATACAAAAAAATAAGAAAAATGTCTTGAAAAAGTGGTCACCTTAATGAAAACCTGGCAAATAGGCATCTTGGTGACAACAAAAAAATCAAAAATACAAAAATCCAAAGAAACAAAAAAAAGGATTGAAAATGGTAAAGAAAAAAATCATCCTCTAGTGAAAACCGCTTCGATGGTGCTTTGGACAAGTACCATGATGAAAACCTGGCAAACAGGCGTCATGTGTAGAATTGAGCATCTACGTGTGCCAGTTCAGAAGAAAGCATCTTATCGCATCCATAATAAAGCCAACATAAATTCGTTTATCCAGGAACCACTTATTCAATCCATTTTCATATATTTGCATCCATCTTCCACCTTATCTAGATCTTGATAAAGGTTTGGTAAACGCTTTACATTCGCTTATGGTAGTCATCTTAACATGGGCCATTTTCACTGACCCCATCCTACCCAATGTTATTTGAGCTTTGAAGCATTATCTGAGTGAGAATCCTCTATTGGAACACCGTTATCTTATCGCAAGATAATCCATATCCATTCATCCAAGAATCTACCCATGGTCAATCAAACATTGCTAGACATTGGGGGCAGATATTTGCATCTTGCTTTGAGAATAAATCTGGATATATATCTTCACACTTACGTGGTGATCCAAACATTGGCAAACATGAAATCAAATTGTTCAAAGCATTTGTGAGCCAAAAATCCCAAATCACTAGCCGATGGCATATTTTGACAAGACGATGTTCCTTATCAAGCTTTATCTTTCGTCAAATATCAATCCAAACAATTCATCTCAGTCGCATCTAATGCGCACATCAGTGTCACATCAAATCATCAAAACAAATTTGTTCCAAATCAAGCTTCATCAATCTTGAAGAATCGAATCCAATCAATCATCACCTTGTTTGACTTAACACACTTAGTCAAACTATCATCTTGTGCACGAGTTTACTCTAGGATAACACAACTTCCTTGGGTTTACAAGTTCATTATCATCTTGTTTGGCTTAACACACTTAGCCAAATTATCAAATCCATAATCACCTCATTTGGCTTAACACAACTAGCCAAATTTTCCTTTTTGTACGAGTTTATTCTAGGATAACATAACTTCCTAGAATTTACAAGTGCATTATCACTTTTGTTTGACTTAACACACTTAGTCAAACTATCAATTCATCAATCTGATTGATCAACATTAAGCTTGGTTTTCAACAAAACCCCAAAACAGAGCATTGATATCATCACGTATCCATATCCGAATCATCAAAATCATGTGAAAATTCAAAACATTCAGAAAAACTCATCAAAAATTCAAAAACATTCAGAAAAATTCATCAAAAATCCAAAAAACATGTCTAAATATCAGAAAATCCTCAAAAAAATTCATTATTTAGTCTTGTTAGTCTTTCACCTAGTCGAACTACGTTGTCTCTAAGCTTGAACGTAGGCAAGGTTGATCTTTGATCATCCCCCGAGACAGTTAGGGTAAGTCCTTAGGCATCTGTCACATTGGCAATCCGTTTGCCCATCTAGTTTACATTTTAGGATTTTAGGCGTCTGTCACAATGACATCTGTCTGCCCATCTAGTTAGGCGTCCATCGCAGGGGCATTCGTTTGTCCATCTCTTTCACATTTTAAGATTTTAGGTGTCCGTCCCAATGGCATCCGCTTGCCTGTCTAATTAGGTGTCCATCGTAGAGGCATTCGTTTGTCCATATTTTTCACATCTTAGGATTTTAGGCATCCGTCGCATTGGCAATCCGTTTGCCCATTTATTTTACAATTAGGTCAGTCCTTTAGGCGTCCATTGCAATGGCATTTGTCTGCCCATCTAGTTAGGTGTCCGTCACAGGGGCATTCGTTTGTCCATCTTTTTCACATTTTAGGATTTTAGGCGTTCGTCGCAATGACATCCGTCTGCCCATCTATTTAGGCATTCGTCGTAGGGGCATTTGTTTGTCCATCTCTTTCACATTTTAGGATTTTAGGCATCCGTTGTAATGGCATCCGCTTGCCCCTCTAGTTAGGCATTCATAGTAGAGGCATTGGTTTGTCCATCTTTTTCACATTTTAGGATTTTAGGCGTCCGTTGCAATGACATCCGTCTACCCATCTAGTTAGGCGTCTATCGCAGGGGCATTCATTTTGTCTATCTTTTTCACATTTTAGGATTTCAGGCATCCGTCGCAATGGAAATCCATTTTCCCATCTATCTCATTAGCAGTCAAGTCAATTGGAGTCCAAACTACATCATCTCTAAGCTTAAATGTAGGCAAGGCCATCCTTGATCGGCCCCTGAGACACAAAATTCAAAAACATTCATAAATCTTGAAAATACCAAAAACATTTGTAAACCATCTCAAAAATTCCAAAAATAGCCTCAAATCATTTAAAAAACCAAAATGGTGCATCCGTTTCATCTCGCTTTCACCCGTGATTGTCATCACTCATAATAAATCAATCGTCGCCTTCACCCTTTGGTGAGTCATTCAGAAACAAGTTAAGCAGGTTCTAAAGTGAACACCTTAATCGTCAAAGTCTCAAGTCTAGATCAGTAAGCAAGCAAGTTGGTCAACTCAGAATATCAATAGCTTATCACCCAAATCAGTCCCGTCAAAACCTTGATCACTACATGTCCTAGGATGAAGCTTTCTTGTGATGGACATAAGCTTCAGGTACCCCATAGTAGTTAGTCTTGGCTAGCGGTATGAAGAACATCAACTTGTTTGTTTATTTTATCTTGGTCTTATTTAGAGTTATCTTAGTTTGCACTCATTCCAAGGACCTCTCGATGATGCCTAAACAAAACAGGTTTAGAGAGAAAGGAATGGGGCAATGATCATTATCTTTTTATCTACTGTGCTTGTTGGATATTCTTGTAAAATAACTTTGTGAGGCGTACTTTGTTTGTTTGTAGGAAAAATGTTTTAAGTGTCTTGTTGACCACATAAGGAGGCTTGCCTACTTATGTTTTGGCCCGAGATGTTTAGGATATCTGAACTACATTCTGAATAAGGTTTCGTTTTCCAAGTGTGAACAAGAGTACTCCTATCTGTTTGATGAGTCAATGTCCATCACACTAGGTGCCACACCATCCTGGTTCTTAATACCTTGATGCATCGCACCTACGTGTGTTATCAAACATAAAGAAAGGTATGCTCTTTTCCCATCCTTGGATAAGCAATACATCATCATCATATCCAATAAAGTCTCGGCGACTAGTTGGCTTGTTGAACTTTTTCATCTTCTTAGATTCAAGGGTTGATCCCTCTCATTCTTCTATCCTCTTTCACGCTAATAATGCATCCATCTTGCATCTTGCATAATCATGTCATATCATCATAGGACCACATCATCCATCTGATCCAATCTCACATGCATTGCATAATCATTTAAGATGTTTAAAATAATATAGATTTGTTATTCTAAGCATCTTCCGAACATCTCATTATCATATAGATCATGTATTCTAACCATCCATACATTCATTTTGAACCTCTTTGTCACGAGATCCACCTCAATATTTTCACTCGATCTCTCGAGGGGGCAATGTACTAACGTACTTCTTTTCGCTGGGACATCTGAAAAAAATCAATTTTTTTTAATTTCGATGTCAGTGGCATCATTCTTTGAACCAATGCAACGAATACATTGCTTCAAAGAGGGGAAAAATGTAGACACATAAAATCAACATCATGCATTCCGCTCTAATTAACGTTCATTTCTTCTATTAATCAATTAAAATATTTTATTGATTAAATCCTAAGGTTCATCAGACTTAATTAAATCAAATTATTTAATTAAGTTCCTAAAGTTCTTCTTATTTGATTTAATAAATCAAACTGATTTGAAATCAAATATCAAATCCCTAAAATCCCCTAAGTTAATTAATCTAAATTAATTAACTTCTAATCATAATTACCATTCTCTAGCTTTTGATTCAACTAGAGTCAAATCTAAACTCTCAACTAACCCACCCACTTGCACCAATAAATCAATTATTTGATTTATCAATTGTTCTAATTACTTTCTAAAGGGCATCAAGATGGAATATTCTTCCAATTTGAATTTTCCCTCCACATGACTTGTCCCTTCCAACTAAGCATTAAATTCTCTTACACATCTCTTGCACAAGTCAAACTTGGCATTTATTGCACCTTTCATCCCCCCTAAACATGTCTTTTCATGCAAATTCAAATTTGAAATTGGCACATTGGCCAAGACTTGCATATTCCTCACCCTCTCACACCTTGACAAGTGGTATCTTGTCATTGGCCCATGAATGATCCCACATTCATCAATTTGACCTCTCCTCTCTTCAAGTTCAACTATAAGTTGAAGGCTTCTCTCCTTCAAACACAACACATTTTAGGCAAGGTTACTCTCCACATAAGAGAACTAATCTTGCTCATCACAACAACACAATTTAACAACACATTCTCATTTGCAAGGTTACTCTCCACATGTGAGAACTAATCTTGCTCATCATTTGGCAATTTTGCTTATCAAGGGGGTGGGAAAGGGCTTTTTTTCAACATTTCAAAAGGCACCACTCCCACTATGGGATAGATATGGATATTGTTTGAATATGCTTTCAAGTTTTCTTATTTGGTCTTTTAGAGTTTTGTTTAGCATGTTAGACATGATTTGTTATCTCATAGGGATGTTGTGATTTGCTAACAATGGTAACCTTATGTCAATATTATAAGCAACATTTTGCAGATTTTAGCATCCATAGATTGTAAATTTAAAAAATTAACAATATTATTTAAAGTGGGCCTAATCTTCAATTAGAGGGTTATACTAGTTATTGCAACTTATATGCATTAATATGATTATTGTCTATGAAGTTGATTCTCCTACTTTTAAAAAAATTATTAATTGTCCTTCTATCATTTTCATTATTTTTATCTTCACATATATAAACTAGTTTGAAGATGATACTAGCTTTGACAAAACTTTCAAAACCAACCTAGTCAAATTGAGTTCTATACTTCTGAGTATACAAGGATTCACATGAAGACATTCTCAAAGAAGAATTGTAAGTATAAGTATTTGAGAATTCTATTGATTAAATATATTTTTTCTACTTATGTTATTGAAGTGGGGCTAGTCTCCAATTAGAGATTTATACTAGTTATTGTATCTTATATGCATTAATGTGATAATTGTCTATGAAGTCTATTCTCCTACTTTTAAATAATTATTAATTGTGCTATAATTTTCATTCTTTTTACCTTCACATATATAAACTAGTTTGAAGATGATACTAGCTTTCACAAATAAAAAAATATCAAAAAGAATTTCTCATAGTGACTACATGATTTCCAAAGGCATTGCACAAAACTTTCAAAACTAACATAGCCAAATTGAGTTATGTAGTTGTGAGTATACAAGGATTCACATGAAGACATTCTCAAAGAAGAATTGTAGGTATAATTATTTGAGAATTCTATCGATTAAACACAATGTTTCTACGTATGCTATTGATCCACAAAATACATACACAATATCTTCTCCAATACTAAATTATCCCTTTTGTGCTAGCATTAATTTCTAGATGGTATGCTTTAATTTTTAACCATGTGTCGTTGTTAAGATTTTCAAAAACCTTGATGTAAATTGTTTGTCTCTATTTAAAATTATTATTTATTATATTCAGTGTAACCCAATAATTTCTTTCAAAATATATGAGCATAGCTAAAATATTATATCTTTCAATTTTCTAGGCGTAAAATAGACAGACTTAATTAATTTATCTGCTACAACTATAATACAATCATGCCCTATATTTTGAAAATTAAGAAATAAAACAATAAATATTATTGTTTTCTAGTGGGATTTTGGGTCTCCTTAGGTCTATATACTAGAGGCATGAGATAAAGGATTTATGGAAGGTGTTTTTGTAGGGTTGTGCTACTAGTTTTCTACCAAAAGAAGAGGATGCTAATATCCATGCTAAGGAAAGAGATTGATATTATGTTGTGGCTATTTGTTGAATAATACATTAGTTTGGTGCTTTAGAAGCTATTTTTTCTTGAAAAGATTTTCCCAAGGTATATCCGTGTCATTTTATATTTTATGGTTATTTATAGTCTATCTATATTATTATTTCTTTTCTAAGTGTTGTTCGCATGGTAGAATTCTATTGAAATTTTAAAAAAATTTATTATTGTGTTATTCTCCTCAAATGGTTAATGTGGAAATACTTGCATTCCTAAGAACTCAGTTCAATTTATTTTTATTTGGTAGTGGATTTGTAGATACTTTCCTAATATTTGAAATTGAAGAAAAGGTGGTTAGTTATTTTTCATGTGCTTGCATGTGGTTTGCATGTGCTTACATATTCTTACATATGGGTTGTATGTGATTGCATGTTGTTACAGGTGATGGATCCATAGTCATTTGGTTATGGGTATCCTCCATTATTATTTTCTTAACCTAGCAAGCTTGTGCAAGTCTATTGGAAATGAGTTGTTTTCAATTTATTGTTTTATGAGTGGGATATTATAATGGATCTAGCTTGTTACTTCAATAAATAATATGGTAAGAACTAGTGGAATTGTAGAGATGTTGAATAGAACCTATGTTATATTATGGAAGCTAAAGGTGGTCGATCTTGGAGTTGGTCATGTGTTTGCACATTACATGGTGGTGACTACCCTCTATCATGGTATTAATATTCCTTTATTCAATGGTCATGTGTAGTGGAAGAGTGTTAATTTTGGTTGCCTACTTTTTTCCCTTGGTCACATGTGAAAGTACTAGTTGTGTTGACTATCATATGGAACACTTAAGTTAGGTTAATGGTTTTAGATCCTAGTTTCGTGAAAGAACTATATCAATAGCCTCCTCTAGTATGGATGTTATGTTCCTTTATTCTATGGTCATGTGTAGTAGAATATTATTAATGATGTGTCCCTACTTTTGGTCCCCTAGCTGCATGTGAAAGCACTAGCTATATTGATTAATTTATGAAGTGATTAAATTGGGTTCATGGTTTGAGCTACTAATTTCATGAAGGCACTAGATGATTAACCCATTGTTGCATATAGGCTATGAAATTATTCTTTTGGTGACACAAAAGTGTCTAGACAACCTAAGCCCTCCATTTACATATACTCAATGATGTTTGTGAATTTGGTCTTCAAGTGACCAAGAGTTCATGGACAACCTCTTATCCTTTTCGATATTTATACTTTTATATTGTAGATTCATGTTGCTTGGATCAATTTTTTTATATAATTCCTATTTGAATATGTGGTTATACTTATATATGATATTCCATTATTTCAATATTAAGTTTTTTATAGATGCTTGAATGGGTTAATATTTGTGTCAATGGTTTTATTTGTTTTGCATGTTAACCAAAATCAATTATTTTGTAGATATTTGAAGAGACTATTGTTTATATTTTTCTAGGTGGAGATAAGTATATCTTTACATGCATGATTCATGCATTGTTTGAGGAGGTTGGTTATACCCTTCTTATGTGTGGAAGTATTGTATGTACTTAATCTCTAAACAATTATTGTTTTCCTTATTGGGTTCCTAAACTGTGGTTACTCTTTAGTGGATTTGAGTAAAATTAGATCTAGATTTGATATAGTGCTTGAATCAAGGATAATCTACATATTATTTATGGTTATATTAATTTTGCATGTTACTTGTTGATTTTTTTAATTTATTGTTACCTTTAAAACTGCATCAACAACGGGAAACCTTGAAAATGTGGGACATAATTTGTTGGTGTGAATAATTAATCTATTCACTATACTTAATTGTATGTAGGTTGATGAGGTCAAACAACTTCTTGTTTCACTAAATGTGCAACATTTAAAACTTTAGAGGTTACCAAGTTATTTTGTTAACCTCATGCACAAACCTTTTGAAATTGGAAGATTTTCCATCTCACCTCAAAGGCCACTCAACACTTTGCACACAGGGTTGATGACTTGGTCATAGAGGTTGTTGGTTTTCACTCTCCAAGTGATCCTAAGGTTGACGCCTATTGGACACTTGTCTACTCATTTGTGCCACTCCATGAGGCACTTGCCAATCCATCTCACAAGTGGATTGCATCTTCCTTTCCTATTTAGGCAAGCTCATATTGTAATCATCTTAACTCTTTTATCAAATCATTTTGATAATAGAAGATTAAGCATATTATTTGGAAGTGTATCTTTGTGGAAGCACAAGATTTTCCATGTCATGATCTTGGATGAAAATTCTAACATTGTATGAGAGCCATGTAACAAAAATCCTTCCCAAAATCTTGCTTCAAATCTAGCTTAGAGTTCCATGCAATTTGATTTGCATGTAAAAATTATCTCTGTTGGGGTACAATCTATAGTTTCTTAATTTATTTGTAAAAAATCAATTTTTTTTTAATCAGAGGGCCAATCTGCCCTCTGCCAATGGGTAGAAAATTTGATTAGTTGCAGATAATTTTGACTTGTTTGGCGTTGAAGTTTCTGTAGGAGATCAAAGCCCGCTGCCATTCATTGGGACGCAACAATCATTGTTTCGTAGAGGAATGAAGCCTTGCATATATAGATGCCAAGCTTAATTATTGCCTTTATTGGTGTTAATTGAGAGGGGCGATTTGCAATATTGTATTCGGCGTGGCTCTCTGGTGTATTTGGCTGCGACTTGGTGGGTGATTCACTGTCCTCACAGATGGCTCTTATATAAAATCTCTTTGATCTTGGCCTGTTCAGACCTGAGCTTCAAACTTGGCACGCCTCTTTTGCAGAGCCTCTACCAGTGCCTCACTCTCTGTGCCATAATAACCTGCTCGTGGGTTTAGTGGCTTTTAATTTGAGTTTTGGCATGCTGCATAAATTAAGGGTCATTTTTTGACTCGGCAGAGAAAGGCAAGGGAAGGCGTAACAGCATTTGCCATGGGGGTAAAATTTGCCTTCCTTATTGCGCACCCTTCACAATCTTTGCCACGCCACACATAAGCTTCAAAAGCTCAGGTATACCACGGAGTTTGCTAAGATTTGTCGGCCTCATTGAGTACCTTTACCTGATGTTTTATGCGCATACTCTCCTCTTATCGCAGTTTTCAATTCTAGTTTGACCGGCTTACATAGTGGTGTATGTGACCAATGTGAGACTGCAAGCCATGGTTATCTGCTGGAAGTTTCAATTCTAAATGACTTCCAACACCTTTCAAATGAATCCTTGTGCAACATTAGCTCTCCACCCACGCAATCCAATATGGAGTAACAAATAGATACATGATGCATCAGCCTCATTATTGTTCCTGTGTGGCATGTCAAGTGCTCAACAAAAGGAGTTTACCATGGCAGGTGTACAGATATCAAATGCTCCACATATTTTTTGGGTGAAAAATTGTTTGATAATGTTTAATCAAATTTTGCATTGTTCATCTTGCAAAATTGTTCTAACCCTTAGTGGTTAGTATTAGCCATCAATTGTTTTTTTGTTAATATTCAAAATGAGGGTCAAATATTGAACCATTGCTGCAAAGGGGAGGGGGGGCTTTTCTTTGTGTTTCACAATAACTTGCAAATAGGTGCAATTTTTCTTGTCTTAGTTAAAAATTTGTAAAAGAGAAGTCAATTTTCTCCTTTGCAATGAATTTGGCAAAAGAGGGGGGTCATCATAATGGGTTTTTAATTTTATGTTTTTGGTCTTTTATTGAGGTTTGCAAGACATAAACTAATCTATTTTTGTCTCAAGACAATAAACTTTGAAGAACTTGTAACAACAATAAGATTACATAAACACACTCATATAAAGTGCCACAAATACTGAATGTATGTTCCTTAAGGAGGGAATTTTTAAAATTATTATACAGTTTACACTAAATTATAAAATGTAATTGGGGGTTGTGTAGAGCCTTGATTTTACATCAAAGTTGTGGAACCTTGTGATTTAATACCACAATAATTTTCCTCATGATACTCACGTCATGCGAGCGTGCCTTGGATCATACCTTGTACATCTCTGCATTCCTTGCACACTCTCGATTTTAGTTAGTTCTACTTATATTCTTTTAGCATTAATGGGGGACTATAATGTGTTATGCTTCTTTCAATGAAGCAATGTAAGAACCTTCTTTTTGGAACGCCTCATGAACCTTCTATCTTCATCTCTCATATGGGGGATTAATTCAATGGATCAAATTTTGAGATTTTAGTACTCCTAGTCATATTGATGTCTGTATTATTAACTTCACAAAGTTTTGTTGACTTTGTGTACATTGGTTGAGTAGTGTTAATATGTTCACTCATGTAGTGTTTTATGTATCTCTCATCTTGATCCACATTTCTTGGAGATTTGTTGATTCCAGTAGACACCAGTTGATCATCCGTAGAGTTTACAACTTTGACATGCTTCAAAATTTCTTCATCATCATGTTCCTATCATCAAGGTACACATTTTCATAAGGTCCTAAATCCTTATAATTCTCTTTTGGAGAGGGGTTTTTATTTCCCACTGGGTTTTTCTCCTTTACCCCACTTTTGTAAGATTGCATTGTTCTTGGGTGCCTTATCAGGCTTCATGGTCACAAACCATTTCTTTTGCATTGTACATGGGTACCTCACCAAGGTATTATTTGGGACCCATTTCATTCATGCCCACCTAAGCTATGATTAAGGTGGGGGCTGAACCCACATAAGTGGTGAACACTTTTGTGGAGGAAGGGAAAAGTCATTTTTTCCTTCTACACAAAGTGAAGGGGTTCGGCCGAACCAAATTGTTTGACCGAACCTTTAACATGGTTCGGTCGAACCATAGGGTTCGACTGAACCCTATGTTCGCTCGAACCCCATTGACACGTGAGCGGAAATATTAAAATAAAGGGGTTCGAGCGAACTAGGGTTCGGTCGAACCCCCTTAATAGGGGATTTTTTTAAAAACCCCGTCATTTTCCCAGACCCCATGAATTTTTGTCATTATTTTAAAGTGGCCGAACCCCTTTAAAAGGTTCGTCTGAACATAGGTTTGGCCGAACACCCTTTTTCCCCAATCTCCTCAAAAAAATGTTTTTTTTTGTAAAAAATTATCATTCGAAGCTCAATTTGAAAATGAAAATGCATAAAAATTCAGAAACCCAACTAGATAATGATAGTCCTCGAAATGAGCTATCCGTCGAATATAATTTTAATACGATTTGCTTTTATTATGTATTTTATTTTTTAGTTTTATTAAACATAATTTTTTCACTGAAAATCAAAATCTCTGGTTTGCACATGTGGAAAAATAGTAGATTATCAAAATAATTTTTTTTTAAATATGTTGAGGCTGGGTATTGATGTCCTTGATCCATTAAAAAAAAAAATTGAATTTCGATTCATACAAAAAAAGTTATGTTGTATACAGTCCGCCTATGTCTTAATTGCAATTGGTTTGACTTTGAAACTTGATCAAGGAAAAAATATTCAATTAAAAACTATGAGACCAAATGAAAGTGCTAGATACCGTAGTTAAAAATCTAAATTCTAAAAAAAAAAAATTTTATCCTTCATATAAAAAAGGTTATGTTGTGTACGGTGAGCATCACTTTTTAAAAATGCTGTTTTTTGAAAAAAAAACAGTTTTCGTGGGAGATGGAAAAAAAGTGCAATCTGATTCCAAAAATTTTGAAAAAAATATTTCTAGAATCTAGAGACACAATGTGATGAGACTCTAGTTTGCATCATTTCCAAATTCCTCACGGTTTAGCTGCTACAAGAGCCCGAAAGTGAAGATTTAGTTAAAAATAATAAGTGCAGTGTCTAGTTTGCCCAAAAATTGTAAACCACTATTGTGGGATCACCCTAGGGTGTTAGTGTATATATTTCACTTTATGCATACACTTGGCTTAATTAATCCTACTTAGGTGTCTCATTGCCTCATTCTCATTGAGGTGTCATCTAATTGACTCTTTCTCATTGAGGTGTCAATGTTGATAGGTGTCCTAAGCGGTGCCAGCTTACTTTTGACATCTCTTCCTTCATTTATGGTAGGAAACTTGCCACCACTCCATGTGTGAGGAGTCATATCCTCATTTTGTGGAGGTTGGTCATCTCTCTCAGTCTTATATATCTAAACCTTGATTTCCTAATATAGTAGGATCAAATAAATACAATATTGCATATTGTTCATTGCGCTTGTCTTTTATCTACTAGATTCTCGTAGTTTCTAACATGGCCTCTAGTCGGAACCCATTTCTATCTAATTGGGCTTTGTGACCTCCCCAAGTATCACTTAAGAGCATGGGTGTTAGTATGAATAATTATTCTATTCACTATACTTAAGCATACTTAGGTTGATGAGGCTAGACAACTTCTTGTCTAATAGAATGTGCAACATTTAAACCTCTAGAGGTTACCAAGTTATTTGGTTAAGCTCAAGCACACACCTTTTGAGGTTGGAAGACTTTCTATCTCACCTCGAATGTCACTCAGCCCTTGGCACACAAGGTTGATGACTTGGTCATGGAGGTTGTCAGTTTGCACACTTCCAAGTGATCCTAAGGTTGACACCTATAGGACACTCATCTACTCATTTATGCCACTTTATGGGGCACTTGTCAATCCACCTCATAGGTGGATTGCATCGTCCTTTCCTATTTAGGAAAGCTCATAATGTAATCAACTTAACTATTTTATCAATATCATTTTTATAATGGAATATTATGTATATTGTCTACAAGTGTATCTTTGTGGAAGCACAAGGTTTTTATTGTCATGATCCTGGATGAAAGTCCTAACATAATTTACAAGATAACCTCAAAAAATTTAGAATTTAGATCTTCATGTTATATATTATTTAAATAAGCCTATGGGGGAAAAGGGAAGAAAACAATCCCTACAAACTATGTTAAGGTGATGTGTCGAATGGAATATGTTAAGAACAATGAAGTAGCACAATATTCTTTATTTGATAGAAACATTCATTCAAGTATTTGAAGAGCATATGCATACATTATTTTAAAATCATTTATAAATATTATTCATCAATAAAATCAAATAAAGGTATAGGGGCATGTGCAAGATCATCATGGAAAATACAAGCCCTTAAGTGGCAATAAAATTCAGAAAAATCAGAGTTAGACAACTTGACATAAAAATTTGAATAAGTTAACTATATTATTTCAAAAATATGTAAGAATAGAATCTGTTGCAAATTGAATGTAGTTTCTAAACTACTAGGTTTATTTTTATTTTTTAAAAATCTATTTGGTGAAAATTTGAAATTTCAATGCATTATTACTTAAATTTCAAGGGAAAAATAAGAAGTAGATGTCTGTCTGACCACCCTAACCACAATAAAATGATAATATTTTTTTATAAGATTTGAGATATAAGTAGAATACTCATGTCCCAATGTGATAAATATTTTTTTGTAATTTTTTTCCAAGTAAATAATTAATTATGATTTTTTTATTACAACTTTTCAAAAATATAAAAAACCCATACGTCTGACCACCTTAGCTTGGTGACAAATTCATGAAATTCAATTCTTTATTTTTTAATCCTATAGTATGTGAGGCATAGAATGTGATGCATGTTTCAATTTCAAAAAATGTGATACCCTTTGAAAGTTATATATTTTTTGCAATCAGCCTATCAATCAACACTTTAGTCGTAATTCAAAAATAAAATGAATAATAATTATTTATTAAATTCAAAGTAAAGAATAATTTATATTGGTGGAAAGCTAAGAATGTCCTTTAAAACCTTTTTTGTTACATCAATTTTGGGTAAAAAAAATGTTGTCAGCCACATGGGCCATCATATCACTTACATATCACCACTTTTTGGCCCATCATGATCCTCCACATACCCATAGTCTGTACCAAAGAAGAATAATTATAAGATAAATATGTAGACACAAAGTGTCGCATCCTCTTCATTATTGGATTAAGAAAAAAATAGAAAGGAACAATCTCTACAATTGCATAATATTCAATCAATCCTAAGAAGAAACCATTGAGGTCAATATATCTATTGATTTTTCCTATTTTCCCACCCAAAAAATTGATCATATCTTCCTTGATAAAATTTATTTTATATCATGAGGAATCGAACACCCTTAGTTTAATTGAAGTTATAATAAAGGTATGGGTCACCATTGCTTTGAAGGTTCCCATTTAGATACAAATCATAATAGGAAATATTTAGTTGTTTAAATTCATGATATTCTTCTACCACATGAGTAGGAGAGTCATTATGCTCCAATCATGTGACTTTAAAACTAGGACTTAATTATCACATTCTAGAGGAGCTTTAAGATGCCATTTGTATTCCATGTGTCACCCACAATTATGTTGACTCATTTTCTTTGGCCAATTGTGCATCCTATTTTATCTATACATTTGGACACCATTTCCTAAATGCATAAACTATTGGATCTCTTATCTTTATAATCTGTTGGTGTTTTAATTTTCCTAGCTGAACCTCAAAATTCTCTAAAGGGTAGCCAACCCCTATGTTCTAGAATTTCATAGGTTAGAGGCCAACACAATGAGTAAAGGATTATGAGATCCTTACTCCTACACTTTAGGTTCTATGGGACCTAGGAGGGTGTTCCTATTTGTGCTCATTTGATATCAAATTCATCAAGAACACTTCTATACATATATTAATTCCTATAGAATGCAAATAAACTCAATCTATCAAAGACTTGGCCAATCTTTGAACAAATTAACATTTATTGCTAAGAATTAGGTACTACTCTAGATCCATTCATTAAGATTGAAATTTTTAGGAATTTGGTTCTAATTTTCGAATCCATAGCTAGGTGTACCCATTACCCATTCACTCAAAATATTTACTTAAAAAATAGACCAGTGCCTCATCACTTGGGATGATGGAGTGAGATATACAAAAACCTGTAATATACAAACTACTCGATTCAAATATTGGTGGACTATTTCCATAGTACTTCGTAATATGAAAATTCAGAGTACCTGAAATAGAACTTCTTACCAAATCCTATGCAATTTTCTTACAAATCTACAACACTCTTCAAGAATTTAATCCCCTCTTTGAGCTAAAGCAATAAATAGTGGCATACATTCAATCGAAAAACTAAGGATAAACAAGAATATCCTTGATATTTTCATTTATAACTTGCAAAAAGGTACATAGGAGAGTATATGTTTTAGAATTAAGATTTATTTCAATATATAGTAATTTCTATAAAACTAATTTAAGACTATCAAATATAAGAATTTCACCCAAGACAATGTATTATTCTATCTATTCATATTTTCCATAGTGTGCTCCTTCCTAAGCCGAGTTTCTACATGAACTATAATATGTCTCCAAAATCGAACCCTTTGCAATGAGCAAATAAATCCCTTTTATAGATTAAGGGAGAAAAAATCTTCCGGCTCAAATGCAATTACAATTCAAATGCATTTCATTTGAAAACAAATTTCAACTGTATTTTAGAAATTCCCCAAACGGTTATCTATAATCATTTACCAAACCAGGGAAATAAAAATTGATACCAACTGATGCCACCAAAAAATTATTAGTTTCCAATGAGCCTTTACATTACGTTCTCACATCAAGCCAAAAATTTCATCATTATACCAACAAAATCCACCCAGTTTGTTACAATAGCCACAAAATGTTACTAGACCACCATCAGTCAACCAGAGCTAGAACTAGGGCCAAAGTACACATGCCGCCTTTGTGTCCTCATAGAGGCTGGAGAAATCTCTACCTCTTTATCCTTAGTATCTTTATCAGAAACAAAATAATCATGCCCACTTGGGGTATTCACTAAAATTGGGGCAACCTCTACCACCTCCTCATCTAATTCAGCAAGTTCACTCAAAAGCATGAGGTAACGACCCTTACCAAAATCTGTCTCTATGTCACTATCACAAGGGTTGTCTGAAATGTCAATAGGGGAATTCTGCCTTCCCAGAGTGCCTCGACCATACCTTATCTTTGTCTTCCTTCTTCCCATGAACTCTACAGGCTCCTTTCCCTTGGCGTCCATTGTTTCTCCAATAACTCAACTCCTCAAATGGAAATTGCTCCTCATGGAAATCCATGTGGATTTCTTGCTACAAGCCTCTCTCTCTTCCTCCTAATTCAGAGTTGAAGCAACAATAGGCATGTTCAATTCACCCTCCAAAACATTGTTGTGCGATTCATGCAAATTAAGCCTTGGAGACTTCTGTACCGAGGAAGGAGTCATGGACTTGCTCATTTTACCTAGACTAAACTTTGCAAAACAATCCTTTATGAACTTGGCAATTTGATCTCTCGATTGAAATGGTGATAAAAAATGAAAATACCTCATACTTATCAAGCAACATGATTAGGTTGATCATAAATTCTCCATAAAAGTCACACGAGCGAGTAGATAGTCACTTGCTAACGCTCACATTATAGCCCTTAATTATCCAGGTGCATGGAAATCTTCATAGCAACTTCAATGATTATAGGAGAATAATCATTCACATGCACTAGGACAAACTTGATTAACATTCATAGGTGTGGTGCCATTAATGTTTTTTGGTGTCAAGTAAAACATCCACTTCCTTAGTCCCTTGATTCCTTGATGAGACGGTGAATCTAACAACCCAAAATGAGTCAATCAAGTTTCAAATCCTGAGACCATAGCTTGATAGACCATCAAAAAATGAAAACATGTTGACTAGAAGCCACATCGTCTGCTCAAGGGCCCCAACCTTCCTTTTCATCAATAGTACAGTCCACACATCACAATCACGCATACCACGCAACACATTGGAAAACAATAGTTGAAATTCTATGCGGTGTACATGCAACGACACAAATTTGATTCTGGCAATGCATCACGGTCGTTGATTCATCAACTTAGAGCATCGGGTGAGATAGTGGAGATTGGGTCCCACACTTTGCAAGAGATCAAGTTGTGCAATCACAGAGACCACACGACCCTTTGAAATGAATAGTTTTTATCTTTGTGCGGTGTGCGTGAATGGCTAGGATCACGTCTACACATTTAACAACCAAGATTTTTGCACATGCAAATAAGGTTATTTATAAAAGGGGCCATGACTAGACCAATGAGATTACAACCCTTAGGCAAATTAAAGACTTAGGGCTTAATTCTTTGAATTATGAAATATTTTTCCTGACTTTGGAAAATTGAATCGGTAAAAGTGTTGGGTGACCGACGGGCCTAGGGAAAGGGGCCGATAAAATAATGGATTGAATGACATAAGTTGTAACTAAGACATTTGACAACTGGGTACAATAATTCAATGAGAGAATAGAATGAACAAGGGTTGTAAGATAGGTAAAATTTCAAACAAGGGTTTATACACCAAAACCCCACACCCTATCCCTAGATGCAAAAGTAATAGGCCACAAGGCAAAATAAGCTCAAATTTTCAATATTTTTAGGAGCTCTACTAGTAGCTCATGCTTGAGGATGCATACCCCTAGTGGGTGTAGAGAGAATTCAGATCTCAAGTTTGAGCAGACTAGCGAAGGAGCACAAAAACCAAGGAGCCTACCCGAACAAGGGAAGCAAGCAGAACCAGAAAGAAAGCACACCAACTTATATACAATATCTACAATAATATATAGTACAATGTACTTCCTCAAGAAGCCCTTTTCATTGGAATGCAATGGCCCCCAAAAACCATGGAAAAATACTTCCCTCTATCAAATACTTTACCCTATGATTCTTGTAATTTATCAATACGCGTAGTAAGCATTTTTATATAGTATTCCTTTTTATGATTAGCATAACCAACCCTGCATGCTGCAAAAATACCATGTCCACTAGCCTATTTCACTGTGTGCTTACCTGATTGAGATGGAAAGGTGAAACTCTCATATTCCACCTAATCATGAATATTGGCAACACATTCAACTTGTTCATCAATTGGAAACCTTCATAAAAATCTTATGGTGGACTAGGCCAACCATCATTCGTAGATATTATAGAAAAAAAAATGCATATTCAGGAACATCTTTATATAGGTCTAGATAACCTGGGTGCATACCCAGGTCCCCATGATTTAAAAGTTCTTCAACAAAAATTGGACAAAGATCATGGTTCTCTTTTATAGAAATGTTGTCCTTATTATAAAATAGCATATTCATAATCATGCTGAGAAGATTGGGAGGATCAAAAAATAATTCAGCTACACATTGATATTTATTAACATCAGTCCCTATATCACTAGTATCACTTGGCTTCCATGCATAGAGACCAAATTGTCCTTCATTATTTATGAGCCCTAGTGTTAACCCATGATCTACATGTGCATAAAGATGTATAATTTGATCATTCAACATTGAAACTCCTCCCCCATCAATACACACATCCTCTGAGAACTTGACATTAGAATCAATATCTATGCACTGAATAGTGATGCTCTTATCTTCATATTCTTCATCACTCTCATATTCAAGATGCTTTGCCTCATTTGACTGAAAAATTTCCAGATCATCATCATAAAGGAAGTTACATTCCTGAGAGAGAAATTCAAAGACTTCGATCTCCTTAAGATCCTTAGTCTTGAATGTGAAAGATTCATAAGCACTTCTTTCACAAGACTTGCTAGTGTACTCCTTAACTTGCTCACAACCATACCTTGACCTTGCATCCAATGCATCATTAGAATCCTCAAAAAGTTGATTATCTCTACACTAGTAGAAGGCCTTATTTTTGTTAAATAATAAGGATAGAGGCTCATCGAATAGAGGATTATATTTTACTTTCATTTCTGCCATGGAATCTTCTACCTCCTTTGCATGAGGATGCAAACTCCACAACTCATCATCACAATAAGAATCCTTGTCAGCCCTTGAAAAATATTTAGCCTTCATTTTATAAGGATAATTACATTCAACAAAGGAATGATATGACTCGGTGTCATCATAACTACCACAACATGAAAACCCACCAATACTAAGACTGCACTCATGTTCTTTAGATTGAATGTTAGAATGTTCACTTTCAATATCTTGATCATTATTAGGCAACAAAGCACTGGTCATTGACACTAGCACTACTGCTATTAATCAAATATATTAATCGGACAACCTCTTGTATCTCTTCTAGCTCTTCACTGCTCAAGACCTCCAAAGAACTCAATTCAAACACATCACATTTTCTCTCATAATATATGTCTTCATCTTCATCACTATGGTAATGATCTACACATGTGTCATTAGTGAATTGATTACAGTCATTATACTCTCCTCTATAATAAGATGGATGTTCAGATTCTGATGCACTTTCTTCACTTCTTTGCATTATTTCTTGAACTTTATCACCAGGTCCATGACCAATATCATTCAAGAGCATCTCATGTTGTGCATAATTATTCCCAACTCCCTCTACCATCCTTATCTAGTAAATCACTTCGCTCAAGCTTTAAGGTTTCAATTCCTTTGGCAATGTACTCAGTCTTGATTGGTATATTTCATAGAAAAAGTCAATGCACATTGACTCCTCGGGCCTGACATTCTTGGGTATCTCCAACAAAGCATCCAAAAATATAGGGAACAATTCATAAGGTGATTCACCTTGACGCCTTTTCATTTCATACAATATTTTAGCAGAAGAGACATGGCTAGCTTTACTTAGATCTTGTGGAAATTTGACTTGTATTCTATTATGGTCATCATATTGTGGCAGTGGAGAAATTGAAACATTAGAAATCTTATCTTCCTTTCATGTATCCCTACTGAGTGATCCATTGGCTCTATTTCCATGAGATGTATTAAGATGACCAATATTGGTAGCTAAATACCCTTTCATTATTGAGTATTTCAAGTTGCTCTCAATATCTATAGCAATTTGATATTGTAATACCCCTCCGTTTTGCGTCTTGATCATTTTGCTTTATGCTTTGTTTGGGTTGCTGATACTTTGATACTGGACACACCTTGTTGTTTGTGTTTTGATCGCTACTATTGAGCAACATTGATTATTGTGTGATGTGGATTATCTGACTATTGTTTCACATGCATTATGGATTATTGATGTTAGTAGAGTTAGGTTGAGATATCGTATTACATGATTTCTGATTATGATGTAATGTCAGTCTTTGATGAGGTGGAACTTTGTAAATTGTAACCTTGATGTATTATATCTCATTCTCGGAATGAGTGTTGTATCAGTTATTCTTGTAATGGAAATTATGTTTTCATATTATATTTCTATCTTAGTAATTCTATATGCGAATGAATGCTTCTACTTGTGTATTTATTTAATGCATTGTAAATTTTTTTATGTCGTATGTTAATGGGAATTAAGTAATCTCAGTTGCATAACCCTAGGGGATGTTATCAATTATTAGTGAACATGTATGTTTAATTCTTTTTTTTTTTTTTTTAAATTAGTATGCTTTTGTAGTGAATTGATCTTCCTCTAGGATTGCGTGGCGGGGCATTACACATGGTATCAAAGCCTAGGTTTAAACATTGGGTACTCTGGGATTATGATGGACCCGTTAAACTTTCTGTTGTGTAGGATTTTAAGTTGTGTACCTCATTTAATACCTTGGTGTGTAGACGAGGTTTTGAGTTGGTGCATTATGTTTGAGGGAGTCATATCCCTACTTGTTTGCAGGCTTCCAGGAGTAAGCCTAGTCTTTGGGGGGGAGGATGTAATACCCCTCCGTTTTGCATCTTGATCATTTTGCTTTATGCTTTGTTTGGGTTGCTGATACTTTGATACTGGACACACCTTGTTGTTTGTGTTTTGATCGCTACTATTGAGCAACATTGATTATTGTGTGATGTGGATTATCTGACTATTGTTTCACATGCATTATGGATTATTGATGTTAGTAGAGTTAGCTTGAGATATCGTATTACATGATTTCTAATTATGATGTAATGTCAGTCTTTGATGAGGTGGAACTTTGTAAATTGTAACCTTGATGTATTATATCTCATTCTGGGAATGAGTGTTGTATCAGTTATTCTTGTAATGGAAATTATGTTTTGATATTATATTTCTATCTTAGTAATTCTATATGCGAATGAATGCTTCTACTTGTGTATTTATTTAATGCATTGTATATTTTTTTATGTCGTATGTTAATGGGAATTAAGTAATCTCAGTTGCGTAACCCTAGGGGATGTTATCAATTATTAGTGAACATGTATGTTTAATTCTTATTTTTTTTAAAAAAAATTAGTATGCTTTTGTAGTGAATTGATCTTCCTCTAGGGTTGCGTGGCGGGGCATTACAGATATGCTTGATGCAATGTGGTGGGCTCTTTGTCTCTTAATAGATAACATATTTTTATCAAATGAACCTAAGTACATGACCAAGCTTTCTCCATCATTTGGTCTTATACTCTCAGAGATCTCCCTTATGATCTTTAAAAATACGAGATTAAAAGAAGGCACCAACTCATCCTCTTGTTTGTGGATTTCCATCAAAAAATTCTTCACCGGACTTGGGTTTACTCTCGCACCAAATTGTTCCATGAATACCATCTTAAACTCATCTCAATAATGTATACAAGATATTTGTAGAAAAGAAAACCAGTCTCTTGCATCTCCTTTTAGAGACTAAACAAATAACTTCATGTCAATATCTTCAAAATCTAATTCATAATGTCTCATCATATCAACAAGCTCTTGTAGATGCTTGCTTGTTGACTCATATTTTTCACCATTAAACTTTGTTACCTTTCCTTTAATCTTAAGAGGTACATCATTTGGATAACCATGAATGTTACTAAAATCTACAGCTTTGTACCTCTCAGTACTAAAATTTCCCTAACATGACAACGGGTGCCCATCATGCACCGCTACATTTAGTCTCATACTAGAATGCTTAGATTGATGATGCATTTTTATCACACCCTCAAAAGGATTGTAGACTTTATCTTGGAGTTACACAAGGCAATGCAAATCACTTTTTCAATTACAGTCTCAAGCCTTTACACTGCAAATATTTTATCTCTATTTTTCCTAAGACTTTCTAATAAGTGAAATACATGAATATAATATAATTCTACATCAGTTCCAATTTCACTTTAAAATCATCTAAAATTACCATTCCTTTTCCCTCTCTTAGTTCTATTTCACCAAGTTGGGAGTTATTTATATCTTAAGCCCTAAAAATTTCCCATAAATTACTTACAAGCATGATTTCATTTTCTTCAAATTTATGAGAATACTTGGAAACTCGTAGCAGCTATTAACCCTTTAAGATCCATTTTTATTTTCAATAATAGTATAATAAATCATAAAAATATTCTCAAGTTTGAGAAAGATAAATGAAAAAAACTTTTAATTTTTACTTCAGTAGTTATATTATTTTTCTATTTGAGTATCTTTGTTAATATTTGTTTAAATAGTGTTTAGAGTTCTTGTTTAAATTTGTTTGAAAATAATGCTTAACATAAGTTTATTGAATAAAATAAAAATTAGTTGTTAGTTAGTTGCTTGTTTTTGTTAGCTGGTTATTTTTTGGAAGGCTTTATAAAGCCATTGCAATGTAATTTTTTAGAGTTAATTTTTGTTGAATAAAAAATTATTAGATGTGAGGCTTTTTGTTTCAAATTCCAACATTTAGTATTAGAGTATGTTTCAAAAGAGGCCTCTCTGAATTTCACTCAACTCATGTTTTGTGCGTCAAGTTTATTAAGGTAATAGATTATGGATCTAATGCTCCTCCACAACCCCATTATATTTTTCCATGCCCATCTACTTGTAAACTCAAGTGGTGCAAACAAAGGACTAGGAGGATCCCATGCACCTCATGAAAAAAAAAAAAGAGTTTACAACATCGACCCTTCTTGCATATTTTTCAATGATTCTCTTTGGGATCCCATGTTCCTTGCAGCGAACTCATTAATGTTCACCATTCATGGGAATCATCTTTTTGTCTTCCATTTTGAGGGGGATACCTCCAATATTTTTCAATAAGAACTCAATACTTAATATGGTGATGAAATAATACTCACAACCTCCCATATATATACGTATTTATGCCTAGGATATCACCTAGACCAACTTAGATAACTCTATATAAGCCTTAGCCAGCCTATATAAATAAATAACAATATAATAATGATAGTATGACTTAATTAAGAGTTAAGGTAGCCACAAGTTCACTACTCATAACCTGATACACACTATAGAGGTAAAATAATAAAAAATCTTCAAACCAATAACCACCTAACAAAACCAAGCACCTAACAACTAATCTTTATTTTATTAAATTAACCTATATTAAGCATATCCCATATTGAAATTCACTCGCTTCCCCTATAAGGTCATTGCAATGTAATGGTTTAGAGTTGATTTTCGTTGAAAGAAAAATTGTTAAAGATTTGAGGTTTTTATCTCAATTTCCAACAATATTTATATTTTATATGTGAAAACAAGGGAAATGAGGTGCTCCACCTTTTGGAAGATGGAACTTGGACCTATTTACTACTTTAGTTCATTCAGAACCTAGATCCGTGAACCAAATAACTTGATTGGAGAATGGGATAGGGGGTTCCTATTGTAATGGGGGCTCACCATTAAATGAAGCTTCAAAGGAGAAATCCAAACACTTATGCACAAAACCCTAGAAATTTGAAAGAATAAATCAAATTGATAAACATAGTGAAACATAAAAGTACCTGGAGGAGTGGAGAGGCAAAAACAAGGTCTATAAACCCTAGAAATTTTTTGTTTAAGGTACACTAGGACTGATACACCAAGTAGGGCGATTTAGTCTTGTTAAAAGGTTTCTTGGTAGAATTTGGAATCTTTTGGTGACTAAGAAATATCTACAAAAATATGGAAAAAAGAGGTATACTAGGACTAATATGCCCAATTGGGCGATTTAGTCCTATTATTAGGGTTTGAATGATACTTTTATAGCCTCTAGTGATGTTTTGTAGCTCACTTCTAGTTCGATGTCCAAGCCTGAAAGTTTGAAATTTGGTCGATAGGTGACTTTCTATGAAGATGAAAACTTCTTGACAACTTTTACAAATTTTTCTTAAAAGGATCTTAAAGCTTCAATTCACCTAGATCTGAAAACACACCTCAAGAGGAAAAAATGTTTTTTTGTCAAAGAATGGGGGTTGCCTTGGTCAAAATTTATTTTGGTAATTAAACCTTGAAATGAAATATAAAAACATGAAGGAATGATGAATGAACAAATGGAATGTTGCAACTCACCAAACCCTTGAAATGAAGGTTGCAAACTTATGTGAAATGACTAGCAGGAATCTGGATCTTGACTCTTTATTGAATTCTTGAAACTTTGTCTTGAATGCTTGATTGAATCATGAAACCTATATCACAAATGTTATCTCAAAAACACACATGATGCATGAAGACATTGACATGATGCTCAAATCTTTAATATTGCTCCAAATGCTTGATGATTTTCTCTTAAATGCTCTTGTAAAATCTTGCATGAATACTTGAAGGCTCTTAGATTTCTTGCTAGGATACTTGAAATTTCTAGGAGAAACCTAATGAAATGAACTTGTATTTATACTTGTTTATGCCTAATTTCCCAAAATTACAACACTATAAGTTGAAACTCAGAATTTGAATCTAAGGATAATAAAATCTTGGGATAAGAAATTGATTTCAAATAGGTCCTATGTTAAAGTGGGACACATACACCAGGTTCGACGTATGAGTCCTAGAGGCATAAATTTTAGAAAAATACTTCAAGGAGTATTGTGTTCAATGTAATATTTGAAATCATGCCCTGAGACCTAGCTGGGACCCATATGCCCAAAGGGGCATATGAGTACAAGATCTGTAAATCTAGAACACATAGCAGAAATCATTAAATTATGATATTTCATTTCTTAAATGTCGGGGTTATCCTTAGAAAAATGCATTTAATTAGGCTTGTGGATGCAAATTAGGACCAATTAAGGCATAAATGAGAAAAAATTTAATAGGGAGGACTCAAAATAGTGTGAAAATGTAGAGGGATACATTTTTCTACACTACCTTTAGCCCCCACTTTAGTGAGAGGATGACCTTGCATCAAAATCACACTAAAGTAGACAAATTAACATCAAGAGGGGTCCAAGTGTACCAATGCTAGTGAGATGGGACAACAACAATCAAGAGGGATGATCAAGCCTCCACGATCGAGATCATATGGAAAACCAACATAGGCATAATAGAACACACATGTGAATGATGTATAAAGCAACAACAATCTACAAGCATACATTGTCAAATACATAAAGAAGAAAGAAAAGGAAAAAGAGGTCCAAGCTATTTGTCGAGAAAATTATTTATGAGTGGAACACGATGTCCACTATGCAAACAAAACACATGCTCACATAGACTAGTGGAATACAGTATCCATTAGGTGAGGCCCCAGAAAAGTGAGGCACATATGCACGTGGCAGATATGTGCCCACAGTAAGAAGCAAGTGGTTATGGTAAAGTCATGCCTATGGTCGAATCCCATACGTACTAACCATACCAAAGATATACTTCCTGATAAATTTGATAAGGCACCACATAACATGAACAATTGGATCCATGAGGAAAGAAAAAATTCATATGCTAATACCCATGAACAAACAGAATGGATCCATAGGCAAGAAAAGTGTGTTATGCAAGGTGGCCATATAACATTTTTTGTAAATGTAAAATAGTGTAAGGTACGTTCAAAGGGGTTTTTCTTAGTTCATGTAAGGTCTCAACTTATGGAAACTCATACCTAATATCTCGAAGATAGGAACAATCAAAGGATAGAAGATTCACAACTTAGGGAATGTACTTTGCTTGACATTTCCACTATGAGGAATATAATATGCTAAGAGAGATGACACTTTTTAAGGACACCGCATCTGATGTCACCACAAAGAGAAAGACACATCACATGAAGTAGGAAGACCACAATGAGATATGCGAATAATTGAAATGAAAAAGAATAATACCAATGTATGCCCCCACTTTAAATAAATTTCAAAACACCATGCCATGAGCAATTACTTTAAAGTATACAATGATAAATGCTAACAATAAAGAGGACATCAAAGCTTATTTGGAAATCCCTATGCCAAGTCATATGTTCCCAAATGAATCTATGTCATGAAAAGGGGTTTCCCCCACAATGAAGTCCCAAAATAAAACATAAGGGATCCATGGATTCAGGGTAAATATGTCTTTGCTACAATGTTATTAGAGAACTCAAAAATGTCATCATTCCCCAAATAATCATGGAGCAGGAAGAATGATACAAAGAAAGCAAAAAAAAAAAGAAAATATTTTGAGTTAACATGAAAGAGACCTAGAGTTTTATTGATTCCTTGCATCATACCCAAAAGGAAAACACAAGACAAAGAACAGATAAAGGTTTACAACATATTGAAGAATGTAGATACAAATAGAGGAATGCCACAAAGAGAGATACACCAAACAAAATGATATGGGAGATCACATTATGCACATGCAATCATACACATAACATGAAAAAAGAAAAATAAAGACAAAACTAGTAAGGCACATGTGAGTCAACCTATACTAGGTCATTCACATCCCAATCTTGTTCATTATATGTGGAAGGAGAACAACTAGCCAAAGGGACAACATCGAGTGTGGTACTAGGACCAAGCTATCTAATTATTGCACCCACTTTATGCAAGACAAGAGTGAGTCGAGGTAGGTGATGAGAAAGAGATTCTTGTATTTTGAAATGATTTGCAATGAATGTAAAACATGTAATAGTGAGAATCTTATGATTCTACAACTATCACATTGCAAGGAGCCAAGCACATGCTTTAAGGGATTATCTCCATCATATCAATTTTCTCAAGGATCCCTCTTAAGGAATGCCACTCATTTGTAAGATTCCCAAGGGTTCTATGATATGCATAATAATATATGTTTTTAGGTATGTTACCCTTACTAGGAGGTGGTCATGTAACTCATCCTGCATGGAGAAGGTATTCCGATTTTTGTTCAATTTGGGTTTTAGTATGTAGGAATGACAACTTTTTTAGTTTGTATGGTTTGTATTCCTTAATTTTTTGATGATATTGTTGAGGTAGATGTTTAGGAGGAGGACCAAAGAATTGCTTTTTGTTTAGGAAAGAGGACACTTATGTTGGGAGGAGGATCTTAGTACCCTACTCCTTTGGTATTTTCAATTGGTCTTTGTTCTAAGATTTTATGAATTTCATGTTCATTTTTTGTGTCACATCATTGTTTGCTTAAGATTGTGAAGCCTTTTCCATATATCTCTTCTAGGTTGATTGATGTGTTGGTCACTTTGTTAAGATAGGATGGTTGAATGTTTGCTTGGTTAGAGGATCTAGGTTCATCTATTGTAGGGAGGTTAGTTTAGTTTGTGTCTCAATTTCAAGATGTAAAAGATGAAACATCTCAAGTTGTCTTGGTTGTTTCATGGAAGGATAAAAATATGCATTCATCTCAATATTTTCAAGGAAATTGTTTATAAATTTGTTCATTTTGTCATCATCTTCTCCAATGATATCAACTTCATGAGGAGGACATGCGTTAGGAGTTGATTGAGCATGAGTTGGTTCAATTGCATTAGGATCATTGCCACAAAAACAACTTGATACATCAACTAATGATTTCAAGGACATCCAAAAATTACCAAAGCATATGAGGGTGATCCCACAATACTGGTTTACAATTTTTGGGCAAACTAGACACTAAACTGATTTTTTTAACTAAATCTTCACTTTCGGGCTCCTATAGTGGCTAAACTGTGAGGAATTTAAAGATGATGCAAACTAGTGATTTGTGACGTTTTGTCTATAGATTCTAGTATATTTTTTTCAAAAAAATTGGAATCAGATTGCACTTATTTTTCCATCTACTTCTAAAACTAGCTTTTAAAAAAAACAACATTTTTAAGGAGTGATGCTCACCGTATACAACATAACGTTTTTATATGAAGGATAAATTTTTTATTTTTTTTGAATTTAGATTTGTAACTATGATATCTAGCACTTTCATTTGGTTTCATAGTGTTTTCTTAAATATTTTTTCCTTAATCAAGTTTCGAAGTAAAACCAATTACAATTGAAACATAGGCGAACTGTATACAACATAAATTTTTTTGCATGTATCAAAATTCCAAAAAAAATTTCAATGGATCAAGAACATCAATACATAGCTTGAACATATTTTTAAAATTTTATTTTGATAATCTGCTATTTTTCCACATGTGCAAAACAAAGAGCTTGATTTTTCAAGAAAAACCTATGCTTAATAAAACTAAAAAAACACATACATAATAAAACAAAAACATATTAAAATTATATTCATTGGATAGATCATTCTGATAATACCATGATCAATTGAAATAAATTTTAAATGAATTCATTTGATCCCCCAAAAGGTAAATCAAAAGTGATTTTTTATCAGCATTTTGATAGGTGTAAAGGAGACTCCATTGTAGGTATGGTTTAAAAATAGTGGGGTTCTATCCAAGGGGGTTTGATCTAAGGTGGTTTGATCAAACCCTCTTCAATTGGAATCCTTAAAATGCAACTTTTTAAGGCTTAAATTATTGTATTTTCTAAAAATATGTGATTTCCACAAAAAACAGAATCTCCCAAAAATTGTAAACCAACTTTGTGGGATCACCCTACATCCATGATGAAATTAAAGGATAATAATTCACTGATTTAGAATGAAAGAGATCTTAAAATGATGTGATTTCAATTTAATCTTTACAAATGAACTGGAAATGAAACCAATTTTCAAAAGATTGCCAATGACAATAATTCTGCAAACTAGAATAGTAATCCAAAGACAACAACCAAAAGCATAATGACTAGATTTTAATGCTATAAAATGAAAATTCAGATCTAGTAGGGATTTATATGCCTAGTTGGGCATATGAGTTCCACATGGGGTTTTTGGAAAGTTCATATAGTGAAAACTAGAGAGCACAGAATTCCTAAAAATCTAGAAAAAAGACCTAGATAGGGACTAAATCACCCAAGTGGGTGAATGAGTATAAGATTAGGGTTTTTAAACTAGATTCAATAAATTTTGAGTTGATTTTAAGGATTCTTGGTTGTATTCTCAAATTATTATTTGAAAGTAGAACTTTCCAATGAAAAAAATTGCCGATGCAAGATGAAAAAATGCAACCTATATGCACTTTTCACTAATGCAATATTTAGAAGCCCTAAATGCAATTCAACTAATGTAAATGTAATGAAAAGTTAATTAAAACTATATATAGGACTACAATGTTCTCAAAATAAAAAATTCAAGGGTCCAAAGGTCAGGATCACCAAAATGAACATAAGGGAAATGAGGTGTTCCACCTTTTGGAAGATGGAACTTGGACCTATTTCACACTTTAGTTCACTAGGAACCTAGATCCCTCAACCAATTGACTTGATTAAGGAATGGGCTAGGGGATTCCTAATGTAATTAGATGAGGGTTCACCATTAGATGAAGCTTCAAAGGAGAAATGCCAACATTTATGCACAAAACCCTAGAAACTTGAAAGCATGGAATCAAATTGATAAACAAAATGAAACAAAAAAATACCTAGAGGAGTGGAGAAGCCAAAACAAGTTTTATAAACCCTAGAAATTTGATGTTTAAGGTACTCTGGGACTGATATGCCAAGTAGTGCAACCTAGTCTTGCTAATGGGTTTATGGGAAAAATCTAGAATCTTCTAGCGATTAAGTAGGATCTGCAAAAAGATGGAAAGAAGAGGTATACTAGGACTAATACACCTAGTTGGAAAATTTAGTCCTATTATTTGGGTTTGAAAAATACTTCTTTAGTCTTTAGTGATCTTTTGTAGCTTCGTTCTTATCTGATCTCCAAGTCCAAAAGTTTGAATTTTGGTCCATAGGTGAGTTTTAGTGAAGATGACAACTTCTTGACAACTTTGTCTTCAAAGGATCTTCAAGCTTCAATTCACCTAGATCTGCAAAGACACATCAAGAGGGATTTTTTTGTTGTTAGGGAACGGGGGTTTTCCTTGGTCAAACCTTGAAATGAAATAGGAAAACATGAAAGAATGATGAGTGAACAAATGCAATGTTGCAACTCACCAAACCCTTGAAATGAAGGTTGCAAACTTTTGTGAAATGGCTAGCATGAATGTTGACCTTGAATCTTGATTGAATACTTGAAGCTTTTTCTTGAATGCTTACTTGAACCATGTAACCTACATCATAAATGTTAGCTCAAAAATGCACATGATGCATGAAGACTTTGGCATGATGCTTGAATCTTGAATATTGCTCTAAATGCTTGATGATTTGATCTTCAATGCTCATGTAAACTCTTGCATGAATAATTGAAGGCTCTTAGATTTCTTGCTAGGATACTTGAAATTGCTAGGAGAAACTTAATGAAATGACCTTGTATTTATACTTTTTCATTCCTAATTTCCCAAAATTACAACACTATAAGTTGAAATTCAGAATGTGAATCTGAGGATAGTAAAATCTTTGCAAGAAATTTATTTAAAATAGGTCCTAGTTTAAAGTAGGACTCATACACCAAGTTGGGCATATGAGTTCTAGAGGCCTAAACCCAAGACACATACTTCAAAGAGTGTTGTGTTCAATGTAACATTTGAAATCAAGCCTTGATACCTAGGTGGGACCCATACGCCCAAAGGGCATATGAATTCCAAATCCCTAAATCCAGAACATAGCCAAAATCATTAAATTATGATTTGTCAATTGTTAAATATCGAGATTATCCTTATAAAAATGCATTTAATTAGGCATGAAAAATAGGACCAATTAAGACACAAATGAGCCAAATTTTAATAGGGAGGACCCAAACAAGTGTGAAAATGTAAAGGGATACATTTTTCTACACTACAATATGTAATTTAAAAAAAAAAAAAAAGTAAGGTTTTTTAAGATTTTATTATTACACTCAACTCCTTGCACCTTTGGATATAATTAGAAATAAGTTACAATTAAATTACAATGAAATAAATTTTTTTTTATCATATATCTATTTTCTTGTTGTTTAAAATTTTGGATGGAGGAGATGCTTTGAAAATCTTTATTTTACTTTTAATAAAAAATAAAAATAAACAAATTTATAAATTAGAGTTTAAATTTAGTAAAATCCAAGATAAATTTACTATATTATAAATTTGAATAAATAGAACTAAATTTAATTAAAATTAATTTTTAAATTGTAATTTAAACTAGCATATTTATGTTTAGAAAAATATATGTAAAATATGCACAATGATGTTATTTTGTAGGTGTCTATTTTCTATTATATTTTATTAAAGTAAAGTATAAATTAAAGATAAATTTACTAAATTATAAATTTCAAATAAATAGAACTAAATTAAATTAAGACTTAATTAAAATAAATTTTTAAATTCTAATTTAAACTAGCATGTTTATGTTTAGAAAAATATATGTAAAAGATACAAAATGATGTTATTTTGCAAGTGTCTATTTTCTATTATATTTTATTAAATTAGAATATATACTTCTAAAATAATATCTCTCAACATCTTTCATATATATTTTCTAATCATATGCATGCTTGTTTTACTTTATAAGTATCTATAATTATTTTTATTAATTTAGATTGTTTTTCCTTAATTACTTTATTTATTTTTAAATAATATAAAATTGAAATTTATTGATATATTTTTTAATTTATGTTCATGTTGGAGATGAGACTCCCATTTGTGACCTCATGGTCTAGCCAAAATTGTTTACCCCCACTCAAAACTTTCCCTAATATGTACAAATAGTCTATAATATCACATTTTAGTAGAACTCTATAGTATCACATTCATCATATTTTGTAATGGATTCAAGATTAATGATTATTTATTTCTATTAATTTTTATTATTTTTCTATATTGGTTGTGTTGCAATTTTAATTATTTTTTTATATTGATTCTTTAATTATTTTTGGTAACATTCTCACATCATTACACTTCAATTAAGCTTAGCTTTAAACTAAACTTTATTTATACTTAATAAAAATAGAAATTAAATATAATTTCAAACTAGATTTGAAATAGTATAGATATCTTAAATGCTATTTTATTTTGCTTTGGAATTGTTTTATTTATCTACTTTTTTTTTTATAATGTCTTTATTTCACTTCTCTTTTGATTTTAATTTTTTACTTTTGGAAAAATTACCATTCATTATTTTGGTAATTCTAGTTTTAAAAATAATTTATTTGCATCTATTTTTTTATATTTATATTTGAAAAAACATTAAAAATAAAAAATTTAAAAATATTTTTTAGAAGAGATTTTTTTTCATGTCGCTTAATAAAAAAAATTGTTGATAAATTTTAATTATTATTTTTTCTATATTTTTTAGTTAATTATTTAAATTTTAAATCATAAATAATTTATTTATATAATTATATGTTTTTTCTTAAAATTTCAAATTCTTATTTATGTTTGTTCTTTAATATTTTTAGTTTAGTTAATTATTTAATTATTTATGATCTATATCATTACACAACCCTACATCCATCTATATTTTAACTATAATTAAATAATATTAAATGTTAAAAAATTCATTTTAGGAATTAAATAGTATGAAAACTAAACTCATATAGGAATGCTACTATAGTATATAATATGTGATGATAACTTGCTACAACCCACAATTTATTCTTTCAAAAATTATATGTTTATTAGTATAAAATACAACATAATTTATATACTTGTATTTATACACATGAGACTGAATAATATCTAAACATGCCCATGATTTGATGAATCTTTCACTTCTTCCCCTTTTTCCAAAATTTCCCTAAATCCATTTTGATATCTTTCTTTGTTTCCTCTCCTAAACTCACAAAACCTTCTACCTCTTCGTTCTTGAATTTTGATAAAATAACCATAAAAATGGACCCCACTACCTCCACAAAGGGTTCCATTCTCACCCTAACTCATACCACCAATCTCTCCAACCTCTTGCACTATTTTCTCCATGTTGCTTGTGAACTTGCTCAACCCTACAATATAGGGCTTATTAGGATTCAATTTCTTTCTCTATCTTATATATATATTTTTTTAATTTTTCTATTTCTCTTTTTTGGGTTTTCAATCCATTTATTTCAAAATGTTTCTTCAAATCACTTTATTAAATATAAAAAGGAGTGGATCTAGGTAGAAAGGGTTATGAAATGGGGATAATATATCAATTTTGTTAATATTGGAAAAAGTCAAAAGTGTTGAATACACTCAAATATTGAGAGGGAGGTGAATTAGTAAATTCAAAAGTTGAACCATTTAACACAATACAAATTCAATCTTCTAACAATATCAAAAATCCTTAAATAGGTCAACAACTCTTCAAAAGATAAGAAAAAATGAAAGATAAAGAAATGAATACACATGCACAAGATAACACCAGATATACATGGAAAACCCAAGAATGGAAAAATCATACTGATAAATCTCACAATATATGAATCAGATTATAATTTTTTTTAAGGCTCACTACCCAAGGAAACACATTTATCCTTGAAGGACTTGCAAGATAAAGAGATAAAGTGCACAAACTTAGGGCAAGATATAAGGACTAGTAGGATGAGGTGCACAACCTCATAGAAAGATACAAGGACTTTCTAGGGAGACTCACTATGACTGAGCAGGATACATAAAAAATTGGATTTACAAGATATGTTTACAATACACTTTGCTAACTAAGGTGACCTCAAATTAGGTCAACTAAAACAGGAGACAAGCGATGACCTCAACAAGTTGGCCACAAAACCTAATTGTAGTGAAAGCAGTCCCATAAAGGAGATAAAGAGGAACAAAAACACTTGTTACATCTTCTAATGTGATCCCAAACATCAAACACACTGGCACATATAATCCCAAGTCAATAATAAGGAAATGTGTGTCATGTATAACCAATCTACCCAAAAACACATCTTCCAAATGTGGTTCTGAACAAGATAAGGTAGAAACCAAAATAATCTAAACATAACCTCAATTGCTGATGTAGACCCCCAAGAACATATCATAAGAAAGGAAAAAAGGCATGTCAGCCAGGCATCTACAAATCACCTAGAAAAAAAACTTAAACAATATGAAAAATCAAAGAGATCAACCAATGGTGTGTATAATACAAAGAGATGTTCAATGAACATCTACCAATACTTCCATATAGTTCTTTCTCATGGTCATGCCAAAAACAACTAGTGCAAATGAAATATAAATAAAGAACTTCATCGTGAAAGCATAGTGAACCGTAAAGAAAATAGGTGGGGGGAAAAGACCACTATTCTCTCGAGGTCATTTAATTATGTCCTAGGAACCCAAATTTGATCAACTATCAACCCCAAAGGGTGATTCAATTATCAATAAAGAAGACCTAGGAGGGGTTCTTTTAGGATTTTAAGGGCTCACCACCAATTAAAATCTTGGAAAAGACAACTTAACATTCAACTCACAAAACCTAGTAATGCAAGCTAAATGATGAATGAAAATGATGAAATTAAGCAACAAGAAGTTATGATATGTGTACCTGGGATGTTTGAAAATGTGATGAGGATTCTAAAAATGTAAAAATAATATCAAAATGTGTCAGGGATGACTAAGATGACCTTACTATCTTATTAGTCCCGTTGTTGTTTTTTGAGGATGATGTAGAATCTTTAGATGTTGAAACAGGATCTAAAAGAATCTCTGCAAAATTCCAATTGGAGAAATAATATGCCCTTGCTACCATCTTAGTCCCAATATAAATTTCTAAAATATTTCAATGTGGCCCTGAGGCCTGATGTCCACACTTCCTTCTTTTGTGATCTCAAGTTCTAAAACATCCAAATCTGGCCTGTAGGTGAGTTTTCGTGAAGATGACAAATTTGTAATGCAAATTTGCAACTTTGAAACTTTTCACTTTAAATGATCTTCAATTCTTCAACCTAAATATGTACACAAAAACATGTAAGAGAGGAAAAACTTGTTGATTGTTAGTAAATGGGGGTTTTCCTTGGTCAAGCCCCTTTTTTGGTAATTAAAATTTGAAATAGAAGAAATGGAGGGAAATGGTGAATGAAAAAAAAACTATGTTGCAACTCACTAAACCCTTACAATAAAGTGTTTCAAATGTGCTCAATAAATGGCTACAATGGTTTTGGTTCTTAACTCTTGCTTGAATGATATTGATCTTGCAAAAAAACACTTACTTAAATCATAAATCCTACATCACATTTAAGCTAGATAAATAACAAACATGATGCAACAATATCCTTGATATGATGCTTGGATCTTGATGATGGCTCCAAATGCTTGATGAATTTCTCTTGAATTCTCTTGTGAAATCAATTATGCTATTAGGAATGCTCTCACAAAAGACTTTGATTCTTCGATATGAAAATGAGTGAAAGAACCTTTTATTTGTACTTATCTATGCTTAATATATTGAAATTACACCACAACAAGCTAACATATGAAATCACTAATTAAAGGAGGCTAAATCCCATGAAGATTTGAAATTAAATCTTGAAAATAAGCTAAAGGGGACTAAGATGCCCTAGGTGGAATCTTATCTCGAGGCATGAAACTCGAGGTGCAAACTCCAAAAAAGGATCCATTTGAGGTACACTTGAAATTAGGGTCCCAAGACCTTTGGCTAACAAAGACGCCCTAGGTGGCGTCTTAGTCCCGACCCAAAAATTAGTGATACACAACCTGAAACATTAAAATATCATTTATCCATTGATGTTTGTCGAGAATAACCATAAAAAGATATAGTTCATTGGGCTTGTGGATGCAAAATAGAACCAATTAAGACACAAATAGGGATAAATAAAGTAAGGTGGTCCCAAAAAAGTGTGAAAATGCAAGGGTATGTATTTTCCTACACTATATGTATCCCCGAATTTAGTGAGAGGATGAACTTGCTTCAAACTCACACTAAAGTATCCATCCACACAATCAAGAGGGGTTCAAATGTACAAATTATAGTAAGATAGGATGAGAATAATCAAGATGGTGGACAAGCCCCCTAGATCAAGATCCTATGGAAGACCAACATGAGCACAAAGGAACACACTTGTGGATGATATATGAAGCCATAACCAGATCACAAACATACACAATCAAAGATATAAAAAGAAAAAAATAATAAGAAAAGTAAAAATGCAATGAATCAAGCTTTGACTGGTCATTCAATGCATTGTGTACTAGGTGTAATGCCCCTCCATTTAACCCTAGATGAAGTTGCAATAATCTACTAAAACACACAATTTTTTATTTATTTAAAAGTATAAGAAACATGTAAGTTCACTACCTATTACCAACAACCTCTAAGGCTACAAGAATAAGCTTATGTTTTACCCATACATAAAACATAATTGCATCCATAGAAATATTAACTACTTAAGGAAATAAATTCTCATACATTCCATACATGAAATTACACCAAAAATATAAGAAGTACATCAAGATTCCATATAACATTAACTCATTAAAGAAGATTACATCACTCATTCCTCGAATGAGGTAGTTCATAAAAATGTGTTACATAATACAATCAACCACCTCGAATACAACTGAGGGGTAATAAACTATAAGAGTCATTTAAAAAAATTACAACGCATGAATTATAGTTGGTATCCATGAGCTCTCCATCTGGAAATCTCACCATCACGATCTAAAGATAAAGGGGGGCCTAATAGTGTAGAGTGCACGTTCCTCCCAACCAAGTGGTACCCAAAGGCCCACCCCTATGCTAGGAGATAGTAACAAGAATACATGGCAAAACCTACTAGCTCAGGACACATGCTTACACATACTGACTCAACCAAAAATAAGTACAACACTACAACAATAAACAAGGGTTGAATTGCTTCCAAAGATGAACAAATCAAGTATGTTAAAAGAACCATACACATAAACCAACATACCAATCATTGTCATAGAAATAGTGTCATCGCACAACCCGACATGGGATATCCAATGAGTATCTTCCTAGGCCAAGGACCCCATCTTGGGATATTCTCGAAGCCTCAACCGATCCTTGGCCCCCATACTCACTCATGCGGAATCAAATACCTTTCAAAAAGACAAGGTAGATGACCTTTGCCATTCCAGGCCTTCCCACTCATCCCAAGCCGAAATGCGCACTTGAGTCCATGAGTGAGGCTAAATTATCTTACTTAATATGAAATACTACCCAATCCCCTAAATACTTTAATTATATTTTCACTTGATTAACTACTTCTGAAGGTTATCTAGTTTACCTCTTTAGGGATCTGGCGCTTAGCAAAAGCTACTTTTCTACTTGACAACTCACAGATCAATACCAACATCCTAGGGTAACATAGTGCACAAAACCAAGTAGAACAATCCACTCCAGACATAGGAGGCAACACAAAACAAAATCCATTCCAAACCAAGGAGGCAATGTAAACAACAAAATCCACTCCAAATCAAAAGGAGGCAACACATGAAAAATCCACTCCAAACTAGGAGGCACAAATCCCCATTCTTGGAAACTGGGAAAATCACTTAAATGAATACATGCACTACCCAAGGGAATTAAAATGGGTTGAAAACACATTACAACCCCCATCATCTAAAGATCCTTCTGGAAGACTTAAATTTTTTTGACTAACACTTAACCCATTTCCCCAAAACGTAACTAGAAGAAATACAAAAGGGCAATTCAGACAAGAATTAAATCTAACATTTGGATTTCCTAAATCCATTCTCATTCAGTGAAATAATACTAGTTTTTTTTTCCCAATTTCACTAATTAAATAAAAAACCCCTTTTGCAAATAGAGAAATAAATCTATCCATGCACTAATTAAATAAATAATAATTTCCTCTATTAAAAAAAATATCCATTTCCCTTAATAAATTATATCATGCAAATAAATTATTCTTTTTATATCTCCTAATTGTACATATTATACATGTAATAGTTAATAATCATCAAATATATATATAAATATATACACATTATATATATACCAATCATAAATATGCATACATACAATATATATATATATGAAATTATTTACCAAAACAAAACATAATAAAATAATATTGACTATATATAATATATATAATATAGATATTATATATATCAAATATTATACCTTTTAGCTAAATTCAAATTTAAACAAAGGTCTGAAACTTGTTAAAAAGCCATATTCTATGGCTTACTCCCATTAAATAAAGGAAGTGTCAATGGTATAGCTTGGGGCGCCAGCTATTTACCACAACCGGCTCCCAAGTATGGGGGCGTCAACTACTTCCACAACCGGCTCCCCATACAATTGGGTTGGCTAGGGCAGCCACCGACTCCCGATGCACAATAATGAAGGCTCTAAATCATTTTTTTTCACCATTTTAATTGTTGCAAAAAAATCATTTATAGGGACGTCATATAGACAACGATTTCAACAGAAAAGTCCATATTAGTTATTTCATAAATAATTAAAAATATATATCTTGTATATATGTATATGTAGATGTATATATAAATAATGTATATATATTCACATTTATGTATATCTAAGTAATGTATATATATATTCACATATATGTATATATAATGTATATATATATGTAAGAAATTTCAAACAATAATTTTAATTGGGGAATTTTTTTTCAAAAAGATCACACAAGGGAAAGCCAAATTCACAAAGAGAATTTTATAGGCAAAATTTTGCAGCCATCACAAAAAACCAAATTTTATAGAGGATATTCTATAGGTGAAATTTCTCAACCAAAATAAGGAGGAATCTATTAATTTTGCTCAAACAAGAATTTTAGGAAGAAAGAACAAAACAATATCTTCACAAATCAATTTTACATAGAATTTCCTAAGAGTTTAAAACTACAAGAAAAAATTTCTACACAAAATAAAATTTCTTCCAGATCCCTAAGGATTTCCTTCTGGGTTTCCCTAAATTCACTATAATACCAAATTTCCATTTGCTAAAGTTTTCCACAAAGAATTTCAACCTACAAAAGAAAATGACTCTATAGAGAAATTTATTTACAAAGAAATTATTTACGACAATACAATTTTTTTAACACAAGGCAATTTTTTACAGAGAAGATGTAATCTAGAAGCTTTTCAATTAAAATTTTAACCAGATCAAAAGAAATAACCTCTAGTCCAATGATTGAGTATTTGTAGATCTGAAGCAGTGCCTCCTCTACAGCTCCAAGCAAGTTTCCCAGATAGACAATGGCTTCCTTCTGAAATAAAACAATTTCCCCAACACAACAACAACTTCTGAGAACAATTTCTTCTAAAAATTCAATAACACCAAATCCCCTTCTACAACAAATTCTCAAATATTTTCTAGAATCCAAGCAAAACACATTAAACTCTCCCTTAATCCATTTCCCAAAACAACCTACCAAAAAAATATCCTTATTTTTTGTATCGTGAAGAAGCTTTCCACTTCGTCTCTCAAAGCCAAAATCTTCTCCCATGAATTAATTTTCCAACCAACTCATTAATTTCTTCTAACACATTTTAAAAGTCACAAAATATCTCTAACAACTCATTTTGCATAAAATCCTCCAAAATTTAAAATTATAATATTTACTAATTACAAAACATTTCCCTTTTCAAATTTAACTTAATTAACTAATTTAATTAATCAATAAACAATATAATCCTAGGACTAAACTATTTATTAATTAAATTAAATTATTTAATTTATTAATTCAAAGCTTCTAACATTAAAATAAGATTAATCTAGTAATCAACTTTAAATGACTAAATTCATTAACTCCCTTTTTAAAGAATTTTAACATAATAAATCAAAGAAATACTAAACAAATTTTAATCAAGAAAAACCAACTAGACCAAACAAAACACTCAGACTAGGGTAAAGGATTGACAGAAGTAACCTAACTACTATCTCCCAATCAACTTAACCATTGGGTTGACATGCTCAAACCTGTGAAGCCAGGTGGAGTCGATGTCAAGTACCTACAAACTTGTGAATGAGGCATATATATAGAACATTTATATAAACATCATAATAGAACACACCATGAAGAGGAAGTTGTGGAATCGCAGGGCGCTCGCAAGCGAGTGAGGAAATTTTGTCCCCTTCACCAATACACTATCATGAAACTGACAGTTCTAACATATATAAACTACTCATGTGCAATAACCATGTTACTTAAAATCATCATTATACTAATCAAAGGCATGCCAAATAATAACATCAAAGAGAGTAACATTACAACACAACATATAGTCCACATCGCTCTATAAATAGTGATCAATAATAAAAAAAATTCATAGTATCTCAAAGTATAGATGCAACCAATAAACAAAACAAAGTAAGGTTGGACATTTTCTGAAGCAAAGAGAAAAATGAAGGGGTATTATAGACTAGGTGTAGGTTGTTTGTTCAAAAAAGGTTTACAAGTAGAACACGTTGTCCACTATGTAAAAAAGTGCATGCTCACAAAGGCTGGTGAAGCTAGTTGTCCACTAGGTGACCCCCAAGAGGACCATATCTAAGTCACACCCCCATGAATATGATAAGGATAAAATGAAAATGCATGCACTCACAAGGGCTAGTGAAGCTATTTTTTCACTAGGCAAGCCCTAGGGGACCATATTAAAGCCATCCTCCATGACATTAATATGGTAAAAGAATGCAATGCAATGAGAAAGAGGGATGTTTGAAGGGATTTTTCTTAGTTCGTGGAAGGTATCTTCTTAGGGAACATTGTGCCTAATGTCTCCAAGAGAGGAAAAATGAAAGGTCTCATCTTAGGGAACATTATACTTAATGTTTCCAAGATAGGAAAAATGCAGAGAAATTTCCTAGTCTTGGAGGAAATCAAACCCAATGACACCACTAGGAAAGTAACACATCACATGAAGAAAGAAAAATACAGAATTAAACATGAGTTTCGATGTATGCCCCCATTTTAAAGCGATTGCTAACACCATTGTTGTGAGCAATTTCTTTAAAGTAGAAGAAGACATGAGAGCTTACTCAGAAAGCCTTATGCCAAGTCACATGTTTCCAATAAGATACATCATGAAAAGGGAAGGGGTTGCCCCCAAAATGTATACCTCAGTACATCACTTGTGAGCCAACTTAAGACATGCCATCCACATCCCAAGCTTGCTCTTATATGTACATGGAAGGCAGTCAACTAGCCAAAAGAGATAATGAGAAGTGACATATGAGGAAAAGGCTACTTAACCCCTTGCCCCCACTTAGTGCAGGGAAAGGATGACCCGAATAGGATGAAAGTAAGTTTCAATTAGAGGAACTAGGTGCTCCCAAGAAACCCATACATAGAAAACAAGACATAGAGTGTTTTGAGTCAGAAACCCACAAAGGGACTAAGATGTCAGGAAGGGGATTTTAGTCCTTGTAGTAGTTTAAAAAAAAAAAACAATAAATTTTTAGTTGTTTATAATGTCCCCAGATTGCCTACCCAGGGATCTATTGTTTACAAATAGAAAAGTGTGCTAATGAATGCCCAAAAAAAGTAACCGATGACAAGCAATTGGATGCAAAGTTGAATGCATTTTTTTTAATTTTGAATGAAATAAAAATTTTCCTAAATGTAATTAGGATGATTGACAGTGCACTTTTTCAATTTTTCAATGAGATGATTTGACGCATGAAAGAAAAAATGCAACCTATATGCACTTTCACTAATACAAATATGAGAAACCCTAGACACAATTTCACTAATGCAAGATGCAATGCAAGAATGAATGGAACCTAGATCTAGGACTTTAATGGACTCCAAATAATAAAATGAATGCTCTAAAATTTTGGGTTCACCAATATGAACTGTAAAGAAAATAGGTGGGGGAAAGAGCCCACTATTCTCTCCAGGTCATTCAATTATGTCCTAGGAACCCAAATTGGATCAACTATCAACCCAAAAGGGTGAGTCAATTCTCAATAAGGAAAACCTAGGAGGGGTTGTTTTAGGCTTTATAGGATTCACCACCAAGAAAAAGATTGGAAAAGACAACTTAAAATTCAACTCAGAAAACTTAGTAATAGAAGCTAAATGATGAGTGCAAATGATGAAATTAAGCAACAAGAAGTTATGATATGTGTACTTGGGAAGTCTAGAAATGTGATGAGGATTCTAAAAATGTAGAAATATTGTCAAAATGTGCCAGGGAGGGCTAAAATGCCCTTACTATTTTATTAGTCTTGTTGCTGCTTTTCAGGGAAGATGCAAAATCTGCAAAAATCAGAATAAGATCTGAAAGAATCTCTACAAAATCCACTTGGAGGACTAAGACACCCTTGCTATTGTCTTAGTCTCAATTTGAATTTCTAAAATATTTGAATGTGGTCCTAAGGCTTGATGTTTTCACTTCCTTCTTCTTTGATCTCAGGTTTTGAAACTTCTGGATCTGGCCTGTAGGCGAGTTTCCATGAAGATGACAACTTTGCAATGCGACTTTGCAACTTTGAAACTTTTCACTTCAAATGATCTTCAAGTATTCAACCTAAATGTACAAACATAAACATGCAAGAGAGGAAAATTTTGTTGATTGTTACTAAATGGGGGGTTGCCTTGTTGAAACCCTTTTTTTGGTAATTAAACCTTGAAATAGAAATAAATAGAGGGAAATGATGAATAAACAAAACACTATGTTGCAACTCACCAAACCATTGTAATAAGATGTTGTAAATGTGCTTGAAAGGGCTGCAATGGATGTGGTTCTTAACTCTTGCTTGAATGATATTGATCTTGCATATAACACTTGCTTGAATCATAAACCTTACATCACAAAAGTTAACATAATAACAAACATGATGCAACAAAATCCTTGATATGATGCTTGAATATTGAGGATGGCTCCAAATTCTCTTGAATTTCTCTTGAATTTTCTTGTGAACTCAATTATGCAATTAGGAACTCTCTCACAAAAGACATCGATTCTTGGATATGAAAATGAGTGAAACAACCTTGTATTTATACTTATCTATTCTTAATATCCTGAAATTACGCCACAAAAATCCGACATATGAATTCATTATTTAAAGGAGGCTAAATCCCAAAATGATTTGAAATTAAATCCCAAAAATAGGCTAAGGGGAACTAAGATGCCCTAGGTTGCTTCTTAGTCCCGAGGCATGAAAATCGAGGCACAAACTCCAAAAAGGGGCCCATTTAAGGTACAATTGAAATTAGGGTCACAAGACCTCTGGGGAACAAAGATGCCCTAGGTTTCATCTTAGTCCCAACCCAAAAATCAAGGATGCACAACCAAAAAATTATTATTTATCCATTGATGTTTGTCAGGATTAGCCATAAAAAGTGTTTCCAAAAAGTGTAGCCTTGACACTTTTCACTCATTTGGACCCTTTCCTATGGATTTTGGACCTCTTTTTACCCCTTTCCAAGCCTTGTGCCAAAGTTTTGTAAGGTGTTGTAAGACATTTTCACACGTTCCTAGGCTTATCATCCCTAATTCAACCCTTTCTTATGACATAATGACACCTTAATGCACCTATCAATCAAAATTAAGTGTGTTTTGTGAGACAATCCCGACAAACAAAATTAATCACCTTTTAATCCCTTAACACCACTTGAATTTTTCCAAGTGGACTAGATCAACACCTTGGGCGAACTAGTCCCTTTTGACTTAAAATTCAAAATTATAACAATTTTCTAGCAGAATTATGTCTCCAAAAGCTTAAGATCGGCCTGTGAGGTTTTATTTTTTGAAAAATTAGGTCACATGTATAAATAAGGGTTTTTCTCATCTTTTTCACCCTATTCATTTCTATTCATTCTAAACCCTAATCTACAATTCTTCTCAATCACTCATCTCTCACTCTTCTCAAGAAAGCTAGGGTTTGAGCATTCTAAGTCAACAAGACATATTTTATGAAGCATTCAAGGGCTGATTGTTGTAGAAAATAAAGATCAATCATCAAGGCAAGGTAACTAACTCTATTTTTCATGCTTTATTTCATTATATCTTCATTTGATTTAACTATCTAAAAGGGGTTTGACCAAAGCAAACCCCGATGCCCTAACAACCAACATTTATGTCTTTCTCTCTTGATGTGTTTTTAGATTTAGGTACATTCAAGATCATTGAAGGCTTTGAAGACCTCTCCTTGCCTGCAAAGTCCAAACATCCACCAAAAGTCACTTTTAGGCCCAAAAATCAGAGTTTCAGAAATGAAGACCTTTGAAGAATTGAAGTGCAGACGGAGGGCTTTCGTTTCCCCTTTCAAATTTCCAAAAAATTCAGAAGAGGACTAAGTAACCAAAAATGGCAACCTAGTCCCACGGAACTTTCCTTTCAATGATTTTTGCATATTTAGACACTTATTTGGTAGAAACGGGCTCTGGACCAATTTTTCCAGATATGGGACTAGGTCACCCAGATTGGCACAAGTGTCCCAATCAGCTCCTACAACAATTCCATCAGTATTACAGACCTCCATATGATCCTTCTTCATATTCTAGGTGCACAAATTCTATTTAATATCTTTCTATTTAGTTTAGTTTACATTTCTAGGTCATTTTGTACATGTTTGCATATCATTATATGTTTTGAAACATAGTTTCATTTTCTAGTTCTTACATTACTAGTTAGCTTCCTTCATCCATTTCCAGCATTTAGGGAATTCCACACACATTACTTTAATCCCCTAACCCGTTGAATGAACTCACCAAAAAATAACCTAGTGCGAAAGAGGTATTGTACCATCTAACTCCTCGGTGAAAAACCCTAGGAGCCTATTGGAGAATCCTCTTTCCTCTCTTATTTCATTATTGGTGGTTCATTTTGGTGAGCCTAACATTCCTACTCCCTTCATTATTTTTGGAGTCCTTCATTATCATAGAATTAGCTTGCATTTCATTTTACATTAGGTAAGTTGCATTCTAGGGTTTCACATTTGTGCATGCATGAAAGTGTATATACTTTGTATTTGTGCACCTCAAATAATTTTCAATCATCCAAAATATATATTCATCTTTCCTCTACTGGTAATCCAACATTAAAACCCTTCAAACGAGTTGGAAATTTATGGAAGTTTTGAAAAAAACCCTAACTAGGACTAATTTGCCATTCTGGCTGACCTAGTCCCTGTCCAGATTTTCTATTGTAAAGGAGGTTGTTGTTGAACCAAAAGATCGACTTGTTAATGCATGATACAATCACTGGATTTATACAAGATCAATATCCACAGGAGGTGTTTAAAACATGTCACAAAGCCCAAGCGTCTCATTGGCCCACCTCGAGGAAACCAAGGGTGATGCCTTGCAACAATCCCCCCAGTGCAAGCACACGGTTCAAACCTGTGACCGCGGCTCTAATACCAACTATTGCAAAGGAGGTTGTCATTGCACAGAAAGATCGACCTGTTGATTCCTGATACAGTCATTGGATTTATACAAGATCAAGATCCACAGGAGGCGGTTAAACCATGTCATGAAGCCAAAGCACTGCACTGGCCCACATCGAAGAGACCAAGGTTGACACCTTGCAACATTTTCACTATCTATTACAGTGCCAAAAACCTCATTTGTGTTCTTTCTTAGCCTCCTAGTATCATCTACTATAAGTCTGGCAAGTTTTGAGAACATTGGTTTTATGCATCTAGATCAAAAGTCATCATTTTAGGATGGTCATTCTTAAAATCATTTCATCATTAGATTTGAAAATTCTCACATTTTTTAAATTTTGCATAACATTACTATAATTACTTTTCACTTTTTCTTATGCAATTTTTTTGTTCATAAATGCTTTCATAAGTTTGTTTAAAGTGCTTTTCATTCTTGCATGTACATTATTTACATTCTTAAAGCTTAGCATATATTGGATAAAAATGTTTTGTATCTTTCAATATACATTTTTTATAATGCTAAAACATTGCATGAAATGGTTACATATGCTTTTCATTTTTGTTCAAACAATGTTAGTAGCTTACACATCTAGACATGCTAAGAAAAATTTCCCACCCTCTCCTTATGAGAGTGTTTTAGTGAAAGAAGATACAACCTTGAACATTCCTAGCAATCATATTTGTTCTTCTCTTAATATCTCTCTTATTAGTGACGAAGATATTTTGTTAGAAGAACCAATCAATGAGAGTTGTGAGAATCCTCATTGTTTATCTCGTATTAATTCTCTTAGTGGACAAGAAATTCCTAGCCAAGACAACACAAACATAGCTAATTATGACAATAAAATTTGTTTTCTTCCTACTATTTCTCCTTGTGAAGAAGATACTTTGTTGTTAGAAAAAACAATTACTAAAGGTCATGACTATTTTAGTTGTCCCCCTTCTCCTATAACAACCCTTCCTTCACATGACTATTCCACCCTTGATCTTTCCCCTCCTTGTGGTGAATCCATTTTAGAAGAAGCAACCTTTTATTGTCAAGAGTAGTTGGTTTGTAGTTCTCCTAAAACCTTTCCTCTTGTTAACAACACAAGGGTAGACAATTGAGAGGGGGGGATGAATCAGTTGCCACCAAAATTATACTTATTAAACTTATTCTTAGATCTGATAATTAAACATGAAAGAAAAAAAAATCACCACATTAGAAACACACATAACACAAAGATTTTTGTATGGAAACTTTGTTAGGGGAAAAAACACGATGGAGGTTAATCCACAAGTTTATACTCTATTAAAAGTATAGTAAATAGGGAATGAACATGCATTTAGGCACACTGCTTAGAGCTCATTGCTCATATACAAAAAGGATTACTTCCCAAAGAAAGACACATTGTCTTATAGTCACATTCAAATTAAATTCATCCGAGAGATTTTGAGCTGAGAAAATAACATCTGCTCATTCCTGATTACACTTCCAGTTAAGCACATGAACACTCTTTCTTTTCCTCACTCTTCTTCACACTTTAGTTTTGCCTTCAAAAAATCCAAAATTTATTCACACATAGGACTCACACACTTCGCTTCACCATGCCTTCAAATGATGTAAAAAATAGGTCATATTTATCCACAACCAAGAATAACATCATCTACATGTCAGCTTCAATAAAATATGAAATGAATACAAACTATCAACCAAAAACATAAATAATTTATAATATGAATCAACCAATGTAGGCCACAACATAGTGAGGACCCAAAAACACATCTTCGAACATGAAACATCTTCAATAATTATTCCTCAAAAATCCAGGACACACTACAATCACCCTATCGGCCATGAACATGAAAAACATGAACATGCAAAACAAAATAACCAATCACAAGCACAATGATCAATGTGGACATACAAAACAAATAAAGACAAATCTAGAAACATCCACAAGCATCATGGATCACTAGAGAAGCATCTGCGACAACTGAACTTATTAGAATTAAATCACCCTCTTTCAGGAACACCAACTAAAGCAACAATTTTTTTTTATCAAAACGTAGATACTCATAAATCGATCAAATATTCATGCGGATCTCTAAACATTTCAGTGGATAAAATAGTTATACTCAACAACAAACCCTTTAATCCACAACCTCAGATAATCAACATACTGAGCTAGCCAACATACTAAACTTCACTTCACCACTAACAACCTACAACTTATTTTATTACAAGTTTCTCAATACCCTTGACATATATAACCTCTAATGCATTAATGCTAATAGTGTTGACATCAATTACAACCACATATCGGCAACATCCAAAAATCTCCCCCTTTCGCATTGATGGAAACACATGATGTGAAAAACACCATCAACACAACTTTCCCTTAACACTTTCTCCACCTTAGATTTTGACTCTTCTCTTGATATAATTCATATTTTTTTCACATGACTCTTCTCCCCCTTTGACATCAATGCCAAATTTAATGTGTATCTTTCTCCACACAATCTTTTAACCACATTTCTAAACATTTGACTACTCCCCCTAAGTAGCAGCCACCACAACATCAATCCAGATCAAGATATGACTAGGAAATACACAAATTGATGCAAGTCAATGCACCTTAGTTTTGATTAGGAGTAATCAGCCCTAGCTTTCCTATGAGATAATTAAATACAAGCTTCAACAAATAATTATCCAATCTGGCATACTAAGCTCTTGGGGCTTGCTTAAGTCCATACAATTCTTTCTTCAACTGACAAACCATATCTCCCTAATCAGTTAATTGAAACCCATCAAGTTGCTTAATATACACTTCTTCTTCCAGTTCACCATTTAGAAATGCTCATTTGACATCCTCTGATAAACCTTGAATTTTTGTAATAAACATAAGCAAGAAATAGTCTCACAACTTTAATCCTAGCAATAGGGGAAAAAGTTTCTTCAAAGTCAATTCCTTCCATCTGAGAGTATCCTTTACACACTAGTCTTGCTTTGTTTCTGACAACTTCACCTTGCTCATTCAGTTTGTTTTGAAAAACCCATTTAGTTCCAATTAAATTTTTGTCCTTAGGTCTAGGAACAAGAGTTCATGTATTATTCTTCTCAATTTGTAGTAGTTCTTCTTTCATTGCTTCCACCCAATGTTCATCTTTGCATGCTTCATCAATATTATTAGGCTCAATCTTTGAAATCAGATAGTATTCTTTTGTAATTATTCTCCTAGTTTGAACACCTTTGTTCTTATCACCTATAATTTGATCTTCTAAATGATTCAAGCTTACATATCTTGGAGTCTTAGGATGTTCTTGAACTTTAGGTTCTTGTAATATCTCTTATGTACTTTCACTAGTTCCTTCCTCTTGGCTTTCTTGATTCACCAGAATGATCTACACTTGATTCTGAGTCTGAACTGAATTAACATTTTGATCATTTGAATCATATCCATAGGTTTTGCATGGTCTAACAGTGTCTTCATCAACCTTGACATTAGCACTTTCAACTACTTTAATCAATCTCTTGTTGAATCACCGGTAGGCTTTACTTTTAGTAGAGTAACCAAGAAATATTCCTTTGTCACTCCTAGCATCAAACTTTCCTATATCTTCATCTCTTTTGATATAACATTTACTCCCAAAATTTTTTAAGTATATGACCAAACCATAGCTCATAAGGGGTCTTACCAGTATCACATCTGACATATACCTAGTTGAGAGTATAAATAGCAGTACTCACAACTTCTCTCTAGTAGATATGTTGGCCATTTCCTTCCAACATCATAGTCCTAGCAGCATCTAGAAATATCATGTTCTTCCTTTCCACAACTCGATTTTGTTGAGGGTTCTATGGGGCAAATAATTATCACTTTATACCATGCTCTTCACAAAAAAAAAAAAAAAACTAACCAGAAATGAATTCACCACCTTTATCTGATCTCAGACATTTAATCTTCGGATCTGTCTCAGTCTCAACCTTAGCCTTAAAAATCTTGAATTTCTCTAGAGCTTCATATTTTTCCCTTCCACATCAATTTAGAATAATCATTAATGAGTAATATGAAATACCTGTCTCCTTATAAAATTTTGACTCTAGAAGGACCACACAGATCAGTATGCACAATATCCAATACTTCATTTGAACAATGTTGTTTTCTCTGAAATGAAACTCTAGTTTGCTTCCCCAACTAGCATTCCTTACATATGGTATTAGTAGGCTTTACCAACTTAGGAAGATCTCTCACTGTCGAAGTAGAACTTATATTGATAATATTGCCAAAGTTTACATGACACGATCTCCTATGCCACAACCAAATTTCATCAACTTGAGAAATCAGAAAAATTTTACTAGAACCACTTAGGTGAAAGGTATTACCTTTTGTTTTTGTACCTGGGTATGTGCAGGATCATCATAGAAAAAATAGGCCCTTAGGTGGCAATGAAAATTCAGAAAATCAGAGTTAGGCAACTTGACATAAAAAATTGAAAAAGTTATCTTTAATATTTCAAAAATATGTACCAATAGAATTTGTAGAAAATTGAACATAGTTTCTAAACTACTAGTTTTATTTTTTTTAAATAAAAATCTATTTGGTGAAAATTTGAAATTTCAATGTAGCAGTACTTAAATTTTAGGGAAAAACTATGAAGTCGCTGTCTGTCTGACTACCCTAACCACAATAAAATGATAATATTTTTTTATAAGATTTTAGATATAAGTAGCAGAATCATGTTCTGATGTGATCCATATATTTTTATACTTTTTTTAAAGTAAATAATTAATTATAATTTTTTTATTACAATTTTTTTAAAATATAAAAACTCGTATGTCTGACCTCCTTAACTTGGTCAAAACTTCATGAAATTCATTTTTTTTTAATCCTATAGTATGTGAAGCATAGAATGTGACATATGTTTCAGATTCATAAAAGGTGATACCGTTTGAAAGCTATAGATGTTTTTCAATCAGCCTATCAATCAAGACTTTAGTCATAATTCAAATAGAAAATGAATAATATTTTTTATTAAATTCAAAATAAATCATAATTTATATTGGTGGAAAGCTGAGAATCTCCTTTAAAAACCCTTTTCGTTTCATCAATTTTGGATGTTAAAAAAGTTGTCAGCCACATGGGCCATCATATCACTTACATATCGCCACTTTTTGGCCCATCATGATCCTTCACATACCCAACTGATGCAATCATATTTCCAGAACTCTCCAATATTCTATATTTTTCATCCCTGAATTAAAGATTGTATCCCTTGTGAAACATCTATCCAACACTTAAAATATTATGCTTCAAACCTTACACATATAAAACATCATGAGTATTATTCTTACCATCAAAAGAAATGGATCCTTTGCCATAGATTACACTAGCTTTGTCATCACCAACTGTTACAACACCACCATCATACTTTTCAAGACTCACAAATTTACTTTTATCACCTATAATTTGATGAGAGCATCGACTGCCAATCACCCATTCATCTTTTTCTTCAACTGTGGAAGCTAGAGCTTTATCTATGGTATGTGTAGGATCATCATGGAAAAAACAAGCCCTTAAGTGATGATAAAAAAATCAGAAAATTAGAGTTAGGAAACTTGCCGTAAAAAATTGAATAAGTTATCTATATTATTTTAAAAATATGTAATAATAGAATCCGTATCAAATTGAATGTAGTTTCTAAACTACTAGGATTATTTTTAAAAAAAAATCTATTTGGTAAAAATTTGAAATTTCAATGTAGTACTACTTAAATTTTAGGGAAGAAATAAGAAGTAGGTGTCTGTCTAACCAACCTAAACACAATAAAATGATAATATTTTAGATATAAGTAGAGGACTCATGTCCTAATATGATGCATATTTTTTTGTAATTTTTTTCCAAGTAAATAATAAATTATGTATTTTTTATTACAACTTTTAAAAATATAAAAAATTGTATGTCTGACCACCTTAACTTGGTCAAAACTTGATGAAATTCAATTTTTTTTTAAATCCTATGTATGTGTAGCATATAATGTGACAGATGTTTCAGATTCAAAATATGTGATACCGCTTGAAAGCTATAGATTTTTTTCAATCAACTTATCAATCAGGACTTTAGTCTAATTCAAATAGAAAATGAATAATAATTATTTATTAAATTTTTGCAAAGTAAAGCATAATTTATATTGGTGGAAAGTTGAGAATCTCCTTTAAAAGCCCTTTTCATTTCATCAATTTTGGGTAAAATAATAGTTGTCAACCACATGGGCTATTATATCACTTACATATTGCCATTTTTTGGCCCATCATGATCCTACACATACCCACCTGATGCAATCATATTTCCAGAACTCCACAATATTCTACATTTTTCATCCTTGAATTAAAGATTGTATCCATTGTCAACCATCTTTCCAACACTTAAAATATTATGCTTCAAAGCTTCCACATTTAAACATCATCAGTATTATGCTTACCATCAAAATAAATGGATCCTTTGCCATAGATTACACTAGCTTTGTCATCACCAAATATTACAACACCACCATCATACTTTTCAAGAATCACAAATTTACTTATATGACCTATCATGTCATGAGAGCATCAACTATCAATCACCCATTCATCTTTTTCTTCAACTTTGGTAGCTAGAGCTTTCTCCAGGGTATGTGTAGGATCATCATGAAAAAAACAAGCCCTTAAGTGGCGATAAAAAATTCAGAAAATTAGAGTTAGGAAAATTGACGTAAAAATTTGAATGTTATCTATATTATTTCAAAAATATGTAAGAATAGAATCCATAGAAAATTGAATGTAGCTTCTAAACTATTAGGTTTATTTAAAAAAATAAAAATCTATTTAGTGAAAATTCGAAATTTCAATGTAGTAGTACTTAAATTTTAGGGAAAAAATAAGAATTAGGTGTTGACCACCCTAACCACAATAAAATGATAATATTTTTTTATAATATTTTAGATATAAGTAGAGGAATCATGTCGCGATGTGATGCATATTTTTTTTTGTATTTTTTTTCCAAGTAATTAATTAACTATGAATTTTTTATTAAAACTTTTAAAAAATATAAAAAAATTGTATGTCTGACCACCTTAACTTGGTCAAAACTTCATGAATTTTTATTTTTTTAAAATCCTATAGTATGCGAAGCATATAATGTGACACATATTTCAGATTCAAAATATGTGATACTGATTGAAAGCTATAGAAGTTTTTCAATCAGCTTATCAATCAAGACTTTATTTGTAATTCAAATAGAAAATGAATAATAATTATTTATTAAATTTTTGCAAAGTAAAGCATAATTTATATTGGTGGAAAGCTGAAAATCTTTTTCAAAAACCATTTTTTGTTTCATCAATTTTGGGTAAAAAAAAAGTCGTCACCCACATGGGCCATCATATCACTTACATATCGCCACTTTTTGGCCCATCATGATCCTGCAATATAAATTATTCTTTACTTTGAATTTAATAAATAATTATTATTCATTTTCTATTTGAAATATGACTAAAGTCCTGAATGATAGGCTGATTGAAAAAAATTTATAGCTTTTGAACGGTATCATCTTTTTTTAATCCAAAACATGCATCACATTCTATCCTTCACATACTATAGGATTAAAAGAAAAATAATTTAATTTCATGAAGTTTTGACCAAGTAAAGGTGGTTAGGCATACGAGTTTTTATATTTTTTAAAAGTTGTAATAAAAAATTCATAATTAATTATTTACTTGAATAAAAATTATAAAAAAATATGCATCACATCGTTACATGAGTCCCCTTCTTATATCTGAAATATTATAAAAAAATAAATATCATTTTATTGTGGTTAGGGTGGTCAGACAGACACCTATTCCTTGTTTTTTCCCTGAAATTTAAGTACTACTACATTGAAATTTCAAAATTTCACCTATTAGATTTTAAAAAAACAAAAAAAACCCTAGTAGTTTAGAAACTACATTCAATTTGCTACAGATTCTATTCTTACATATTTTTGAAATAATATAGATAACTTATTCAACTTTTTACGTCAAGTTGCCTAACTCTGATTTTCTGAATTTTATTGCCACTTAAGGGCACGTTTTTTCCATGATGATCCTGCACATACCCAATTTATACATGGGATCATTGTCTCCTACAAACCTCAATGGTACAACAAATGTGATTATGTCCAATCTAAATTTTGGAACACCTTTCCCTATGGTAGATTTAAATCAAAGTTAAAACCTACAAATCTATGAACCAAACAATCAATGCACCAGTCTTCAACAAAACAATATTATTCCACCAAATCCATACATGTCGCATATGTGACTATACCAAGTACAAGTTTACCAAACATGAATATTTCAAATCCACACTTGGTAAACATTGGGATAGATATGTTTGCGAATCATACAAATTTTGTTCAAAGTCCAAACAATATGTTAAAAAATCCATGTATTCATCCAAGTCAAGGTAACACTATGCAAAATCAAAGTTACCTAAATCAAGGCACTATGATTCCCAACAACAACAATTTTAATTTTCAACCTATAATTCCAAATCTAAACATCATCCCAAAGCGGAACATTGTCCAAAATCAATTTTTACATGATCCCATAAAAACACCACAAGTATACATTCCAAATCTACTTGAAAAAAAACAAAATCAACTATATCACGGGTGTCAAGATCAAAATCAAGGGGTATGTTTAGGATCATTATGGGCCAAAAAGTGGAAATATGTAAGTGATATGGTGGCCCATGTGGTTGACGACTTTTTTTGACCCAAAATTGATTAAATGAAAAGGGGTTTTAAAGGAGATTCTGAACTTTCCACCAATATAAATCTTGTTTTACTTTGAATTTAATAAATTATTATTATTCATTTTCTATTGGAATTACGACTAAAGTCCTAATTGATAAGATGATTGAAAAACATCTGTAGCTTTCAAATGGTATCACATATTTTGAATCTGAAACATGCGTCATATTCTATGCTTCACATACTATAGGATTAAAAAAATAAAAATCATGAAGTTTTGACCAAGTTAAGGTGGTTAGACATAATTTTTTTTATATTTTTTAAATGTTGTAATAAAAAAATCATAATTAATTATTTACTTGGAGAAAAAATACAAAAAAATATGCGTCACATCGAGACATGAGTCCTCTACTTATATTTAAAATATTATAAAAAATAATTATCATTTTATTGTGGTTAGGGTAGTCAGACAGACACCTACTTCTTATTTTTTCTGTGAAATTTAAGTACTACTACATTGAAATTTTTAATTTTCACCAAATAGATTTAAAAAAAAAAAAACCTAGTAGTTTAGAAACTACATTCAATTTGCTACAAATTCTATTCTTAAATATTTTTGAAATAATATAGATAACTTATTCAAATTTTTACATCAAGTTTCCTAACTCTGATTTTCTAAAATTTTATCACCACTTAAGGGCCTATTTTTTCCATGATGATCCTGCACATACCCTAGAGAAATCTCTAGCTACCAGAGTAGAAGAAAAAGATGAATGGGTTATTGAAAGTGGATTCTCTCATCACATGATAGGTGATAAAAGTAAATTTGTGAGTCTTGAAAAGTATGATGGCGGTGTTGTAATATTTGGTGAGGACAAAGCGAGTGTAATTCATGGCAGAGGATCCATTTCTTTTGATGGTAAGCACAATACTGAAGATGTCTTATATATGGAAGGTTTGAAGCATAATCTTTTAAGTGTTGGATAGATGGTTGACAAGGGATACAATCTTCAATTCAAGGATGAAAAATTTAGAATATTGGGGAGTTTTGGATATATGATTATATCAGGTGGGTATGTGTAGGATCATGATGAGCCAAAAAGTGGTGATATGTAAGTGATATGATGGCTCATGGGGCTGATGACTTTTTTTTTACCCAAAATTGATGAAATGAAAAGGGTTTTTAAAGGAGATTCTAAAATTTCCACAAATATAAATTATTATTTATTTTAAATTTCATAAATAATAATTATTCATTTTCTATTTGAATTACGACTAAAGTCCTGATTGATAGATTGATTGAAAAATATCTATAGCTTTCAAACGATATCACATTTTTTGAATCCGAAACATGCATCACATTCTATGCTTCACATACTATAGGATTAAAAAAAATGAATTTCATGAATTTTTGACCAAGTTAAGGTGGTCAGACATACGAGTTTTTATATTTTAAAAAAAAATTAATAAAAAAACCATAATTAATTATTTACTTGGGAAAAAATTATAAAAAAATAAACATGACATCAGCACTTGAGTCATCTACTAATACCTAAAATATTATAAAAAAATATTATCATTTTATTGTGGTTAGGGTGGTCACACAGACACCTACTTCTTATTTTTTCCCTAAAATTTAAGTACTAGTGCATTGAAATTTAAAATTTTCACTAAATAGATTTAAAAATCAATAAATATACCTAGTAGTTTAGAAACTACATTCAATTTGATACATATTATATTCTTACATATTTTTGAAATAATATAGATAACTTATTCAAATTTTTACGTCAAGTTTCCTAAGTTTGATTTTTTGAATTTTCATTGCCACTTAAGGGGCTATTTTTTCCATGATGATTGTGAACATACCCCAAGGTAAAATTTTGCAACATCAAATTGCTACATTGTCCAAAATATTTGATTCATTACGTCAAGAGACATCTCCACCCTAAAATTAATACACTCATCCATTATTTGAACCATGTCATCAAAGCATTGTGTTATGTCCCCAATCACATCAAGAATAATAGCTCCAATGTCAAGAGGTTGGATATCAAGATCAACAACATAGAAAACAAACCCAATCAGCACATCTCCAAGATCAATCACAACAAGGATCACCTCAACAAACACAAATCTCACAAGATCACAAATGTGTGTACACTCCTTTTGGAGAGCCAATTGAATCAGTGCTAAGAAAGATGCTCGATGCAAAACTCATCACTCTTCCAAAGGTAAGTGCTTTCAACTCTATCCTAAACTTCCCTTAGAATAGGGGTGGATCTTATTGTGAGTATCATAGAAGAAATCTTCATAAAACATGAAATTGTATTCAACTCAAAAATATCATCCAAGACCTTATTGATCAAAAAATAATAAATGTTGAGGAAAATGATCAAGATTCAACCGCTATTGATAACAACGAAAATCTCTCAACCAAAACTATTGAGAATAATGATCAAGGTCAATCCATCAATAAGCACATTGAATTTGTGTCTACCTTGTCCAACAATCAAATCAACATATATCAATATTCACTTTTCAATCATGATCAAAATCCACAAACAATACCCAACAATGATCCAATTCAATAAATTTTAACTTTATTTGATCCTATGGTCTAAAATGATGAAAATCTCTCAACCACAACTGTTGAGAATAATGATCAAGATCAATCCATCAATAAGCACCTTTAATTTGTGCCTCATCCAATGATCAAATCAACATATATCAAGAGTCACTTTTCAATCATGATCAAAATCCACCAACAATACCCAATAATGATTGAATTCAAGAAATTTTAACATCATTTGATCCTACGTTTGAAAATGATGGCAATCTCTCAACCACAACTATTGTGAAAATGATCAAGATCAATCCATCAATGAGCACCTTGAAGAAGTTTCTACCCCATCCAATGATCAAATAAACATGCATCAAGAGTCACTTTTTGATCATGATCAAAATTCATCAACAATACCCCACAACTGATCTATTTCAAGACATGTTAACATTATTTGATCCTATTGACACAATCCAAGATCCATCGACCAATGATCATGTTTAAAATACATCTCTACATCACCTAATGATTTACAGGAAATATGTCAATAATTTATTCCAAAGCATGATCAACATCTTACACCAAAGTATAGCAATGGTCCTTTCCAAGACATATTGACATCCTTTGGCCTCATGGTTATAGATACTAAAGGGATCCTCAACTCAACATTTTCTCCAAGTCCACTCAAAGCTAAAGAGGATATTGAGCCACTTCCCATTCCTAATGAAGATATCCAAGAACCCTTTATAAGAAATTCATCCTTTGAAATTGACCCATGTCAAGAACTTGATCCAAAGCATGTCAAAAGCAATTCCAAAATTAATCAAGATCAAGAATTTGTATCTCCAAGATACTATGATGATATAATGGGCACTCTCCTATCTATACAAGATGTTACAAGTGATTATTATATCCATATAGCACACACTCCTCCATCGAACCATGTGATGCTTTCTTTGGATGGAAACATAGATGATCTTCATTCAAAACAAGAGTCTCATACTCTTGATATCATTACCAGGGAACAAGCGTCTCCTACTCTTAACATTTGTACACGTCCTATGAAAGAATATCAAAAATGAATCATGACAGAGACTTTTACGTGGACAATGAATCATCAACACCTCTTGAACAAGCACTAAAATTTGATATTTCACAAGATCAAGCCAAAGATATGAATTGGATCAGAAAGTTATTCCACTTCTGGAGGATCATATCACTTATAAACTTGGATCGCATACCTTTCTTAGGGAAATATATATTATCAATGAATAAGCTATCAACTTTGAAGATCCACAACAGAGTAGATAAGGAGTAGCACCTTGTTTCCAAGGTAAATCATATCCTATTGCGAATAATTTTTTTGAAGAGATGAATTATCAAGGCAAAGGGTTAGGTCTACATGAAAAGGGTGTCTTAGAACTAGTGCAGATTATTGGCAATCCTAACTATCAAGGTCTTGGTTATTCAAAAATCAAGGGATCTAAACATATCAGTGATACCTCTATAAAACCGGGGGCAACTTCATCTCAACAAAACATCGACATAGGGAGCATGAAGAATCCTTATGATGAAACCAATGCCAATACTACAACCCACCACATCATGAATCTTCATCCACCCATCACCCGATCTATGAGGTGGGACCAACATGAAAAGAAATATTTGAATCAAAGCACAAAGAACTTCATCAAAGAAAAAGAAGTAGTGAAGCATGAAGGAAAAATGAAATACACATGGATACGAAATAGTACAAAGATAGATTATCCCTATCAAACTCCATTAGTCAAAAAAAATATGTGGCAAGGGAAAAGTATTCATCAAAGATGTCCAGAAAGGAAAAATTAGGCTTCTCAAGCAACGTACAAAGTATATCAAGTAGTTGGTCCTAGTTCCATGCACACTCTATATCCACATTGCTCATCTTCCCAAGTTTGAAGAGTCAAAGGTTCCAAACTGTCAACCAATCCATCTTTTATTCCTAAACACACTCCACCATCCACACCTCCATGCATGATATCCAATTCTCACATTGACCATGTATTGGCAGCAACCCTTCATCACAAGGATCCAAAAGGAACTCTATAACGATGTGCACACAAAGACAAAGTTAACTCTAGTATGAACAAAGTAGATCAAGAATCTCAAAAGTTGCTTTCAAGTGCATGTATCTTGGTAGAGAAACTTCTTCAAGAAGGATATCGATGTAACATTATGATAGATGCATCTACATCAACACCACCAGGTGGTTCTACATGAGCTTAAAATCTTTTAGAAAAATAAAAAATATAAAAAGAATTCATGAAAATAGTAAAAATAAAAATCGCCCTCTAGTAAAAAACCACTAGGGTAGCACTTTGGATAGGCACCATGATGAAAACTTGGAAAACAAGCATAGTGTAGAGAATCAAGCATCCATTTGTGCAAGTTCAGTTGGAAGCATCTCATCCCATCCATAATAAATACAACATTCCATCCATCTCATCCATAATAAATCCATTCATACACAAACCATTTATCCAATCAATTTTCATCCATCTCCATCCATATTCCAAATTATCTTGATCTTGAATTTTTTCAGTGCACACTTTACACAAAAAATCAAAGTTAGGCAACTTGACATAAGATTTTGAATAAGTTATCCATATTATTTCAAAAATACGTAAGAATAGAATCTATAGAAAATTTAATGTAGTTACTAGATTACTAGGTTTATTTAAAAAAAAAAAAACTATTTGGTGAAAATTTGAAATTTCAATGCAGTAGTACTTAAACTTCAGGGAAAAATAAGAAGTAGGTGTATGACTGATCACCCTAACCACAATAAAATTATAATATTTTCCTATAAGATTTTATATATAAGTAGAGGACTCATGTCCAGATGTGATGCATATATTTTTGTAATTTTTTATTACAACGTTAAAAAAATATAAAAAATCATATGTCTGACCACCTTACCTTGGTCAAAACATCATGAAATTCACTTCTTTTTTTATCCTATAGTATGCGAAGCATAGAATGTGATAGCTGTTTTGGATTCAAAAAATGTGATACCGTTTGAAAGTTATAGATGTTTTTCAATCAGCCTATCAATCAGGACTTTAGTCATAATTCAAATATAAAATGAAAAATAATTATTTATTAAATTCAAAGTAAAGAATAATTTATATTGGTGGAAAGTTGAGAATCTCCTTTAAAAACTCTTCTTGTTTCATCAATTTTGGGTAAAAAAAGATTTGCCAGCCACATGGGTCATCATATCATTTACATATCACAACTTTTTGGCCCATCATGATCCTGCACATACCCATATCCTCCAACTTATGTGGTGATCCGAAAATTGGAAAACATAAAATCAAATTGGTCAAGTATTTGTGAGCCAAAAGCCAAATCACTAGCCCATGACATATTTTGACAAGATGATATTCCTTATCAAGATTTATCTTTCATCAAACTTTGATCAAGGAAATCAATATCACTCGCATCTAATTTACACATCAGCACCACATCAAATCATTCAAACAACTTTTATTCTAAACCAAGCTTCAAAATCTTGATCAATCAAATCCAATCAATCCATCATCATCTCGAGATATCCTTCCCAATCCTCGTGTTGTTTAACACCATCCTTGCATTGTTGTGTATCCTTAACAATGTTATCATCATCAATCCATCAATCTGATCAATCAACCCTAGCTTGATTTTCAAAAAAATCCCAAAAATCGATCACTGATATCATCACATATCCATATCCAAATCATCAAAATCATGTGAAAATACCAAAAAACATCGAAAACATATATCAATATCCAAAACAGGTCAAAAATTCAGAAAAAATCAAAATCCAAATCTGAACTACGTCGTCTCTATGCTTAAACATAGGGAAGGCTAATCCTTGATCAGCCCTCGAGACAAAAAAATCCAAAAACATTCATAAAATCTCATAAAACACAAAAACATTGAAAATTTGAAAAACAAAACATTCATAAAACACTCCAAAACCCAAAAAACAACCTCAAAACATTTCAAAAATATCAAAAACATCCAAATATTTGAAAAAAACCCAACCGTCCCATTTTTCTTTCACCCGCATTAATGTCATCCATAATAAATCAATTTTCACCTTCATCCTTTGGAAAAACAAATAGAAACAACCACAACAATCAAAAAAAGAAAACTTCAAACAGAAAATCAAAATAAAAATAAATAAATAAACTTTTCAAAACAAAATCAAACTCTTGATCATTTGCAAACATGTCAATCGACGTTATATGAAAAACCTTTCGAACAACCTACCAACTTCCCACCATCCACTAGCATGTCCTAGGATGCATCCTTCGATACTTATCCTAAACAAAACATATCCCCTTGGCTATAGGTATGAAGAACATTGGCTTGTTTGTTCAATTGATCTTTTCTTTGATTTATCTTATTGCACTCATTCTAATGACCTCTCGAGGATTTCCAATCAAAAATATTTAGAGAGATCAATATCACTTGCATCTAATTTACACGTCAGCATCACATCAAATCAGTCAAACAACTTTTATTCTAAACCAAGCTTCAAAATCTTGATCAATCAAATCCAATCAATCCATCATCATCTCGGGATATCCTTCCTAATCCTCGTGTTGTTGAACACCATCCATGCATTGTTGTGTATCCTCAACAATTTTATCATCATCAATCCATCAATTTGATCAATCAACCCTAGCTTGGTTTTCAAAAAAATCCCAAAAATCGATCACTAATATCATCACATATCCATATCCAAATCATCAAAATCATGTGAAAATACCCAAAAATATAAAAAATATACATCAATATAAAAAAAAGGTCAAAAATTTAGAAAAACATCAAAAATCAAATCCGAACTACGTCGTCCCTATGCTTAAACATAGGCAAGGCTAATCCTTGATCGACCCACGAGACAAAAAATCCAAAAACATTCATAAAATCTCATAAAACAGAAAAACATTGAAATTTTGAATAACAAAACATTCATAAAACACCCCAAAACCCAAAAAACAACCTCAAAACATTTCAAAATTATCAAAAACATCCAAATATTTGAAAAAAATCCAATCGTCCCATTTTTCTTTCACTCACAATAATGTCATCCATAATAAATCAATTTTCACCTTTATCCTTTGGCAAAAAAAATAGAAACAACCACAACAATCAACAAAAGAAAACTTCAAACACAAAATGAGAATAAAATTAAAAAAAAAAAATTCAAAACAAAATCAAACTCTTGATCATTTGCAAACATGTCAATCGACCTTATATCAAAAACCTTTCAAACAACCTATCAACTTCCCACCATCCACTAACATGTCCTAGGATGCATCCTTCCTACAATGGGCATTATCTTTGGAAAATTAGTTTGGATACTTATCCTAAACAAAACACATCCCCTTGGCTAGAGGTATGAAGAACATTGGCTTGTTTGTTCAATTGATCTTTTCTTTGATTTATCTTATTGCGCTCATTCTAATGACCTCTCGAGGATGTCCAATCAAAATGATTTAGAGAGAAATGAATGGGGCATTGATCATTATCTTTCATTTGATGTGCTTCTTAAATGTTCTTGTAATATAACCTTGGCAAATACTTTCTTTGTTAGGTATGTATGGAGGGTCTTTTGATTAGCTTGTTGACTATTACATTGGAAGGTTATTCCTTTCCATGTTTTGGTCTGAGATGTTTGAAAAATCTAAAGTACATCCTAGTGAGGTTTTTGCATGTCAAGTGTGAACAAGAATACTCCTATATGTTTGTTGAGTCAAAGTCCATCACACTAGATACCCTGCCATCCTGGTTATCTATACCTTGATGCATCGTATCTATGTGTTTTATCAAACATAAGAAAAGTTTTCCCTTCCATGTCCCAATCCTTGGTAAGAAAATCATCATCATTCATCATCATATCTAATAAAGTCTTAATGCTTCATAGACTTGTTGGACTCCTACATCTTTTAGGAATCAAGGGTTAATCCATTCATCTTATTCTTCTTATTCTTCTATCTTTACTACCATTTCTATCCAAATTTGTGTGATATCTCAAAATATACATGAGGCTACCCATGGCCGATGACTGTCTATACATCATCAAATTTTTCTACGTCAAATATCTGATCTTTCTAAAGAATTATATTTCATCCTCTGATTAGTAGAACCACTCCTCTCATATTTTATCACGATCTTGATTAGAAAATTAACATTTGTGCTCGATCTCTCGAGGGGGCAGTGTACCAAAGTAATTCTTCTTGCTAGGGCAGCAATGGGGTATCTAAAAAAAGTCAATTTTTTTTAAATTTTGATCTCGGCAAGGTTATTCTTTGAACCAACACAACATGCAAATTACTTCAAAGAGGGGAAAAATGTAGAAACTCAAAATATCCTCATTGATATCATACACTCGATCTGATTAACTAACATCAATCCTTCCTTAATCATTTATTTACTAACATTTAATTGAATAATCCTTATTTAATTAAATTCATCAAAATTCCTCATAAAATCAGATAATGAACCTTATTAGATTATTTCATCATTTGCCTCTTTTAATTAAATAAATCGGCTTTATTTAAATAAATCCTAATGTTCCCTCTTTTAATTAAATAAATCAACTTTATTTAATTAAATCCTAATGTCTTCTTTTTAATTAAATAAACCAGCTTTATTTAATTAAATGCTATTGTCATCTATTTTAATTGAATAAATAATTGTATTTAATTTAATTATTAATATCTAAAATATTCTCTCATTTGATTTAAATAAACTCAAATATCTAAATCAAATGTCAAATCAACTAACTTCATCTAAGTTAATTAATCCTATTTCACTCCTAACACTAATCCTCCATTCCTCTAGCCTTTGCAAGTTGTACATGTAAATCAATTTATTTGATTTATTAATTCCTCCTATTTTCATTTATATCATATTCTTAAAATATTCCACTTATTTGAATTCTCCCTCCCAAAGGACTTTTGTCCTCCAACTTAGCATTTAAGGCTCTTACATGTCCTCTCCTTGAGCCAACTTGGCATTAATTCCTCTTACATCCCCTTTTACACAAGTCACATCTTCAGATTCAAATTCCACCTACATGCATTTAACATGCACATTGTTCAAAATGTGCTCCACTCTCCTTCATTAGCATGTTGACAAATGGCATAATGCCATTGGTTTAAATCTCAATCCCACATTCATCCTATTCTTCAATCCTCCATCCTTCTTCCTTATAAATGGAGGCCTTCTCTATGGATTTGGGATCCACAACTTGATCCAGATTTTGATGCAAGGTTATTATCCACAAGTTTATGCAAGTTCATTCACATTTTCATCCAAGTCATCATAGAATCCATTATCCATAGCTAGATAATTGGAAATTTTCATCAAGGATAAATGAATCATCATCAAGCTTATCAAGGAATTGGGAAAGGGCTTCTTTCCACACCAAAGAAGTGCCAATTCCCCTATGGGATGTTGGTTTGAGCATTCAAATGAATTTTCATTAGCTTTTATTTGATATTTTATGTTTTTTTCTTGTTTTTATGCTTGAATGAATTGCATAGGGGACGTTTGGTTTAAACTTGTTTGAGGACTAATGTTTGTTTGTTTGTCCATGTTTGAATAGGTATAGGTTGGAGTGTTCATAGTATCCTTAGAAGCAAATGAAGAGACAACCTTAGCCTCTCCCCTGCAGAAGGATGTTAATATTATTCAACCTCAACTCATCCTTTATCCTCCTTCAAACAAAATTTGAACTCCCAACCAACCCGAATTCATCCTTTACCCACCTAAGCATAATGTGTCGCAAAAATTGAGTTATAGTACCATTTGTTCATACACATTACAAAAGAAACAATCTGCAACCACAACCACCAACCACCAACCTCAACACCTTTACCTTTACCTAATCCCATTGTAATTGTTGCCCCTCACTTAAATTCACTCATTAGGGAGAATGATCTTGTTGACCAACTTAAGAAACCTCCTGCTAAAACATCATTATGGGATGTTATTCAAGGCTCCCCTCACTTTCAAAACATGATGCAGAATGCCTTACAACAAGATCCTATCCCTTCTAATGTGCAACCAAATGGTATAGCAGCTATTATTTATAGAATTAATGCTGATATTGTTTTTCACCAAAGTGACCTCCCTCCTTTGGAAGGGAAAACAAAAATTGAAGCTTTCATAATAATCTTTCAATACAAAACAAAAAGGATCAAGAGAACTCATGTCAATATAGGCTATACTCTTAATGTGTGTAGTGTGAGTCTTCTGGATAGGCTTGGCATTGATCGCTCCAACATCAAACTTGGTTCTCTCTCTATTCGAGGATTTGACAATGTCACAAAGCAACCGCTCAGTGCACTCACTTATCCTCTCATAGTTGGAATGGCCACATTGGAAACAATGGTTCATGTTATGCCTCATGAACTTTCATACAATATTCTCTTAGGCAGACCATGGATTCATGCAATGAATGGGGTGCCTTCCACTCTTCATCATAAGATGAAGTACATCTACAACAACAAAGTGTACACACTTGACACTGACCCTGAACCAAATAGTTGCTTGAACATTGAGAAAAACAAAGAGAATCATTTCAACACATTAGCACCCACCACACAAGTGGAACCTATACAACCAATTCCCTTAGACGATGATAAAATCATTGGAGAATACAATCTATCACAAACAAAGACTCTCAAAAGGAAACCATGGTCTTGTCAACACAAGACTCAACAAATCCTTCACACAAATCCACCTCAACCACTTTAAACAAAGAATCCTACAACGAACAATAACCCAAAGCCATGGACAATGTTATGATCTTCTGAAAAATCTTGGCTATAGTGGAAAAGGATGTGGTGCTAATGAACAAGGTACCCGCAACCCTATCGAACCTCATACAAAAATAAATAATCATGGTCTTTGTTATTGTCCTCTGATTGAAATCACCAAGCCTTCACCTCACATCAATACCATCACAAAACACCCTTTTAAACCAATGAATCTTGGGTGTTTTCCTTTAAAACACTTGAAAAACACAAAGAAGTCTTCACCTAATATCAATGTTATCTTGCAACCCACTACTGATTTAGATTTTACACACTCCTCTAAATGAGTGTATAAAATCTCATAATCTATAGTTCCTTGAGTAGGTATGACATTGTGTACTAAGCAAGACACTTCTTTGTCATGAGCTAAAGGAACACCTTCTCCCCTTGATCAAGAGGGTATCTTGTTGAGCCTTCTCCAAGATCACTTGATTTCCCTTCCTCCACACACACGAAATAAATTCTATTGCGAGAATTCCTTTTGTGCCTACCACTGAATCAAAGGTCATTCTACTTTTGAATGTAAAGTGTTGAGTAGTAAAATCCAAACTCTTAAGGATTTTAGTGTTATCCTTTCTATGGGGGCACCTACTTCCTCTAATTGATACTAATATTTTACTCTACCTTGCATCTCATAAATCCTTTCAGCTCACTCTTGTCCTGTACTTAGTGGGAGCAAGGGGTTAGTTAGCCTTGTCCTCATATGTCACTTGTCATTATCTCTTTTGACTAGTTGTTAACCTTTCATGAACATATAATAGCAAACTTGGGATGTGGATGACATGTCTTAAGTTTAATCACATGTGACATACTCTCCCTCTTCATGATGCAGCCTCTCTGAAATATATGACATGTCATAGAGCTTTCTAAACATGCTCTCATGTCCTCTCCTCCTACTTTAAAGAATTTTTTTCTAGCAATGGTGTTAGCAACTGCTTTAAAGTAGGGGCATACATCGACACTCACATTTCACTGCCAAATTTTCTTTTTCTTGTGATTCCCTCTCTTGGAAACATTAGGTACAATGTTCCTTAGGATGAGACATCTGGACTTTTCCTCTCTTGCAAACAAGATGAGACATTTTCATTTTTCCTCTCTTGGAGACATTATGGCATGATGTTCCTTAAGATGAGACCTTGCATGAACAAAATAAAGATCCCTTTGAACAATATTTACACCATCATTCAAAAACATCATTCTCTTTTGTGGCACCTTATCAAAGTTATCAGGAGGTATAACTTTGGAATGGTTTGAGTAGGAAGCCAAACTAGTGACACGACTATCCCTATAGCCACCTTTGTGTGTGAGTGCATACCAGTCGAGTGTATGATTCTCACCTTTTGGACCTTCTCACCCAATGAAAAACCAAGAGTCTCGTTGCCCTAGAATGATCCACAACTAGCTAGAAAAATGGTTGAAGCTTGATCCAACATTTTACTTTCATTCTTCTCTTTCTTTTAGTTCTTGTCGTCATGTGATCATGTATCTTGGTTTTTTGCAAACCATTCACCCTTGATTGTGTCTTCTTGCACTGATGTTCGTTTGAATTAGAATCTTGAACCTTGGGGACTTGATCCCATTCTTCATCCTCGTCATTATTCACCATCTCCATTGGGATACTTTAGTGTGAGTTTGAAGCAAGTTCATCCTCTCACTAAAGTGGGGGCTAAATGTGTCACCAAAAAGTGTAGCCTTCACATTTTTCACTCATTTGGACCCTTACCTATGAATTATGGACCTCTTTTTACCTATTTCCAAGCCTTGTGCCAAAGTGTTCTAAGGTGTTGTAAGACATTTTCATACTTTCCTAGGCTTATCATCATCAACCCTTTCTTATGATGTAATGACCCCTTAATACACCTATAAGTCTAAATTAAGTGTGTTTTGTGAGACAATCTTGACAAACAAAATTAATTACCTTTTAATCCCCAACCACCACTTGAATTTTTCCAAGTGGACTAGGTTGCCACCTTGGGTGATCTAGTCCCTTTTTACTTAAAATTTAAAATTTAAACAATTTTCTAGTGGGATTTTGTCTTCAAAACCCCCAGGTCGACTAGTGAGGTTGTATTTCTATGGAAATTAGGGCACAACATGTATAAATGAGAGTTTTCTCATCTTTTTCACCCTATTAAATTCCATTTATTCGAAACCCTAATGTATAATTCTTCTTAATCACTCATCTCTCACTCTTCTCAAGCAAGCTAGGGTTTGAGCATTCTAAGTCAACAAGACATCTTTTTTGAAGAATTAAACGGCTAATTGTTGTAGAAAATCAAGATAAATCATCAAGGAAAGGTAACTAACTCCATTTTTTCATGTTTTATTTCATTATCTCTTCATTTGATTTAACTATCTAAAAGGGGTTTGACCAAGGCAAACCCCCATGCCCTAACAATCAACATTTATCTCTTTCTCTCTTGATGTGTTTGTATATTGAGGTACATTGAAGATCATTGAAGGCTTTGAAGAATTTTTGAAGACCCATCCTTGATTTCAAATTCAAAACATCCACCAAAAGTCGCTTTTAGGCCCGAAAATCAAAGTTTCAGAAGTAGACAACTATAAAGAACCAAAGTGTAGACTGAGGACTTATGTTCCCCCTTTTAGATTTCTAGAAATTCAGAAGAGGACTAAGTCACCAACAATGGTGACCTAGTGCCACTGAACTTGCGTTATAGTGATTTTTGCATATTCAGATAGTCATTTGGTAGAAATAGGCTCTAGACCATGTTTTCCAGATCTAGGACCAGGTCGCTCAAATTGGTACAAGTGTCCTAGTCGGCTCCTAAAAAAAATTCATCAATATTCCAGACCTCCATCTGATCCTTCTTCATATTCCAAGTGCACACATTTTGTTTCATATATTTATTTTTAGTTTTTTTACATTTCTAGGTCATTTTGTACATGTTTGCATATCATTATGTGTTTTCAAACATAGCTTCATTTTCTAGTTCTTGCATTACTAGTTAGATTCCTTTGTCCATTTATAGTATTTAGGGAATTCCATACACATCACTTTAAGCCCCTAACCCCTTGAATGAACTTACCAAAAATAACCTAGTGCGAAAGAGGTATTGTACCATCTAACTCTTAGGTGAAAATGCCTAGAAGCCTTTTGGGGAATCCTCTTTCCTCTCTTATTTCATTTTTGGTGGTTCAGAAATATCTAGTTAATTAGGCTTGTGGATGAGAAATAGGACCAATTAAGACACAATTAAGGATAAATAAAGTAAGGCGGGCCCAAACAAGTGTTAAAATGCAAGGGTATGAATATTCCTTCATTACACCTAGAAAAGAAAGTCATGAACCAACTTATGGGAAACTTCATCATATGATAGCTAAACTAAGACACTACAAAAACACTTAAATCATGTCAACTAAACTATAAGAATAGAAACAACAATACAGAGAGATGCAAAACATTTTTTGAACTAGTACAAACAAGAAACCAACCTACAAACACATTGTAATTTCTAGAGACCTCCTTAGCAACATTGGTGGCCTAAAAAGATAAGATTGAAACATCCAAATAATATAAACATTAAACACTTATATCAAGACCATATCTTAAAAAGTGAAGAAATGCGAAGAATTCTCTTGATCGGTCTTCAAAGAAACTACCTGCAATAGAAAACTTTACCAATATCCAAAGACCCAAAATTTCTTGTAGTAACGCATAATTCCTTAGGAGAAACAAGAGAGATAATACAATCTACTAAAGATCATGAACATTAATTATAATCCTCATTTCTTAATATTATAATCCTCATATTAATATATCGTCATGATATCTTCTTTTTTGATAAAAAAACATACTCAATACTGTGTTAATTGACTTCAAACAAGGCATGACATCCAACCATGAACATCAACAATATCACTGTTAGCAGCTCATTATAGTATACCATCAAGACACAAATCTAAGAATCAATGACAACCCAAACTAAGTGTTGACATGAAAAACTTAGGTAACATATTTGAAATAATCTCCCCCTTTGGCATTGATAGCAACACACACCTGCTCACTATCCCCCTTAAACATCAAGGACAAATGGAAAATTTCTTCATTTTGTAGACACTTAAAAATGTCTTGAATGGTATACACACTTGAATTTGATATACTAACATCATTTTGTCTTGAATCCCATCAGAATTTTTTTCCTATTTGATTAAATTAACCTTGTTATTTAATCAAATGCATCTTCACCCATTAATACAATTGACCTAATTGAGTTAATTCACCCCTTTCCATAATAACATTTCACCCTATTCAATTGAATTACATCAAATTATTCAATTTAATCCCTAGGTCCTCTTATTTAATTCAATAACCCTAAGCTATTTAATTAAATATCATTTTGCATGCCCCTTTCATTAAATAAATCATTAATTTAATGAATATCACACTCTTCTCCATATTTCACATTCAAATTTAGTTTTAATTAACTAAATTTATAATTTCCCTCCATCCACTTTCATAAGGAATATCCAAAAGGAATATTCTCTTATTTGGATCCAAAATTGGAATGATTTCTTTCAAGTAAACTTTGTAACAAACTTTCAAAGTTGTTTCAAAGTATGTTTAAATCATTCTTATCCCTTTATTTTTACTTGATACATGTGATCTTTGATTCTCATTCATTGATGAGAATCCTTAATCCATGTTCCACCCTTGATTCATTATTGATCATTGATTGATCAAATTGATTTGAGCTCTTGATTCTTCATTTGCTTTCCTAGAAATACATCACTATTTGCAGAGAAATGGATCCATGTTTTGATAGCAAAGTCATGTTGTTGAAATTCAAACTCACTTTCATCCAGATTAATAACTTTTAGAATTTTAGTCTAGTATTCATGCATATTTAGCTTAAGAATCCATTAATGTCTTCCATGGTAACTTAGTTTGCATAGATTTTAGCATATTTTTCTTGAAATGGATTTTATCTTTGATATTTTTTTACATTTAGCATAGATTTGCATACATTTTATCAAGCATCATAGCATTTAGAACTCATTTCATCATGTTAAACTAGTTTTGCATCACATTTTACACATATCTCATTAGTTCCATCGATTCTAATCAATCAAATCGATTGGAAAAAGGTCATATTATCCAAGGGATTGGGAAAGGGTGACCATTTCGACATCAAAGTGACACCGCTCCCACAATAAGATAAGATTTAAGGTTTTAAAGTAGGTTTGCATTATGTTTTTATGTTCTTCATTCTATTTTAATGGGTTCTTAGTCCTTGAAATTTTGAATATCTTATTGGGATCATGACTTACGGGATTAAATAGGATTTAAATTTATTTAAATCTACCATGTTTAATTCATACTATGATTACAGTCACACATTTAAATCATAAGAACATACTCAATAACTGTGCTTTTCATTCAAACAATTATACATGTTCCCCATATCAACAACAACAAACCAACTAGATACTCCCCCTGAGAGGTACCTCACACCAATCTAGGAGAAAAGGTTATGACATGAATTTATCCTTCTAGATAGATGCATTATCTATTCATATAGTTAGAACAAGGAGGGGCAATAACCCCTAACTTCTACCAAAGATACCCAAAAGTATCATTTGAAATCACCTTAGAGAAGATGTATGTAATCTAATCCTTAGTAGGAACATACTCCAATTTTAATTCTTTCTTTGTATCCATCTCTCATAGATAGTGATTCTAGATAGAAATATGTTTGTTCCTTGAATGTATCACTAGATTCTTGGAAATGTTTATTGCACTAGTATTATGACATATTATTGGAATGATTTCATCGTATACCACCTTTATATCCTTCAAATTTTTCTTCATCCAAATCACTTGGGTGTAGCAAGATGTTGTAGTAGGGTATGTGCAGGATCATCATGGAAAAAACAGGCCCTTAAGGGGCAATAAAATTCAAAAAATTAGAGTTAGGCAACTTGACGTAAAAATTTGAATAAGTTATCTATATTATTTTCAAAGTTATGTAAGAATAAAATCTATAGAAAATTGAATGTAGTATCTAATCTACTAGGTTTATTTAAAAAATAAATAAATCTATTTGGTAAAAATTTGAAATTTCAATGCAGTAGTACTTAAATTTCGAGGAAAAAGTAAGAATTAGGTGTTTGTTTGACCACCCTAACCACAATAAATTGACAATTATTTTTTATAAGATTTTCGATATAAGTAGGGGACTCATGTCTCAATGTGATGCATATTTTTTTGTAATTTGTTTCAAAGTAAATAATTAATTATGATTTTTTTATTAAAATTTAAAAAAATATAAAACCTTGTATGTCTAACTGCCTTAGCTTGGTAAGAACTTCATGAAATTCAATTTTTTTTTTTAAATCCTATAGTATGCAAAGCATAGAATGTGATGCATGTTTCGGATTCAAAAATGTGATACCATTTGAAAGTTATAGATGTTTTTCAATCAACCTATCAATTAAGACTTTAGTTGTAATTCAAATAGAAAATGTATAATAATTATGTATTAAATTCAAAGTAAAGAATAATTTATATTGGTGGAAAGCTGAAAATCTCCTTTAAAAACCCTTTTCATTTCATCAATTTTGGGTGAAAAAATAGTTGTGAGCCACATGGGTCATCATATCACTTAGATATCACTACTTTTTGGCCCATCATGATCCTGCACATACCAAGTAATATGTTAAGCTTCTACTATGGATAAGGACACCAACTGTTTCTCCTTACTAAACCAAGAGACCAATTTGTCTGTTAAGAAAAATGCACTTCCACTAGTGCTTTTGGTCATCCTCACATCCTACCCAATCAACATGAGTATAAGCACTCAAATAAAATTTATCATCCTTCTTATACCACAAACCATAATCTAGAGTTCCCTTCAAGTATAAAAATATTATTTTTACTCATCATGAGTTTTCTTAGGATTAGCTTGTCATATCTAGAACCCAAACATACTACATGCATAATATCAATTCTAGAAGTATTCAAGTACAATAATCCTCCAACTATAGACCTATAAAGAGTCTAATCAACCTTAGGTGACTCATTAGCCTTGCTCAAGTAACCATTGGTAACCATAGGAGTACTTATTAGTTTGGAATCCTCCAAGCCAAACTTCTTCAACATCTCTCTAACATACTTAGCCTGAGAAATAAAGATACCATCATCTAGTTGAACAATTCAAAGTACAAGGAAGAAAGGAAACTCACCAATCATAGAAATCTCACACTCTTTCTACATCTCTTCTGGAACCTTTTGCATATATTATCATCTTTTCCAAGTATGATATCATCAACATATACAACAACTAGATCAAAAAAAAAATTCCTCTACCTTAATGTAAAGATTACTATTTGTGGTACCTTCCTTGAAACCTTGTTGAAGTAAGTACTTATCCAAATGAGCATACCAAGCTCTAGGAGTTTGCTTGAGTCCATACACAACTTTCTCAAGTGTTTTTGCATGATGTATGCATCTTATAATAGATGGAACCTATTCGGTTTCTCACTATAGACCTCTTCCCCTAAATTTCCATTCAAAAAGGTTGACTTGAAATCCATCTTATAGAACTTGAAATTATTGTGAGAAGAAAAGGTAAGAAACATCCTAATTGCCTCCATTATAGCTACGAGAGAAAAAGCCTCCTCAAAATCAATACCTTCAACTTTTGAATAACCCTTACACACCAATCTCTCTTTGTTCCTCACAACTTCACCATATTCATTTAGCTTGTTTCAGAACAACGTCTTTGTTCCTATAATATTCTTATCAATTATTCTAGGAACCAATTCCAATGTCTGATTCTTTCTATCTGATTCAGTTATTCTTTTGTTACTTTCATCCACCCTTCATCTTTTCGAGCATCAACAAAGTTCTTGGGATCTACCTTTGACAGTAAAAATAAATTCACTTGGTCACTTGCTTTCGCAAGCCTTGTCCTATTCTACAAACCTACATTCTTATCTGCAATGATCTGATATATTTTTCTTTTTCTTTTGAACATACTTTTTAAGAGTTCTAGGGGCTATTTTTATTCTTATTCCTTCTCTTCTTTCTCTTCTTCTTTTTCAATTCTAGGAGGTATATTAGATCTACAAACCTCTAATTCTTGTGAGATCTGACACAAGTCTTCATCTACCTTAGCATTTGTTCTTTCAATCATCTTTCCCAATCTCTTATTGTAGCATATATAGGCCTTTCTTCTAGTTGAGTAACCAAGGGAGATCCCTTGACACCTTGATTCAAAATTTCCAAGGTCTTCTTCATCTCTCTTGATGTAGCATTTTCTTCCAAACATCTTGCAGTATCTAATAGTGGAAGGCCTTCCATACCATAGCTCATAAGGGATATTTTTTCCATTGAAGCTAAATTTTACTATGTTAATAAGGTAGACAACAATGTGAACTACTTCCTTCCAATACATATTAGCCAACTTTTCATCTTTAAGTATTTCCCTATCCATCTCTTCAATAGTCTTATTCTTCCTCTCCACTACCTCATTTTGTTGAGGGGTTCTAGGAGTAGACAAATGTCTCATAATACCATGATCTTCACAAAAAAAATCAAATTCGTTTGAGATAACTCACCCCCTCTATTAGATCTTAAGCATTTAATCTTAGCATTTAATCCATTCTCAAATTTTAAAAAAAAAAATATTAAACTTATCAAAATATTTTGATTTTTCTCTTAAAATGTAACCCTAGTCATTCAAGAGTAATCATCAAGAAGAAACTTGAAATACCTTTAACCTTGTTAACTCTTTGTTCTTGTAGGTATACATAAGTTAGTGTGAATAAGATCCAATGGTATTGTAGAAGAACATTCTTTTCTCTTGAAACTTGTATTTGTCTAAGTTTTCCCATTTGGCACTTGGTTATCTTAGGCATATCTCTCATTGTGTGATTTGAGCTAATCGTCATCATTGTTGTTGGTTTTTTTAGCATTGCAACAACACAAATAGAATACAAGTATCGTATCACTCTTGAAAGATAAATTTCTATTAGCAAGCCTCAAGAAAAAACCCCAAGCTCTCTAATGTCAAGTCTTGAAAATGCACAAACAACTTAGTGATTTGTTGATAATAACAAGGGGCCTTACAATTCAACAATGTTAGAAGCTTAAAACATGAACAAGGTTTTATGAAATCTGAAAAATATATGCAAAATATGTCTATATTTCTAGATCTAAAATCTGAAAATGACTTTTATCATCAAATATGGCAATGTGGTGATCTTGATTCAATTCAAAAATGAATTAAAAAAAATATCAAAAAGATATAAGGTTGATAGATCCTAAAACTAATACCTAAGATCAATCATAATAATGATTAATTCCTCAAATAGATAGATCCCCAATAATTGATTCTTGCTTAACCAAGATAAATTAGTAGTATCATAGAAATAGTGCAAACTCCAAAGGCAAAGATTTTTAAACTGTGAACATCCAAACATATATCCAAGTATTGGCACAATATGCATAAATCCTCATAATGAAACTAATGAAATAAGATATGACCCAAACTAACCTTGTAAAGTGACTTACAATCAACAAGCCCTAAAAGGTAAGGACTAGAGATCGATCATCATCTTAAAAAATTCACCATGTATATGAATGAGCATAAAACTAACACCCTAGAATCAAGAACATGATACTATAAATCCTCATAGCTTAACAAAAAGTTCACCAAATCAATGATCCAATTGCATTAACTTATCCAACGTTTACATAAGAATCTCCATTTCTCTCTCCTCTCTTATAGCCTAATCTTGAACTAACTTTCCAATTCTAACCTTCTCGCCCCTTACAAATGAGAAGGAACAACCTTTTATAGAAATTAGATTTTAGAATCAATGGCCAAGATTAAATCAATCCAAAGGCTCAGATCATTCTTCTAGAAGCATAAGGAAGTTACATAAAAATTTGGCACCCATGCTACATCATCCACCAATCAAATAAATTTAGTTACATTTTGGTCCAAAGAGAAATAAATATCCCCCGAGGCAACTCATCATAAAATTTCCTATTGGAAGAGAGAAAATAGCTTCACATGTTTCTTCTTGTCAAAGACACTTCTCCAACGAGCGTGCAGTTGGACACAAATTCTCATGTTGATTCCACATTTAATATTTGAGTCTACTCCTTGTATTCAATTACAATTTGTTCCATATTTTCCTCTTGGAACGAATCCATATGTAGGTGAATTTGAATAATTTTATCCCCCCTCCAGGCATGGTTCTTTATGTGGGCCTTTATGTGAATTTCAGCTTTTATCTCCAAGCTTTATCCTAGTACAACAGACTCCAAACAACACATACAACATTATGCCTAGAAGAAAACCAAAAAATCATTTAAGTGCATTCAAAGGTCAAATCAAAATCTAAATGGAAGCACCCTTATTTGAACAATACTTTATATTCTGAAGACCCTGAAATCATCATTAATAAAACCCTTCCAAACTAATTTCCACCTATAAAAGACTCCCTATGGTTAAAAAAACTAAACCTATAAATTAAACTGGTGCAATTTGCATTATTTGTCATTTAAACACAAGACCCTATTAGTCAGATGTCATATCAATCTTTTTTTTATCATCTTCTTTAAGAGTTTCCTCCATTAAATCGAACCATTCTCTTTTACTACACTTGTAAGCTCAACAGGTCTCATGCATCAAAACAAAACACTGGTAAGCAATTCCCTTAGTTCAAACTTTGAAATTCATGAATATTCATTTAGCTTTCATAACATCCATCTAGCATTAGTTTCTAATCTAAGGCTTATGCACAACCTTAACCAATAGAACCACTTTGAAAACAAAAACTCGATCTTGATCTTTATTTGTGTCCTTTGTGATACTATATCCTTAAACTGTCATTTTGAATATAGTAATAGTGGAATATCCGTGGACCACTTGATACCTATCCACCTCTTAGATTGTAAATCAAGCCTTGAATCCTGTAGATTTCATCATGCTAGCTGATTTCTATTCACAGTCTTCACACAACATCCATCATCGGGCATGATTTGTAAGAATGTTAGAGTAATACCAATAATCTGCAACCTTCATCTTATGAGATGATGCACCAAACTCTAGGCGAAGTCTTTCGAAGATTCCCAATATAGAATTTTCTATATTAGTCACATTGAATGTATTTTAAATCCTCTTTCATGCACTGATTCCATTTTTTAATAGAATGCACCTCTTCGCTTGACTGTGGTACTTTAAGGCCCCAAAATAAACTCCTTACTTCAAGGGAATACGCTTCATCTTATTATTTTGAGTAAAATCCTATGAACCTTTCTAACATGTGATTTGTAAATTGCTAGAACTGGTACTATCCTAAATTCCCCCTTTATAGATGTGGCTCATAAATTTGAAGATTCCAGAAAAGACTGTAAACTAGACCAAAATGGCTCCCCTCTTTGTAGATTTAAACATTCACCGAACCATCTAGAGCCCAAATCTTCGATGCACTCCATCTTTAACATCACTTCATCTACTCATTATATGAATGACTCGTATCATGCATGAGGCTCTTCAAATCAATATGAAAGAACACTTTGGTGCCTTGACACTAATCAAGCGATCATTATGGAAACTGCCATACATTTCGTTCCTAGCATTGAAAATCTGTCTCAAACGTAGACTTCAACCATTTGTTTTGTAGATCAAACACATACACAAATGTCAATCACTTCATTGACCCATTTCATTATAATTCTTTGTAAACTGTCATGAATGGATTTCTCTTGACCATGGATTGCCCAAAGTTTATGTTTCGTGTATTCTATTGGAAAAAAATAATATTTAGTAAGACTTTTGTCACCTACCACGACATATGATTTCTTGCAGCCTATTTGACCTGCAGAATTTAATGTGGTAGATAATTTTGAATTTGAAATGAAGTGTTCAATTTTGAGCTTGTTTTTTCAAACAAGACAAAATGGAATGCAACCGTTGGATTTTAAGAGTTATTTTTGTTTTTGTATTTTGAGAATATCCTGTAGCAGTAGAGGAAGATTTGAGTTTTGTTATTGGAAGACCCTACAATAGTAGATGGAATGTTCAACACATAACAAGGAGACAAAAGAAAAAAGTAGGGAATGTTTTGTAGAAGCAACAATCATTTAAAATAACATAAAAGTTTAACTTTAAATTAATATAGATAGCTGTCTATTCATCAAAAAAAAAAAACAGCACAATAGTTTAACAACAACAACTTCAGCACTGCAGTAAGCAACATTTTAGGTGTGAGTGTAGCACCATTGTATTGGAAAGTAGTCCAAATTGTTTATGTTTTATTTGTTGTAGTGTAAATAGAGAAAGTACTCTTTGTTTTTGTAGTTTTGGAAGGAAAATGAGGAATATATTTAAATCTGCAAATTTTTGTGTGTTATTTTATGTAGTCTCTGTGCACTATGTTTTGTTATTTTTCTGTTTTTTCCATCACCTTGTTACAACATTATTTATGTATTGTTGCACCCCTACCTACCAACAAGTGGAATCAAATCCCTATTTTTCTGAGAAGCTAATTTTTTTTCTGTCTTTAGAAAATCCTTTGGTCATCTAAGCATTGATTAGTCTTCTCAAATTTGATAAGAATGGTACGTGGTGAGTGCAAAGGTTGGCAGAAACCACCAAATTTTGATGGGAAAAACTATGACATTTTGGCTAAGAAAATGAAAAAAATATTGGTTTCTAATGACCTATGGGAATTGGTCATCAATGGTTTCAATGATATTATAGACCAAGCATCCTATGTAGCCCTCTTTAATGCAAAAAATAATTGGTTGAAAGAAACTAGGATGAATGATGAAAAGCCCTCAGTTTGATTGAGGCAACCTTGAGTGAGGTTATTTTCCCATGCATTGCAGTAGAAAACTACTCAAAACAAGCTTGGAAAATTCTACAAAATAACGATAAGGGGACAGATAAAGTGAGATTGGTTAAGTTGCAGCTTTTAAGAAGAGATTTTGAGACCTTACAAATGAAGGATGGTGAGTCCATTTTTTATTTTCACACTAAGGGTTCTAGTTTGATAAATCAGCTAAGAATAAGTGGAGAAACAATGGAAGAACAAAGGGTTATTGAGAAAATCCTAAGAAGTTTTCCTACTAGGTTTGATCCTATTGTCATTTCCATTGAAGAGGCAAAATATTTATCGAAAATGAATGTAGATGAGTTGATGGATTCACTACAAACCCATGAGTAGCGGTTGAATAGATCTACTCCTTCCCTAGAGCAAGAGTTCAAAGCTTAGACCAATGGAAGAGGTTGGGGAAGAGGAAGAAATAATAGAGGTAGAGGTCAAAAAGGTAGAAGAAGAAGGAATTATGGAAGATGGGACTCAAACAACCAAGAGGAGCCAAGTAGCTCACAATCAGCAAACCAGAACCAAAAGAAGAACATCAATTCAAATCAGAGGTATGACAAGAGAAATGTTTAATTTTATTACTGTCACAAGTATGGACATTATGCTAGTGAGTGTAGAAAGAAGCAACATGATCATGGGAGTCAAAATGCTAATGTAGCAAATGAGAACAAGGTTGAAAATGAAAAATAGTCAAATGTGTTTATAGTTTGCAACCTTGCTGAGCGTAACAGTGATGAAGCTTGGTATTTAGACAACGTATGTAGCAACCACATGAGTGGTAACAAGAACTTCTTTGCCTCCATAGAAAACAACATAAAAATTGAAATCAAAATGAGAAATGATAAGAAGGTTTTTTTCAAGGGAAAAGGTGTTGTTAGCATCCAAACCAGGAATGCTGAGAGGTAGTAAATCAGGGATATTTATTATGCCCCCGACATAAAGCATAATCTATTGAGTATTAGATAAATGGTCCAAAATTGTTACAAAATCTTGATGGAGAGTGGGGAATGCAAGATATTTTATAGAGGAGGCAGCAAGAAAGTGATGGTAGTCGTGTAGATGACAAGAAACAAAATGTTTCCTCTTAGAATGCGCATAGTGTTTATGACAGACACATAAAAAAAAACAATGTCCGCTGGTGCTGACAGCAAAAGAATAGCAATCTATTGTGGAACAACAATCTGCATTTAGAATAGTCATCAAAGACCCATCCAAACTTTGGCATTGAAGGTATTTGCACTTAATCTTTTCTAGTTTGAGTTTATTTTGTAGAAAAGGTATGGTTAGAGGGTTACCATAAATTGTAGAACCCAATGGGAAATATGAAGCATGCATTTAGGAAAGAAACATAGACAACAATTTCAATCAAGGTATTCTAGGAGAGAGAAAACACCTCTTGAATTAGTGCACTCAGATTTGTGTGAACCCATGAAAACCCCTACCTTAGGAGGAAATACCTATTTCATGACATTCATAAATGATTATAGTAGAAAAATTTGGGTCTATCTCTTGAAAAAAGATCGGAAGGCTTTGAAAAATTTAAATAGTTTAAGGTAGTAGCTAAAAAAGAGAGTGGTCGCTATATCAAATCCCTTAGAACAGATAGAGGGGGAGAGTACATCTCCAAAAAAATATCTGAATTTTTGTAGGAATGAGCACATTCATAAACAATTCACAACTAGGTATACTCCATAGAAAAATAAAGTGTCTGAAAGGAAAAAAAAAACCATTCAAGACATGGCAGGAAGCATTCTTAATGCAAGAAAGGTTGTCACACATATTTTGGGGTGAGGCTATAGCAACAACTGTTTACATATTGAATAGATGTCGTACAAAGGTTGTTCATGATAGGATTCCACAAGAGGCGTGGACAAACAAGAAATGGAGTGTTGAACATCTAAGGATATTTCAGTGTGTGGCATATGCATTAGTTCCAAAAGAGAAGAGGAATAAATTTGATGATAAAAGTGAAAAATGCATTTTCATAGGTTATAGTGAAGATTCAAATGCCTACAAGTTGTACAATCCCATCACCAAGAAGGTAGTGATTATTAGAGATGTTGCTTTCATTGAGAATGAAGCATGGGATGGAATAGTGGGCATCACCATAGGTATTTTAGTTACAATCTCCTTTGATGATGAAGAATTTTTAGGAGACAACAATCCTAAAGGAGCTGTAGAAAGCAAAAGTTTAGGGAGAAACTACTACAGAGCATTAGAAAATAGCAACTCTAGCACTACTCAACAAAACAACAACTCTGGCAGTGTTCAACAGAACAACATCTCTAGACAGAGACAACAAAGTAACAACTTCAAAGTATAGTAGAGAAGCATTTCAGATAGTCAACATTACAACAACTCTAGAGGTCAGAATAGCAGCAACCTTGAAGTTAATTCAGACCCTACACTTGTGTCATTGATGTCATGGAAGAAAAGGAGTGTGAGGGAGATATATGACAGCACTAGGCATGTTGATTATGATGAGAATTTGGATTTTACATTATTCTCCTATAGTGATCCAACACACTTTGAGGAAGAAATAAAAGAAGAGAAATGGTGTAATGCTATGGATGAAGAGTTGGAGGATATAAAGAGGAACCAAACATGGGAGCTAACCGATTTACCCAAGGACAAACAAGTGATTGGAGTGAAGTGGGTCTACGAGACCAAGTCTACAACTGAAGGAAAAATTGAAAGACATAAAGTAAGGCTAGTTGTCAAAGGATGCAAACAACAACCTAGAATAGACTATGATGAGACATATGCACCAGTTGTAAGACTGGAAATAGTTTGATAAATCATAGCAATTATAGCCCAACATCATTGGAAAGTGTTTCAAATGGATGTGAAGTCAGCCTTCTTGAACAGAGTGTTGAAAGAGGAAGTGTATGTGGAGCAGCCACCTAGCTATGAAGTCCCATGGAAAAACGACAAGGTATATAGGCTTCAGAAAGCTCTTTATTGGTTGAAACAAGCTCCAAGGTTATGGTACAACAAGATAGATTCATATCTACTAAGTAATGGCTTCAAAAAAAGAAGTAGCAAGCCCACTCTGTACATTAAAGAAATACAAGGTGATATTTTAATTATTATTTTATATGTAGATGATTTAATTTTTATTGGAAACGGTGACATATTCATTGCTTATTTCAAATATGTGATGACATATGAGTTTGAGATAATAGATTTAGGTTTGTTGAAGTATTTTCTTGGCATTGAAGTCAAAAAAATAGGGCATGGCATATTTATTTCACAAACTGAAAATGCCAAACAAATTTTGAGAAGGTTCAAAATGTAGAACAACAAACTTGCACCAACACCAACAACAAGTCTAAAACTATGCAAAGAGGATAGCAACAATGATGTGAACCCAACCCTCTACAAGAGTATGGTTGGAAGTTTGATGTACTTGACATCAACTAGATCTGATTTAATGTATGTAGTTAGTCTCATTTCTAGGTTCATGGAGAATCCTAAAGAAATACAATGGAAAGAAAGAAAGAGGATCTTGAGGTATGTGAATGGAACATCGGGTTATGGCATTTTGTATACTGCATCTGATGAATTTAATCTGGATGGTTTCACGCATAGTGATTGGGCAGGAAATGTAGATGATAGAAAGAGCACACCAAGATATGTATTCCACATGGGATCGGGTGCAATCTCATGGGAATCCAAGAAGAAACCTATTGTCTCTCTTAGTACTATAGAAGTTGAGAACATTGCAGCAAACACAGTAGCATGATAGGCTATTCGGTTGAGAAGGATACTTGCAGATTTGAAGAAATAGCAAGAAGATAGTACAATCATACATTGTGACAACGTTTCCTCAATAGCTCTAACAAAGAATCTAGTCTTCCATGGACATAGAAAACACATTGAGATCCGATATCATTTCATAAGGGAATTGGTGAAACAAGGTGAGATTGAATTGCAATATTGCAAATTAGAAAAGTATGTTGTTGATATCTTCACCAAGGCTTGCCAAAAGATAGTTTTGAATGCCTAAGAGATAGGCTTGGCACTGTGGACATCTTCAGAGATAAACTCTAAAAGGAAACGATATAATGACAATTGAATTCAAATTACGAAGTGTTGGAAAATAATAATCTTCAGTCAAACTTCTCTCACCTACCCCCATGTATGATTTCTTACAGCCTATTTGACCTCGAAAAATTTAATGTGATACATAATTTTGAATTTGACATGAAGTGCTCAGTTTTGAGCTTTCTTTTTCAAACAAGACAAAAGGGAGTGCAACCATTGGTTATTAAGAGTTAGTGTTATTTTTTTATTTTGAGAATATTATGTTGTAGCAAAAGAAGAGCTGGCTTTTTTTATTTTAAGACCTTGCAATAGTAGAAGGAATGTTCAACACAGAACAAGGAGACAACAAACAATAGTAGGGAATGTTCTATAGAAGTAGAAACCGGTTACATCAACATAAAATTTTAACTGTAGCAGCTTCAACACTGCAGTAAAAAACAATTTAGGTGTGAGTGTACCACCATTATATTGGACAATAGTCCAATTTTTTATGTTTTATTTGTTGTAGTTTAAATAGGGAAAGTACTCTATGTTTTTGTAATTTTGGAAGGGAAATGAGGATTATATAAATCTACAAATTTTTCTGTGTCATTTTATGTTGTCTCTTACATTGTGTTTTGTTATTTTTTTGTTATGTCCATCACCCTATTACAACACTATTTCTATATTGCTACACCCCTGCCTACCAACATATTTTGCATGCTTAAGGATAACTCAAGTGTTTCCTTCACAAAATTCATCCCTTGACAAATTATTTGAAAATACTCTTTTGCTTATTTCATTCGTGAAAGGATTTCGTGAATTACTTCATACTTTTAAAGCACCATTTAAGCTTATAATCTTCACCATTTAAGATTTCTTGTAGTGTTTTGTGACCTTTTATATGCCAAATCCTTAATACCCTCTCGATGCCTATTTGATCCCATATGATATATGGTGATTAAGGTTTTAGTCTCCTCTATCTTAGAAATAAACTAGTTTCATATTCTATGAGATCACCTGGCTTCCGCAAGACTCAAGCTTTGACTTTGCACAAATATATGATCTCTAAAATGATTTGAAAAATTATTCGTAATAGTTTCCATCATCACCCAATTTCATATCTGTATGAGCGTGAATCCCACTACACGGCCTCGTTGACAAATATTAATATATCACAAACAACCCGCTGATGAGATGGATCAATCTGAAATAAATGGGAGCATTATACTTATAATTTCTGAAGTTGGATCCAAATGCCCTGAAAATAATGCAAGGAACTTATTTCCCTGGGAATTTGGATCTTCTACCCATGTTTCCTCCTATTTTTTCACTCGTTGAAGATTCCATAATGTTATGGAATTCTTGAACTCATTATAATCAATCCAACACCTAGCAATCCTAGAACTCTCACAGAATTATTTCCTCAATAGAGTTCTATAAATTCTCAAAATTTTAAAAGTAAAGCACAAAATGCAAACACACAAGGGCTGCTCTAATTTTTAGTCAAGCTAGAAATACCCAAAACTGAAAATGTGGAAGCAAAAGGAGACATGCAATATTTGCTTGCTATTTAGTGACTGGAAATGAGAATATAGAAAACATAAAACTTTAAACTCAGAAAATAAACTCTAACTACCTATTACAAATTTTTGGGAGCGACTAGAAGCTGCTCAACCAGATTGGTAATGTTCATGAGCTATCAAGAGCTCACTCTCAGGCGCAATCATTTCTCAAACAAAACATAAAACACACAACTACTATTGTTTTGGAGCTACCAAGACCTCGCACAGAATGTTCTTCACAGTCTGCTACTACCACACATTCTTCTTCTAACTGAAGTTTTTTTAGCAAGTTGTCTTCATTACTTTTGTCTCAAGAAAACATTCCCTCCTAAATTTCAAATTCACCTACCAAATTAAATTCACCTACAGACTTGAGTTGCATGTCAGGGGAAAAGAGGAAAGTCAATCCTCAAAATAATCTTCTAGCTGCAAATAGAAAATGCTTTGATAGGGTAGGTGGAAAAGACAAGAGGCTAAGGAGCATTTAATTTTCCAACACCCCCCCTTGGTCTTGAGCCGAAAAAACAAGATCAATCCTGATCCAGATCAAAAATGCCCAATTTGCTTCTTACGTGCTCAAAACTGTCATTGCTCAATGGCTTGGTGCATATTTCTGCTAGTTGCTACTCAAACCTGCAAAATTCTATTTTGATTTCACCATTTTCAACTAAATCTCTGATAAAATGATACTTGATTTCAATGTGTTTGCTTCTTCCATGAAACACAAGATTTTTCGTTAAGGCTATCGATGAAACATTGTCACAAAAATTGTTGTTCCATCCTCTTGTTCTTCTCTCAAATCTGCCAAGATTTTTCTCAGCCAAATAGCTTGACATGATACTAAATTTTCTGCTATATACTCAGCTTAAGCTATTGATAAGGAAGCTATAGGCTACTTCTTAGAATCCCATGAGACAACACTCGAACCCAAATGAAATACGTAGCCTGAAGTTCTCTTCCTATCAGCCAAATTTCTTGTCCAATCATTGTTAGTGTATCCAACCCACTGAAACTCTTTTGTTTTTGTGTACAACAGGCCATATCCTTTGGTTCCATTGACATACCTCAAAATTCTCTTACTCACTTGCCAATGGGTGTCTCTTGGAGTCTCCATAAATCTAGAAATCAGACTCACTCCATGCATTATATGTGGCTTAGTTGCAGTCAAGTACATCAAACTTCCAACAAAACTTTTATACATGGTCGGATCCACATTGCCGCTACAATATTCTTTGCTCAAATTTAGACCTATGACTATTGGTGTTGGTGTGGGCTTGCTTTCAAGCATCCTACATCTCTTCAAGATTTCATTTTCATATTTTTCTTGAGAGATAAAAATACCATCATGCATTTGTTTTACTTCTATGCCTAGTAAATATCTCAAGAGACCTAAATTTGTCATTTTAATTTCTCTATTCATGACCTCTTTAAAATCAACAATGAGTAAATCATCATCCCCAATAAAAACAAGATCATCAACATACAAGACAAAAATCAAAATATTATTGTTTGCTCCCTTGATGTAAAGAGTGGGCTCACCATTGCTTTTGCTAAAGCCATTGATCATTAGATATGAGTCAATCTTGTTGTACCATGCTCGTGGAGCTTTCTTCGGTCCATAGAGAGATATATTCAGCGTATACACCTTGTGTTCTTCACCTAGAACTTCATATCCAAATGGTTGCTCCACATAAACTTCCTCTTTCAATACTCTATTAAGGAAGGAAAACTTCACATCCATTTGGAACACCTACCATTTGTGTTAGGCTGCAATTGCTATGACTGCCCACACAGTCTCCATCCTAGCAACAGGGGCATACATCTCATCATAGTCTTTCCCAAACTATTATTTGTACCCCTTGACAACTAATCTTTCCTTGTGTCAATCTATCCTTCCTTCGATATTGCATTTGGTCTTGTAGACCCATTTTACCCCAATAACTTGCTTGTTGGGAGGTAAGTCAGTTAGCTCCCATGTATTGTTTCTCTCTATTGCATCTATTTCATCATCCATGGCTTCACACTATTTATCCTCTTTCACAACTTCTTCAAAATAGATCGGATCACTATGAGAAAATAGTGAAAAAATCACACTCTCATAAAATTATTCATCATACCTTTCATCTTGGTAGATCTCCCTTAGACTCTTGGTCTTTCTTGGCATTAGAGAGGCAAGAGTGGGGTCTAAACTTTCAGTCTTACTATTGCTCTGCTGAACAGGCTAGTTCAGGAGTTGTCGAGAGCTATTGGTAGCTTGTCTGGAGCTGTCAAGAGCCAATCCTTTGGTTGTATGTGGTTGCTTGACTTTTTATCTACTCTCATCAGGAGTTGTTAGGAGCCGTTGGGAGCTCTCTATTTGTAACTGTCTTCCTACATTAGTAGCCATCAAGAGCCACCAAGAATTCTCTATATGTAACTATCTTCCTATGTCAGGAGCCATCAGGAGCTGTCAGGAGCTCTCTATTTGTGATTGTCTTCCTGCGTCAGGAGCCGTCATGAGCTGACCATTTCTACTGCTGTAGTATCTTGTTGATCTTCATTTTCATCTTCTTCATCACTCTAAATTATCGAGAGCTATCAGGAGCTATCAGGATTTGTCGTGCCATACCATGACTCACTCTCCAAGAACTCCACATCTCTACTAATGATAATTTTGTTGGTGACTGGGTTGTATAGCCTATAGGCTTTGGACTCTTCACTGTAGTCCGTAAAGATGCACTTCTCACCCTTTTCATCCAATTTTTTCCTCTTTTCTTTGGGCATGTGTGCATATGCTACACAATCGAACACTCTTAGGGGCTCAACCGTCCATCTACAATTTGTCCATGCCTCTTGTAGTATTTTATCATAGACCGCCTTTGTTGGACTTCTATTTATCAGATGTAAATTGTTGCTATAGCCTCTCCCCAATGTTCAGTTGGGAGTCCCTTTTATTTCATCACGCTCCTTGCCATCTCCACAATGGTCCTATTCTTTCTTTCATCCACTCCATTTTTCTACAGAGTATAACTGGCTATAAGCTCCTTCTTGATGCCATTTTGTCTGCAAAAAATAACAAAACAATTGGAGGTATACTCTTCTCCTCGATCTAACCTTACGACTTTGATGAAATGTCCATTCTCATTTCCAGCCTGGGCCTTAAACATCAAAAACTTATCAAATGTATCAAACTTATGCTGCAAAAAATAGACCCATGTCTTATGACTGAAATTGTCAATAAAGGTCATAAAAAATATGCTATTACGAATACATGTGATTTGCATAGGGCCTATCAAATCCATGTGCATTAGCTCCAGTGGTGCTCTTGCCCTTGTAGAGTGGCTTGATTGAAAGGGCTTCCTATCTTGCTTCCCCAAAATGCAAGCCTCGCATCTAACATTAGGCTCTACTATCCTTGGAAAACCATCAACCATCTTACTTTTGGAAAAAATATGCAAACCAACATAGGCTAACTGTCCATACCTGAGATGCCATAGCTTGGAGGGGTCTTCAACAGTGCTCTTGAGGGCTACTTGTTGTACTGTTGTACATTTTCCATTCATGAGAGGTGCAATAATAGACTGATATGAGAAGCACATCTCAATATTCAATGGAAACATCTAATTCTTTGTCATTTCAACTGCTTCAAACACCTTTGTCCTCTCATTGTTGTCATAAATAACACATTTTCCCTTCTCCATCAGCACTTTGTATCCATTTTGGATCAATTTTCCTACAATCATGAGGTTATGCTTTAACCCTGGTGCAAAAAATACATTTTGAACCTCCTTCTTCTCACCTTGCTTGGTGTGAATCATAATAGATCATTTTCCTTTGATTGTAACTATTCCATTGTTCTCCATTCTAATTTCACAATTTACATTTTTTTCAATGAAAGAAAATAAGCTTTCATTACCACTAATGTGGTTGCTGCAACCACTATCCAAATACCAGACTTCAGGGCTTCCTTCCTCACCAATGTTGCACATGATAAAGGTTGTGTATTGATTTCCTTCGGCCACATTCGCATTTTGTTTTGACTAATTATTGTGCTTTTTCTAGCACTCACTAGCATAATGACCATATTTATGATAGTAGTAGTACTTAATGTTTCTCTTGTCATTTCTCCCTCTCAAACTATTGTTCTTCATGCCTCTTTGAGAGCTATTCTAGGAGATACTCGCTCCTTCTTGGTTTTTTTCTCATCCCAAGCTTTCTCCTCCATCATTTCCTTGTCCGGATTTGCCTTTACCTCTTCGGGAGCCATTTCTACCTCTCCCCCTACCTCTTGCATTCGACTGAGCTTTGAAATATTACTCTTGGGAAAAATTAGAAAATGTTTTTAATTGTTGTTCATGGGTATGAAGAGAACCCATTAACTCATCCATCATCAAAGTAGAGAGGTCACTTGCCTCTTCAATAGAAATGACGAGTGCATCATACCTTGTGGGTAGAGACCTAAGAATTTTTTCAACAATCTTTTGCTCCTCCATCATTTCTCCATTCACTCTCAACTAGTTTAACAAACCCAAGAACCTTGTGTGAAAATCTGAAACAAACTCGCTTTCCTTCATTTAAATAACCTTGAACTCTTTTCGAAGTAACTGGAATTTCATCAATCTGAATTTATCGGTCCCTTTGTAATCGGTTTGGAGAATTTCCCAAGCTTCCTTTGCATATTCAGTTGCTGCTATTCTGGGAAATACAGCCTCTATCAAGGATGCTTCTATCAAACTCAATGCCTTAGCATCCTTCTATCTTTGCTCCTTCAACTGGGTCATCTAGTTATTTGTGAGAGTTGCATATTGAGTTGGGTTAGTGATATCCACAAATCCATTTATCACAACATCCCACAAATCATTGGCGACCCTAATGGTCTTCATTTTCTTTGCCTAGACATCATAGTTTTATCCATTGAAGGACGGTGGTTGTTACCAACTCTTCCCTTCATCTACAACCATGTCTCCTACAAAAAAAAATTGATACCCAGAAAAAAAAATGCCCTAACTCACAAGGAAATGAGACCTATGGCTCTGATACCATGTCAAACTTTTAAAACTAAATGCAATAAATGAAAATATAGAGTTGATGCTCTGATTTCTAGTCAAGCTAAAAATACCCAAAACTCAAAATGCGGAGGCAAGAGGAGACATGCAATATTTTCTTTCTATTTAATGACTGGAAATGAGAATACAGAAAACATAAAACTTTAAACTTAGAAAAGAAACTTTAACTACAAAGTACAAACTTTTGGGAGCGATCAAAAGTTGCTCAACTAGATTGGTAATGTTTAGGAGCTATTAGGAGCTCACTATCAAGAGCAATCACTGCTCAAACAAAAAACAAAACACACAAATACCATTGTTTAGGAGCTATCAGGAGCTCACATAGAATGCTCTTCACAATCTGCTGCTTCTGCACATTGTTCTTCTAACTAAATTTTTTTTAGCAAGTTTTCTTCATTCCTTTTGTCTCAAGAAAAAATTCCCTCCTAAATTTCAAATTCACCTGCCAAATTAAATTCACCTGTAGACTTGAGTTGCACTCTAGGGCCAAAGAGGAAATTCGATCCTCAAAATAATCTTCGAGCTGCAAATAACAAATGCTCTGATAGGGTAGGTGGCAATGACAGGAGGCTCGGGAGCATTTAATTTTCCAACAGAAATCTCCATCATAATATGGCTTCATGGATTTTTCATCTCTGTGAAATCTAAAAGGCCAAAGAATACCCGATACTTATATTTTCCTGCAATCCGAGATGAGATGGATTCCATGAAACAAATCTCATGAAATCCAAACACCTTTGGATTCTCTGAATGTTTATTTCTTCTTTGTTTCAATTTTTCATGGAGTTGTCCAGTTTTAAATGAAGCAACTCTCAAATCAATTAATGTAAACTTCTTCCTCACATAAACCATTAAGAGCATTCATGAATACTCATATATCGGTTGGGGATTCCCACGAGCATCCTTCATGCCAAACACCAAGTTGTTGCATGCTTTATGCTATTTATGAGGCATGTAATATTGTTCCATTATTTAATGATATTTATACAATGGTAATCGAATTCACTAATAGGAACTCCTTCTGTAAAGTGAAATTAGTCACGTGTAAATTTACTAGCCATATTCCCGTGAATGGAAACCCTATCGACTAAAATTCTCGTGGCCTATCTCGTATTTGGATTTCCTTGCATAATTTATACATCTCATTCTTCCATCTCTCTTTGACACTACTCCATGTGCAACAAAGAAACATTTTCATATGCATGGAAATTTAATGGAGAATGGGCATAGCCCACCATGCTACAATCATCATGATATCGACTCTCATTGACATGAGTTTCATCATTCTATGAAATCACTAAATCCTCCCATTTTGTTTCATGCAACACCCTTTAATTTTAAATATCGACAATTTGAGGCATTAAAAATGTTGATCTGCCAACTTCTTGAATTAATCACACCAGGTTATGAATAGCACTCCTCTTCCAAATAGTGATACTCTAACTATATTAATTATCACAAAGCCCTGATGAAGTGGATTAACCGAAATCAATATTCTCATGAAATCCAAGTGCCCCTAGATTCCCAGAAACTTTGTTTACTCGTGTTTTCTAAAATCTCGTGGAATTCCTAATCACGTGTATTTCCTCAGCGTTTTTCCTTTCTTCACACCTTCATGAATTTTGGCTATCAATAGAATCGCAGAGTCTTGCAAAGGTTCTTTAATTTCCTTGCGATGCAACTTGCCTTCTTTTGGTATTTTATTATTACTGAATATGCTTGTCCTTCTTATCACTCTGAACATTATGCCACATGTTTTGTCTTCATAAATTATGAATGAATGATGTAAAATTAAACTTTTTCGTACATTTTCCCTTGAAACTCAAGTGTTTCACCAATATTACCTTCTTGCGATCAACAAGGTCATTGGAACTAAACAAGCAACAATACTTCATGAGATTATATGTCATAGACCCCCAAATAATTTAAAGAATCTGACTTCTTGCAGGATTCATACCTATCATGCAAGGATTATCATGAATACCTCGTGGGGCTGATTTAAATGCCATTCAATTCTAATCTTGATTTAAACAATACTCAATGATCATGAACAAGTGTCCTCATAGCCAATAATACAAGAAGTTTTTATCTATTAAAGGTCTAGTAAGTCTTTCAAGCTATGGTTGCCTCACATATATCGACCCTTTAGCAAATTAATTTCCTATGTAAGTTTCATGATTGGCCAAGATCTGTGAACCCCTTTATTTTCATTGAAGTAGGAAACTCTGTAGAACGCTAAATCATATGCATATATAAACCATCTTTCTCACACAATTATGCATATGAAGATAATCATAGTAACTTAAAATTCCATTTTCCAAACCAAGAGTACCCCGATATCATTCTAAATTTCCCTAGTCTCCTTCATGACCTATAAAACTGCCCATACATTATTTAATATGTTGCAACCAATCCCTTCCTCTTGATTTGTGTGCTAGGAAAAAGGGTTAGAGCAGATCAAAAAAAATTCCACCACGATAAACTCATTATGCTATCAGTTAATAACCATTAAAATGGTAAACAATGCTTATTAATATGACCTCGGGGTTCAACAAGGGCAGGAATTTTCGCCCTTTAAAGACTTTGCAGGATTCAAACATAAACCAAGGTGCACAAAAAATTACCCCTATTTGAATCAAACCAAGCATTCAAATTCCTTCAAGTAGAACAAAACTAGAAACCATCAGATGCAAAAGAGAAAAGGGAGTCCTTTCTTTTAGCAGGGTGTTTGTTCGACAATGACACAACAAACATCGACTCTATTAGGAAAATGTTCCAAAGCATTTTCATGAAAAACAAGAATCACAAATCTAGAATATTTGGTTCTGACCCTCATGCTAAGCCCAAAAAAATAGAAGATATGATCAAAGAATCACAACCACTAGCCAACCCAAGCTTCTATATACTGAAAATCCAAGTGTGTGCAAATGTATTGATTTCCCTCATTAAGCTACAATAGGAATCAAGTTAAGCTACATGAGTGATTCTAATTCCAAAAGAATCTAAGATATTTCCTTGCCACCAGTCAAACATCCATAGTCCCAATGATGTTATCGCTATGATTCTCCCGAACATAGCTCTACTTCTAGCTAGGCATCCATTGTTGGTGTAATTAATTATTTAATTACACTTTCTTAAGTTTACTTAGGTTTTTCTTATGTAATAATTAGTTTACTTAATTAATAAGTAATATTTATTTAGTTGACTTGTTTTTAGGTCAACATTAGGGTTGTATACATTTCTTTTATAAATAAAATCATATCATTCTGATTTCTTAATTCTCAATATATCAATTTGCACATCTTCATGCAAAGCTCTTTCTTTTTATTTTTTTTCTCTTATGTGGAAGGCCTTTTGGTTTGCATGTTTCATCTTGGTTTCTAACATGGTATCAGAGCCTTAACTTGCAACCCCTTCTCAAATTCTGGAGAAAATCATTGCAGAGTTCGTTTGGGGTTCCTCGAGGATTTTTTGCCTTGAGTTAATCTATGCGGTGTCTTGGATCAGATTGGACTTCACTATTGGATTTAGAGCACTGGAAAAATTAAGGATTGATTTTCATTTTTCTGATTTTGGTCATCGTTGAAGAAATCTGTAAGGGTTTCAAGCTTAGTGATTTTTTGCAAGCTCTGGAGGTAGCTGATTTTTTGGAGCATTTTGAGCATGAACAGAGGTCACCATCGTGTTTGCAGCGGAAAAAAACCCTAAGGATGCCAGTCGTTTGGCTGATTTTTGAGCACTTCATCCGGAAGGCAAAAAAAGTTTGCCAAGGAGACCGTATGGCCTCCCCAACACGCTTCTCAAGGCATGAACTTCAAAAGAAAAAAATGCGTAGGTTTTGCGTGCCTAGCTGAAATCCCTTGTGCTGCCCGTCTGCCACCAAGAAGCCACCAGCCATCAGTGGACCGCCCCTACGCCGCCCGCTTCTACCGTCGGTGACCCAACCCGCCACCGCCGCTGGTCTCCACCCCCATCCCTCTGCTCTAGGTCTTCAACCCCTTCCGCCAAGCCTGTAATCCTATGGAGAACTAGGTGCTAGTGTCCACTCCCTACGGGCCTAGTCAAAATAGGCTCTGGTCATAGGGCAGATCGGCCATTATGCGGCCAGCCCTTGACCAGACTCCCAACACCCACCGCCGATCACATGGGTGACCAGGTCTCAAAAAATTTTGTGCAGGGGGAAGCAAATTTTTGCGGTGATGGCCAGATGGCCGCCAATTTTTTTCCCGTGAAGTGCTGACGTCAGCATGATGTCATTTGTCATACGGGCCCTCTTTGCCCCCTCCTAACCCTAGTTTGCCTTAAAGGGGCACTTTTTTTCTTTTTGGCATAACTTGTGCATACGGTATCAAAATCGGGCAAACGAGATATCGCCGGAAAGTTGGTTCCAAGAAATTTCCTGTGGTCAAGTTTAGATTTTAGTATTTTTATGTTTTGCTGCATTTATTTCTGTTTGAAGTCAGATGTTTATTTTTCTCTTTCAAGGTCATAACGTTTTGCCACGATCTCCGATTTTCGCTATCTTTGTGCCATTGGAAAGGTTTTGAGGAGCTCTATGTTTTTGTTCATGCACTTTTTTTTTGTATCTATCCCAGGTTTATCATTATTCTAGATTTGGCCTAATGGGTGTTTTTGAGATTACTTGGATATTTTGGCAGTTGGGAGGGTGCAACTTGAATCTTTGCACTTCATTCAGTATCACATCATTTATTTTATCTACTATTGCTTCATAGATTCCAGGGTTATTCCTGTTATGATATTTTGAACGTTCTGTGGCATCAGGTCTGCTATTGCATTATTATGATTCCGATATGGTTTCTTGTAAATAGAAGTATCTTTCCTTTCTTGTCGGATTTAGGTTCCAATGTTACTCCAGAGTGTTCCTCTAGTGCTTCTTTGCAACAGGTCATCTCATTAAGGGGGGTGTTTGTCCCACTAGGTTGTCTCCTCTTTCTCTTACTCTTTCATTGCATTTGTACATGGGTACCTGATTAGGCCTTGTTGTCGGGACCCATTCATGCTTTGTTGAATTTATCTTAGTTTTAACTACATGCATTTTTTAGTCTCCCTAAGATGCACTTAAGGGAGGGTGTCTTAAGTTTACTAGGGTTTTTCTTAGGTAATAATTAGTTTAATTAATTAATAATTAATCTTTATTTAGTTGAGTTGTTTTTAGTTCAACATTAGGGTTGCATACATTGATTTTATAAACAAAATCATATCATTGTAATTTCTCAATTCTGAATATATCAATTTGCACATCTTCATGCAAAGCTCTTGCGTTTTATTGTTTTTCTCTTCTGTGGAAGGCCTTTTGGTTTGCATGTTTGATCTTGGTTTCTAACATCCATAGCCTCGGTAGAGTTGTTCAATTCATCTTGATGATTGAATTTCTTTCTAATTTAAAATATTTTCTCTTTCTCTTCTTTCTAATTTTTCTTTTTATCTCTTTTTCATTTTAAACTTGTGAATAATGAAGTTCACAATCAAGGGTGAGAATCACAGTGGCGTGAAAGTATAAATCTAATATTTTTCCCTTAACAAGACATCACAAAGGAATCTACATCAACCTCAAGATTCTTAAGATATGTGAAAGATATAATATTTTAGGATATTTCAAAATTAGATTGGACCAATGAATTATTCCTCTTTAAATTAAACATCTAGATCACCCAACACTAATGGAATACCTTTACCATCCATTCTGGAAACATGAGTAAATTTTCTCCAGGAATACTTAGAACAATCCCAGATAAATAAAATGATTATTATACATGCAAACATTCCTAAAAGAAAACAAAGAGACCCCAAACCAGAGAAGCAAAGAAAAAACCAAACCCAAAAAATAACTAACCAAATCAAGAGAGAAAGAAAAAACTAAAAGAAAATTAACCTACCATAAACCAACTTAAAGAAAACATAGACCTATAGTAGAAAGAAAAAACTAGAATAGGAAAACCAAACCAATCAGAGTCTGTACAAGAAAATTGAGTAAAAAATTTTCAGATAATATGAAAATACACTTGACCTCACATGGTTTCTCATAATATACAAAAAATAACAAGGCATAGGGTATGATTATGAACTTAGAAAACTTGTCTTTATACTCAAAAAATACATACTTGTGCAACCTTACTTTCATATTCAATTAAGAAACTAGACAAAATCAATAGTTGAGGTAATTCATCAGAACCATGATTGATCCATAATCAAATTGATAAACTTCAAAAACTTTCAGTAAGGAAAGAAACAACTTGGTGTGGTTCTTGCTTAAATATAATGCTATGTTGATTGTCCTCCAATCGTGAAGAGTTGACATCCATATAATCAGGAGGTCTCCACTGATTGTACAACAATCCCCTCATGCTTGAAACATGCAAAGTGGGGTCAAAATAATTGGAAAACAATTTAGGGTGAAACTCAAATTGAAAAAATTTGAAATTATCATCTTGGAACTTTGTTGGGTGAAAATTTTGTAATCTCTTTATAGATTACAAAACTTGATTTTCAGCCATAGTTATATGATATGAAATCTCTCCTCTTAGAAAGGAGACACTCCCTTCTTACTATTTACTAAAACTAAAGTAAACTATTCTAAACTTTACAATATATACACTACACTAATCATATGGGGGTGTGTCGCACTCATGATTCTCTCTTTCTAAGAGAATATGTTTACAATGTTTCACGGTTTTGTTTCTTAATGCGATACAACTTTAAATAAAAACTAAGTAGTAATTTCTAATACTTCTAACTTGTCAAAGAAAAGTCTAGGAGTACCAGTATGATAGAAGATAAGTAACAAGAAGGCTCACGGAGGCCTAAAGTCGTTCTGTAGTCTTCAATAATGAATTCCATAATATAGTAACCAACAATATAAATGAAGCACAAAGTATTCAATATACTTCATGAATATATCCATAGACAACATGAACAATTATAAGCACAAATTATTATAGATCATTCACCAATTTTACTAGAAATTATGTAATTCATAGTAAATGGCACAGCACAAAGTCTACACAAATCAACTCAAAAGCCCTCAAATCTCAATTAATAAAACACTACTAATCCAGTCCAATAATAAGATAAACTCATGTGAGAGACATAATACCATTCATATTTATTGAAATTGATCCAACACAAAGTTTGGTATTCAATTTAGACTTCTTTATTGATTGAAAAATAGTTTCACAATAAGAACTCAAAGTTTCAAAATTGCTTCATAAATGAGCAGTACTTCATTGCATAAGACAAAAGGCCTATAATACAATAGAACCCCCTCATATTTATAGATGAGAGAAGAGATAATCTATGAAAAAACTCTAACTAACAATTGACTTACTCAAAGGTGATGTCCATGAATATAGGAGAACATCTTTGTTTTTACATGTAATTACATTTTGCAAAATGACATGTAAAAATGTAAAGACCTACTTACATAAAGCATATAAAAACTATCTATCTCTAGAAATGTAAGAATATTTATGGTTTCTTTCTCTTGGTTAAAATTCTTCATACTTCTTCATGATCTCCAACAGTGAAGTCAATTATTGTGTGAAGTTTTGTAATAAACTTCTTTGCAGCAAATTTTTTTTTCTTTTCTTCTTTCCAGATGTGTTTTGATATTATCCAAGGTCAAATATATATCAGTCAAAGTAACCATTAAATCCAATGAATTTGCCTCATCTTCCACTTATTTTGGGATAGCTTCCTTGAAACTTGGACAATCTCACTTACCGGAAGAAATGTGTGATCTTCATGAAGAAGTCTCCCTGGTAACTCTTCAATTTTGTTCACCATGATAACTTGATGTTCTTCAAAATCGTCTTGTACTTCTTGAACATCCTTGATGAGATTTTTGATGACTTGTATGAAATTTCTAATAGATTCTTTAATCTCCACATACTTTTCCTTGTTGGGAATAACCCCAACTTCCACTAACTTTCTTAGTTTCATCACCTTTAACCACAACCATGACTCAAGATTTCGCTCCATTTCTCTTTGCTTATCAGAAAGTAAATTCACTATCTTGTCCAACCCTACAATCATCTTAGATATTTTGGCAATTATTTCTATTGCAATAGTCATTAGTTGTGAACCTTTTTCCTTTATTCTATAAACAAACTCATATACAATTTTACCTTTAGAATAATACTTTTCAACCTTTTGTGCCATAGGCTCTTCTATACTCCATTTCCATTGGTTGCACATTCTCTGAAGCCCCTATTATTGTTCTCAACATCAAAGCATAGTTCTTAGCCTTTTCCTTGTACATGTTCTTAGTTTCCTCTAATTTATCTAACCTTTTCATTAAAGCATTTAGAGTTACTTGATTATTTTCTTTGGTGCTTTTATTGGTGATTTTCCCAAGTTCGATCATTGTGATGGTATAATCCTCCATGTTGACTTCACTCTTACCTTGTAGAGGTGCTAGAATATCCACATACTTATATCTTGATTTATCCACATGCAACCTAGAGTGGTTTTTTGACTTTTTCTTCCCCTTGGGTTTTGGAAGAGATATCTCCTCAAGATCTAATTCATTGAGAGAAACAAACCACTTTTTCTATTTGGATACTTGTGATGCTAACCATGGAGGAAGGGAGAAAAAATCACCTTTAGATCCTATTGCCAATTCTTGTGTTGTGTTTGTATCTTTAGAAACAACTGTTGGAATCACAATTGGTGTTGTCTCAGTCATCATTGCTCCTAGAGTCTACAAATTCAATATATTCGGAAATGATTCTCTCGTGAACTAATAAAATTCATCTTGTGAGTAAATTTCAAATGATGGTGAAGAAAATATTGGAATTGATCATGGAGAATCAGAGGTAACATCAATACTCTACAAAATTGACCCTACAAAAGGAGTAGAATGAATTGAATGCATTGATGGGGGAATTGTTACTTTAAGTACATTCAAATATGTTGTAGGTGGGGGTGAATTAGGAAGAGGAGGTGTAGGAGAAGTGGGAATAGGAGAAGTGTGAGGTGTTCTAGCAATGATAGATGATGATGTATGAGGGGGATTTTCAATGATGTTCTCATGTGGACACAATCATATTTCTTCATCACGCCTTTGTTCTTTCTCATAACCTTCCTCATCTTATTTATCTTCCTCTAATTGTTCATCTTCTCAAGATTATTCACTTTCACATTCTTCTTCTCCTTTAGAATTGGGTATGTGCATGATCATCATGGAAAAAACAAGCCCTTAAGTGGTGATGAAAATTCAAAAAATCAGAATTAGGCATCTTGACATAAAATTTTGAATAAGTTATCTATATTATTTCAAAAATATGTAAGAACGGAATCTGTAGAAAATTGAATGTAGTTTATAAACTATTATATTTATTTTAATTTTTAAATCTATTTGGTCAAAATTTAAAATTTCAACATGTAGTAGTACTTAAATTCTAGAGAAAAAATAAGAAGTAGGTATTTGTCTGAACACCCTAACGATAATAAAATGATAATATTTTGTTATAAGATTTTAGATATAAGTAGAGGGTACTCATGTCCTGATGTGATGCATTGTTTTTTGTAATTTTTTCCAAGTAAATAATTAATTATGAATTTTTTCTTACAACTTTTAAAAAATATAAAAACTCATATGTCTGACCACCTTAAATTGGTCAAAACTTCATGAAATTCATTTTTTTTAATCCTATAGTATGCAAAGAATAGAATGTGACACATGTTTTAGATTCAAAAAGTGTGATATTGTTTGAAACCTATAGATGTTTTTCAATCAACCTATCAATCATGATTTTTGTTGTAATTCAAATAGAAAATGAATAATAATTATTTATTAAATTCAAAGTAAAGAATAATTTATATTGGTGGAAATTTGAGAATCTCCTTTACAAACCCTTTTTGTTTTATCAATTTTGGGTAAAAAAGAGTCGCCAGCCACATGGGCCATCATATCACTTACATATCCCAAATTTTTGGCCCATCATGATCCTATACATACCCAATTCTTTGATTCTGGTTCTTGTTCTTTTCTAGATGGTTTATCTTCTTTAGTAATTTTCTCCTCTTCAACAATTTGTGTTGTACTCTTCCCACAAGTAAATGTAATTTTTGGTCCTTTGCATGAGGAAGAGGGAGTAACACCTGATTTATGCTTGGTTTGGAGCTCTTGTTGTCGACTAGATTCCCCTTCTAGTAATTCATCCTCTGAATTTGTCCTGAAAGATTTCAACTGAAATCCTTTCCTCTACAACCATTCACTTGTGTTGTTCAAAATGGGAGCGAGCCTCTCCTGAATAGAATTACTCTCTTTTTTGGACCATTGGATAAGAAGCAAGGGCTTAATTGCTATTTCCTTTTCATCATATGCAGTATCTAAAGTATCACCAGGATCCTCAAAATATTTTGGAAGATCTTCCTAGCCTAGATCATTGATCTATTCAACAATAAGTCTACAAAAATCTATTTTCCTAATATCGTCTTCATCCTTGCACTCTATCCATATGTTTTCTAAGCAATAAACATGATTGTGACTCTTATTGATTTTTCTTTTCACACCTTTATAGTCAAAATCATGTCTATATCTATATGTCCTTATAGTCATAATTTTCATTTCTAAGGCCATTTCCTTGAATTTATATACACTTTTAATTGAATACGTTCGAATAGAAATTGGAAACCTAATACCTAGCTTATGAATGGTCTAATGTTCTTTGTGCACTATGATAAGTTGTCTACATAACTCTATTAAAACTAACCTATTAGAATCATATCTTGGAAACATGTAGGTGCATCTTGTGTAGCATCCTACCCTTGGGTATGTGAAGGTGGGAGACTACAAAAAAATACATCCATATTTTTTTATAACCTTCCACACCTCATGAGATACCATTTTCTTTTCTAAGGATGAATCAAACATGAAAATAAAAGGTGCGAAGAAAGAATAATTCACTCCTCTAAAATTCTTGATGTTGCCTCTCAAAGTGATCTGAGAATAGAAATTATACATTGGCACAAGGCTCCTATTTCCATCTGTTGATAGACCTAGATATTGTCTCACAACAAGAGCAACATACACTAGCTATGAGGTCATATAAAACTTCAGGGTAGAATGCACATTGGTAAGTTGTTCATGAATTTCATCACTGATCTGTTCACCCCAATCAATGTTAGTCTTCTTTCACCTAATAATCCTGATGTAATCATACATCCATTTTTGAAAATGTGATGAAATTAGCAATCCTTTCACTCTGCTTAGTAGAGTGATCATATCACATAAATCCTCTTTGAAGTCACTACACAGAATCCTTTTAGGAGATTTGAAAATGGTGGCCCTTGGAGTTTTCAACCATTTTATGTTGATCAACTTCTTGGATTTATTTTGATCCCTTTCATAGGCCTCTTGGGCACATTGAATAGACATATTTCTATACTTATCCATGGTTAGGAGCCTAAAAACAACATCAAAGAAATCTGCATCCAACCTCATCATAATTTGTCCTAAAGAGTCTCTAACACTTTTGTCATCTCTAACATAATGTGAAGCAACTTGTAGAATGAATTTTGGACAATGTTCTGCTACTGAAAAGAGGCTACCCAATGTACATTTTTGTGGACAATTGTCTCTAGATTTTTTTCCAATGGTTTCTTTTCTATTATGTCAACAAAGTCTTGCATGCCAAGATGTCTGATCTTAGTATCCTTGATTTCGCCGATCTCTGATGTGACAAATGTGAATGAGTAAATGCCTTGATACTTATACTTATACTTCATCTTATCTTTCTTTCTTGAAGAAGGGGAATTCTATCTTGTCATTAAGTACACAAGAGATCACCAATAAGCACCTTTTAAGAACACCTAATAGGAGATAACTGCATGGAAATATTTCTTAGGAGAATATGCATTTACAGAAGCAAGGAATGTGGAAAGCTAATTGAACACTTTGGAGTGAGTAGACATGTGTGATGGAGCATGAAAATTTGAGAAACTACGGAAGGAATAAATATTGGAGTGCATTTTTGGAGTTTTATGAATGTTAGTGAAATTTGTCCAAGGGCGCTGAAATTCAATAGCTTTAAACATTAAGAAAGTTCAATTTGTGTAACAACACTAAAAAATAGTGCTTCTGCATCCTTTGGAATTTCTTGAAAGAGACTATGCATGAGCGGGGATTTTTCGTGCATTGAAATCTTTGGGAAGTGATTTATCTTTGTTCATTGGTGGTAAAATCACCACCTTTACAACATGAGTTAGGCCAACAGGGTACATGCAAAAGTGGTAAACATTACAACCCCTGCATGTTGAGGGAGATCTCTGTTTGTAAGAGCGGTAAAAATTACTGCCTCAACATTTCTAATGAATAAAACACAAAATGTCAAGGCACTATTTTTTACCTCTCTTCATATTGAATAGATCATTGATGCGGAAGCATGAAAAATTTACACCATGACATACGAGTGTTTAGCTCAGGGAAAGGTGGATACAATGATAGCATTTTTTATTGCTATTTCATTTGGGAATTTAAGAAGAGACCTCAAACGACTATAAAATTGATAAGGAACGTTAAAAAAGAAAAGAAAGATTCCAAGTATTTGAAAGATGAAAATTTGAGGAAACTAGGGCATAACATTTGAAACGATGATATCTAAAAAGTAAAGAAAGAATAAACATGGGAAAGATAAATAAAACTACAAACCCTAAGACCCAAACAAGAATGTGGAACAAAAACAAAAACCTAAAACAAGAATCAAACTTAAAGGAAATGGTGAAATAATTTCAAATTACAAGTTTAAAAACACATGGAAAGAGAGAGGAAGAAAATACATGATGAAGCAATAATGCTGATGATGAATGAAAACCCTAATTGATATTTTTCAAAAACTATAAATAGATCTTCGCAAAAATGTGATTGAGGCTCCAAGCACTCAAGGTAGAGAAGAGAAAGTAGATAAACAATCAACAAATGAAGCAAAAATGACTTAAAAATAAATTAAAAGGTGTTAATGAAGTATCATCAATGACCAAAGAGTTTATTTATTTTTGTATGTGGAGCGTGGGAGAATGTAGAGGTGGTTAAAATGACCACCCTTACATATTCAAAAACTCGAGGAAATGTAAAATGCAAAAGTGGTGAAAAAGACCCCTCCTACAATTAGGGAGAGAAGGATGTGTAGTGGCACTGAAAAATAGTGCCCTTACATGTGAAAAAATTTTCTAACTCCCAGAAAGGTGAAAAGCGACAAAATACTCGTTCTGAAGCTTTTTGAAAAATGATGAAAGACGAGCACTTGAGGGGACAATTTGAGGTTCAAGACCATGCATAAAAGCGAATTAAAATTCACCTCATTTTGTGTGCTTAGAGTGGATGGGCTTATGAAACATACAAGTTTTGTAGGGGGTTATCACATGAATCAAGTGAAGATGGATTCGAGGATAACAAAATTTTCACCTATTTTAATTTCTTCATGAGGGATCAATGATGAAATTATAGGAGCATCCTCATGTGTAGCAAATTGTTCATGGAAATGTTGATTGAAATCCACCATAGATTGATCTTCAAACACCCTTTCACTTGTAGTCGTGTGATCATTTCCATCAATTATGACTGTAACATCACTATTCTCAGTATTATCTAAAATTCCTTCAATGGTAGCATAATTTGAAAAAGTTTTATCAACATCTAAGCATGGCATATGTGAATCATCATTATCAAATACATCAAAATATAAAGAGAAAATAGAATTTGATAGACAAGATCTCACTATCATTTACTATCAATGCAAGCTCAAAGTCTTGATCATAGCCATTGGAAGCTTAACTTCTAAATTCAATCCTTTAGTTTGCTCCATGAGACATTCATCAACAACTTGTTGAAGTTCCTTCATTAGAGATTCATTTTGTGGAATTTCTCGCATAACCTCGGTATACTTTGACAACTCCACCTATTCTTCAAGTTTTCTAATTTCTGCCTAGCATAGGGAACATGTAAACTTTGAATGTGCCTCTTCATGTATCCTTCACCAACCTGGTAGTAGTAAGTCTCCTAGATGGACTATGTATCTCAGGTTCAACCAATCTTTTATGAACTTGGTGATGAACTCATCATATCTTATCTATAATGAATCTTCCAACTGAACGAGAGATGTTTGAATAATAATTTCTTTCTCTTTTGGCTCATCTTCAACTACATGTTCTAATTCAAACATTGGGATAACTTGTGCAAGGACATCATCCTTTATTTCTATGGGCTTCTCTTCATTTAGACACTCATTATTTCGTTCTTTCATCCTCAGTGTTTTTGATATTTCCTTCTTGGATTCTACTTCATCTCTGGCTACTTCAACATCAGCTACCACAACTTCTCTGAATTCAAAATTTATGGATTCCTCTACAGTGCATTCCTCATAATACTATAACCCCTACTAAATTTTCACCTGATTGATGATATCTTGACATGAGGAACAAGTGAGCTCAAAATGAGATGCATTATGGACTCTACACCAACTATATAGGAAGATATACTACAAAAACAAGCCACCTCTCAATGAATCTTTAAATAGCTTTGTGAATGCTTGAATTACAACATTAGAAAATTATTTTTCTAACTCCATGGGAGCCGATGGTTTAGCCATGTCCCACAAGAAAATTTCCCCTTGCAAAACCATCTTCATTCTATCCAAAAAAGTCAGACATTCTAATTCATTGTACCTACAGGTATTGTGAATTCTACACTTGTTTGATAATGTATAGATCGATGTAAACCTTTATGATACTCAATATACAATCGTTTATCCAAGGATTCTTGAAGCTGAACAACATTGATTCGAGGATTTTCCTCATGATAGGAAATATAACATTGGCGTCTCTCCATCTCAGCTCAAATTTTCAAAGAGATCTATTGCATCTCAGATTTTCACCATGAGGGCTCATTCAACTTCCAACTATGTTGCCTGTTCTCAACCCTCCTTGTAACACCAATTATATTGATGGTGTTTTTCGCACTGCAACAACACAAAAAAAATCTAAGTATCTTATCTCTCTTGAAAGATAAATGTCTATCAACAAGCCTCAAGAACTAACCACAAGTTCTCTAATGTCAGATATTGACAATCCACAAATAACTTAGTGAAAATGTGATTTTCTTGTAATCACAAGGGGCCTTGCAATTCAACAATTCTATAAGCTTCGAACATGAATAGGGTTTTATAAAATCTGAAAATATATGCAAACCATGAATGTATTTCTAGATTTGAAATCTGAAAATGAATTTTATCATCAAATATGGCAATGTGGTGATGTTGATTCAATTCTAAAAGTAATTCAAAAAATAGCAAAAGGATATAAGGTTGAGAGATCCTAATACTAATTCATAAGATCAATCATAAAAATGATTAATGCCTCAAATGGACAGATCCCCAATAACCGATTCTTGCCTAACCAATATAAATCTGCAATATGACATAAATAGTGCAATCTCCATAAGTGAAGATTTTCAAATTGTGAACATCTAAACATATATCTGACTCCTGGCACAAAAAGAATAAATCCCCACAATCGAACTAATGAAATAAGATATGGACCAGACTAACCTTGCAAAGTGACTTATAATTAGCAAACCCAAAAAGTTATGGAACAAAGATGGATCAACATATTAAACATTTTACCATTGATATGAATGAGCATAAAGCTAACATCCTAGAATCAAGAACAAGAAACTATAAAGCTTCAATGTTTAACACAAAGTTCACCAAATTAATGACCCGATTGCATTAACTTATCCATCATTTACATAACAATCTCTAGTTCTCTCTCCTCTCTTACAACCTAATCTAGAACTAACTTAAATATTCTAACCTTCTAATGCCTTACAAATGAGAAGGCATGTCCTTTTATAAAAATTGTATTTTAGAATCAATGGCTAGGATTAAATCAAACCAAAAGCTCAGATCATTCTTCTAGAAGCATCAAGAAGTTACATTAAAATTTGGCACCCATGCCACATAATCAACCAATTAGATAAATTCAGTTACATTTTGGTCCAAAGAGAAATAAATATCCCCCCTAGGTAGCTCATGATAAAATTTCCAGGTTCACATGTTGCTTCTTGTCAAAGAAACTTCTCCTATTGGCACACAATTGGGCATGAATTCTCATGTTGATTCCACATTTAATATTTTATTTTATTCCTTATATTCAATTAAAATCTATTCCATATTTTACTCTTGGCATGAATCCATATATAGGCGTATTTAAATAATTATCTTGCCCCTCTAGGCACGGTTCTTTATGCAGGCCTTTATGTGAATTTCAGTTTATATCTCCAAGCTTTATCCTACTACAACTAACTCCAAACAATGCATACATCAATATTCCTACAAGAAAACAAAACAGTCATAGGTGCATTCAAAGGTCAAATCAAAATCTAAATGGAAGCAACCTTATTTGAACAATATTTTATATTTTGATGCCCGTAAAATCAAGATTATTAAAACCCTTCCAAACTAATCTCCACCAACAAAAGATTCCCTGCAATAAAAAAAAAAACTTGAAAACTAAACTAGTGCACTTCACATTATTTATCAATTAAACATAGGACCCCATAAGGTAGATGGCATATCACTCTATTTCCTATCAGTTTCTTTAAGAGTTGCCTTCATTAAAACAAACCATTCTCTTTTACTGCATTTGTAAACTCAACGGATCTCGTGTATAAAAATAGAACACTGGTAAGAAATTCCCTTAGTTCGAAATTTTGAATTCAAGGAGATTCACTTAGCTTTGATAAAATTTATCTATCACTAGTTTATAATCTGACGCTTCTGGGCAACCTTGACAACCAATAAAATCCCTTAACCAACGAAACCTTGATTGATCTTTATTTGTTTCCTTTATGATACTATATCCTTAACCTGTCATTTTGAATATACTAATAGTGGAATATCCATGGTCCTCTTGATACCTATCCACCTCTTAGATTGTGAAGAAAACCTTGAATCCTATAGATTTCATTAAGCATATTGATTTTTGTTTATAGTCTTCACACAACCTCCATCATCGGGCATCGTTTGTAAGAATTTTGTAATACCAATAAGTTCCGACCTTAATCTTATGAGACGATGCACAAAACTCTAGGCAAAGTCTTTCAAATATGCCCAATAGAAAAGTTTCTACCTTAGTCACATCGAATGTATTTTAAATCCTTATTTATGTATCAATTCATCTTTTTAATGGAATGTTCCTATTCACTTGACTGTGGTACTTTAAGGCCCCAAAATAAACTCCTTACTTCAAGGAAATGCACTTCATCTTATTATTTTGAGTAAAATACTCCGAAGCTTTCCAATAAGCAATTTGTCCATTGCTAGAACTAGTGAAACCTTAGTACTTGTTGTAATTTCAAACTTGTCCTTGAGCCTTCCTCCTGTTCACCAACCATGTCAGGATTTAATGCTTGCACACTTTGGGATCTCTTTCTCCTAACACTGCCAACACCAAGAGTCATTTTTGACAGAGGAAATAAATTTGTTAGGTGAATTTGAAATTGGGCTTGGAAATCAAGTGCCCAGCAATAGAAAAAAATAAAAATGAAATGTTACGTACTTGCAAGAGGGCAATCTAAAAAAGAATGTGAGTTTTTGTATTTTGCAGTAGCAAGAAGTAGGTTGTAGAAGGTTAAGTTTCAGTAGTAATAGGGAATGTTTTGAGAACAGTTTGTAGAGTGTTTACAGTGAGCACTTGAAAGCTCCTGATCACTCAGTGTTTTCTAGGAACAATAGATAGTTCTAGTCGAATAGAAGGAAAGAGAGCCTTGAGAAGCTCCTAACAGTTTTTTGGTTTTGTGGGTGTAGCTCCAAATTGCTGCAATTTTAGCTTGTAATCAGTAGATTGTAGTTTCAATTTGAAAGAATTTTGTAATTTTTTATTTTCTAAGTTAATACAAAAAATAAAATATTGCATGCCAAGTTTTGTGTGTCTCGATTGAGCTTATTTTTTGTTATTCCACATTTGGGTATTTCCAGTTTGACTAGGAAACAAAGCAGCAACTCTGTGCTTGTTTTGAGGTTTCAAATCCTTGACATGTTATCAGAGCCATAGGCCCATTTTCTTCGTGAGTTAGGGAATTTTTTTTCTAGGTATTAATTTTTTTCTGTAGAAGACATGGCTGGAGATGAAGGGAAGAGTTGGTAGTAGCCACCGTCCTTTAATGGACATAACTATGATGTCTAGGCAAAGAAGATGAAGACCATTATGGTCGCTAATGATTTGTGGGATTTTCTGATAAATGGGTCCATGGATATTACTGACCCAACTACATTTTCAACTCTCACAAACAACTAGAAGACCCAGTTGAAGGAGAAAACAAATATATATGTTAAGGCATTGAGTTTGATAGAAGAAGCCATGATAAATGCGATTTTTCCTAAAATAATAGTAGTTGAGTATGCAAAGGAAGCTTGGGAAATCCTCCAAACAAGCTACAAAGGGACTGACAAGGTCAGATTGGTGAAACTCCAGATGCTTTGGAGAGATTTTGAGACTCTCTTGATGAGGGACAATGAGTTCATTTCAAAATTCCACACAAGTGTCTCCTATTTGTTGAACCAGTTGAGGACGAATGGTGAAACCATGAAAGAGTAGAGGATCATGGAGAAGATTCTAAAAAAATTTCCCTCCAAGTATGATGCAATCGTCATTGCCATTGAAGAAGCGAAAGACCTCTCAACATTGTTTGTTGATGAGTTGATGGGTTCTCTTCAAACCCATGAGTAACACCTAAATAGGTTTGCTACTTCTTCCCAAGATAAATATTTTAAAGCTCAGTCAAATGAAAGACAAAGGGGGAGAGGTAGAAAAACTCCCGATGTGGTAGAGGTAGATCTAGACAATGAAATGCAGGAGGAGAAAGCTCAAGATGAGCAAGAAGACAAGAGTGAGTGAAACGATCTCAGAACAGCTTCTGACAAGGCATGAAGAGTAGTAGTTCAAGTCATAAGGGAGATAAGAGAAACATTGAATGCTATTATTGCCACAAGTTTGGCCATTATGGGAGTGATTGTTGGAAAAAGAAAAAAGATCAGTTAAAACAAAATGTAAATGTGGTTGATGAGGATGTGGCTGAAGACAATCAATCCACAACCTTCATCATATGAAACATTGGTGAAGAAGGCAACCCCGAAGTCTATTATTTGGAAAATGGTTGCAACAACCACATGAGTTGTAATGAAAGTTTATTTTCTTTCATTGATAAGAATGTAAAGTCTGAGATAAGAATCGGGAAAAATGGATTAGTTCCTGTTGTGGGAAAAGGATCTATCATGATCCACACCAAGCAAGGTGAAAAGAAGGAGATACAAAATGTATTTCTTTCTCTTGGGTTAAAGCATAACCTCATGAGTGTTGATCCAAAATGGATGCAAAATGTTGATGGAGAAGGGTCAATGCATCATTTATGACAAGAATGAGAGGACAAAAGTGTAAGGAAACTCAGGTGCGGAAATAGCTTCCTACACTAATCTCTAAAGGAAAGTATTGTGCAAATTCTTTTAAATCCTTACAATTTCAGATTCGTTAACTACTTTAACAAAAGATATTGCAGCCATATACCATGCATACAAATTATAGAGAATGACACAATGATTTACCCTGGGGAAAACCTTTCGATAAAAAACCCCAGCACTCCAAAACTTGCACAATGTATTATCTTCAACACAACGGTTACAACACACTTGCAATGCAAGTTCTTTCAAGAGACAATCGACACTCAAAGATAAATCTAGTAGCACACGATCATACCAACAATACACTCTTTTTCTGTCACAGTTTGTAACCCTAAAAAAACGCTTATATCATTGAATCTTCTAGAAATAGCTCTTACGTGTCACAGGAATCCGTCATAACCGTTTCAGCCATGATCTCCTTACACACAATTCAAGATGCCAACACATCAAGTGGAGTGACACATCAACATGCCAACTAGACATGTACACTCACACTTAATTACATTATTTGCAAGAAATACTTTTTACAAAACAAATAATAAGAATAGGAATTATCCAAGGTTGAGACACCTTATTTCTAACAAAATTGCTTGCAGTAGTTCAAATGACAAAGAATCAAATGTTTCCTTTGAAGATTGAGTCATGTTTCTCATCTTAGCCCATTGTTGCACCTATCATGATTGGAAAATGTGCAGAAGTACAGTCAATAGCCCGCAGGAGCACCATTGAAGACCCCTCTAAGCTATGGAGTCTCAGGTATGGACACTTAGACTATGGTGGTTTGAGTCTTTTGTCCAAGAACAAAATGATTGATGGTTTTCCAAGAATAGTAGAGCCTAATGTTAGGTGTGAGGCTTGCATTTTGGGTAAGTAACATAGGAATCCCTTTCAATCAAAAAAATCTACAAAGGCTAGAGAACCATTGGACTTGGTGCATATAGAGTTTTTAGGCCTAATGCAAACCACATCTATTGGTAAAAACCATATTTTTTGACCTTCATTGATGATTTCAGCCATAGGACATGGGTCTATTTTTTGCAGCAGAAGTCTAAGGCATTTGATAATTATTTGATGTTTAAGATGTAGGATGAAAAAGAGAGTGGAAATGTGATCAATGTCCTCAGGTTAGATTGAGGAGAGTATACCTCCAATCATTTTGTGAATTTTTGCAAGAAAAATGGCATCAAGAAGGAGCTAATAGCTAGTTATAGTCCACAACAAAATGGAATGGCTAAGAGAAATAATAGGACCATCATGGAGATGGAATGGAACATGTTGAAATAAAAAGGACTCCTAGATGTATATTGAGCAGAGGCTATAGCAACAACTATATATTTGATAAAAAGAAGTCCAACAAAGGCAGTCCATGACAAAATCCCAAAAGAAGCATGGAAAAATGCATCTGGATAGTTGAGCGCTTGAGAGTGTTCAGATGTGTGGCATAGGTGTTGGAAAAAGTGCCTCAATCCTTACTAACATGGAAATCCTAAAAGAGTAGTATTGGTGAGACCTTTGGAATGTCTTGGTGACAAATAGTTGTCTTGGAGGATCAGATCATTGAGAATTTGGACCTGTCTTGCTGACGGATGTCACTGACGTGACATGGTCGGTCGGAGTGAGTTTCCAAACTCATTCTAATAGCAGAAGTGTTGGAAATGTCGACGTGACCCCGTGGTTGTCTCGGCGATATTGGCATGACCAAAATAGTCAGAGTGACATTTCTAACTTGGTCTGATGGTAGATGTCTAAGCGACGAAGATCATCGGGGTGAATCTTGACGATGGATGTGTCAGGGAGACTTTGGTTGTTGATGGGATGTTTTGATCTCTTACTGATGGCGCTGGTCTTATCGATGGATCTACTCATGTTGAATGATCGGTGTGACTCTTGCCGATATGCTATCTTGGTCTTCTTTGGGATATCAAGGAGACTTGAATCGTCGGTGTGACCTTCTAGTGCGTTTCAGATAGCACTGGTCTTGTTGATGGTCCTAAGATTAGGGAGACTTCTCTAATGTCTGAGCAATAGACCAGTAGAACCCGATACAGTGTACGATGGTCTATGGGAATTCTGGAATCATTGACACATGGTCTGTTGTCTCACCGATGAGCGAAATAGTTGAAGTCTGTTGACGAAATATCTATCCTACATGTTTAGTCTTGGACCAATGAGAAACAAAATGGAAACCGATTGGTTGTTGAACTATCGTGACCGTTCACCTATGGGAAATGAAAAAACCACTTGAGCAGGGGATGAACAGTTTGATCGAGGGTCTAGTTGGAGAAATCGACAGATCAGTGATTATAATTGTCTGAACTTCATTGTATGTTGAATGGAAGCATTGTAACAGTGTGTTTCAATATAAGGTTGATTAGGGAGATGTTGCTGATATAGAATTGTCATCTAAAAAGAAGAGTCTATAACTTGTAATTAATTTTTTTACTGTAATACAAGTGATCTTTCTTTGGTGTGGCGGATTTTTCTCCCATAAGGGTTTTCCCACGTAAATATGGTGTCAATTATGTTTGAATGTATTTATCAACTCTGTTATTTCTTTCATATGCATCTTAGTGAACTTTAATTGCAAAGTTTAAAAGGCATATCTCTTCCTCCCCTTATTTTTTACATTGGGAAAATTTTGTTCCGCAATTGAATTTTTCCTAACAAGTGGTATCAAATCCTGGCCAGTTATGTTATCCTTGTGGGTAGGTTGGATTTTTTGTGTCAATTTCTGTTAAGTGGGAGTTTTGTAGAGGTCTTGAATTTTTCTAATTATAGATTGAGATGGCATTTGGAAGATCTATTGGTTGACCGTGATATTTGGGTTGTTGTGTTTGGAATAAAACCTACAGGTATGAAGCAAGAAGATTGAAACCTCGCAGATGGAAAAGAAAAGGGGTTGATAAGGATCCATTTTGTAGATTCATTTCTTTTGAATGTTCAGGAAGAGAAGACTGCATATTCTTCATGGAAAATACTAGGAGATATTTATCAAGGCAAGTCCTTGGTGAATAAGTTTTTGTTAAGGAATAATTTGTACTCTTTTAAAATGGAAGGAGGAACATCTTTTTCTGATCATTTGAATACTTTTAACATGTTGATTGCTCAGTTATCATCTATAGGTGTGAAGATTGAAGAAGAAGGTCATTAAATGCTCTTGTTGTGTTCTTTGTCGGATTTGTGGGATCCCTTGGTGATGGCGATTGGGAGAACGAAAATCACTTTCAAGATGGAAGATGTGTTTGCTTCTTTGTTATGAGAGGAAATGAGAAAGAAGTCTTTTGAGATGGTGAAGGAGGCTCTTATTGTTCGAGGTAGATCGAAATAAAAAGGCAAGAAGAGGGACAAGAAGTCAAAATCAAAATCAGAAGGGAGATCAAAGTCTCCTAGCAAGAAGTCCAAGGTGAAGTCGTAGAATTGTGGGCAGCCTGGTCATGTTTGAAGGGATTGCAAAGAGGAGAAAAAGATGAAGAATAATTTTTCCAACAATGATTCTTCTCAAAGTGATACATATGCCTTCATTGCAACCTTGGCAACTCACCCAACAGATGATGTCTGGTTGATTGATTCTAGAGCATCTTTCAACATGATATATCATAGAGACTAATTTACAAAGTATGAAGAATACGATGGTGGAAAGGTGTATTTGGCAAGCGATTCATCTCTAGAGATAATTGGTCATGGAAGATTCATAATTCAGTTTCCTGATGGTAGAATTAAGGGAATTGATGGCATAATGCATATACCAGGTCTAGCTCAAAATTTACTTTCTATAAGCAAGTTGAATGATGTTGGAGAGAAAGTCTCATTCTTTTGCAATGGCTATAAAATGATACACTAGCTTTTCAATGCAATAGTGTCTCTGTAAAGTCTCAGAAGGTTGTTCGTAAAGAGAAGAATGAAAATGTTCCTATTGGAGAAAATTCCTTGGAATTTAAACTTCCAGCAAAAAAGACTATACTCTGGCATGAAAGGCTCGATCACATTGGTGAAAAAGGTTTGAAAGCTTTGAAAAATAAAAACCTAGTTAAGGGGCTTGATGATTGCAACCTAGAATTTGAATTTTGTGAACACTATATATAAGGAAAACATCACTGTGTTTCATTTTATTCTAGTCCTCATAAATCTTCTAGTGTTCTGGACTATATTCATTCAGATGTGTGTGGTCCAGTGGATGTTCCTTCATTATGAAAGTCTAAGTATTATGTTTCTTTCATTGATGATTATTCGAGAAGGGAATTTGTGTATTTTTTTAAAAAGTAAATCATAAGTGTTCAATCATTTTAGGGAATTTAAAAACCTTGTAGAAAATCAGATTGGAAGAAAAATAAAATGTTTAAGAACTGATAATGGCGGTGAGTTTTGTTTTGATGAGTTTGAAAGGTATTGCAAAGACCATGAGATTAAGAGGCATAAAACAACACCTTAACCTCCACAGCAAAATGGAGTTGCTGAAAGGTTGAACAGGCAGTTGATGCAGAAGGCAAGAATTATGTTGACAATACTGGTCTAGAGTAGAAGTTATGGATTGAGATTGTGGCTACAACATGTTGTTAAATCAGTCTCCTTCATCGGCACTTGTTGATAAAATGCCTATGAAATTTTGGTCTAGTAAGAATCCCTCTTTGAGACATATTTGTGTCTTTGGCTATGAAGCATATGTTTATGTGCCAGATGTAAAGAGATCTAAATTGGATAAAAAAGTTGAAAAATTTCTCTTCATTGGGTATGGCCTTGTTGTGAAATGATACAAGCTTTGGAACCCTATGACTAAGAAGGTACTGTACAATAGAAGTTTAATCTTCTGAGAATTGAAACCTTCTTTAGTGGATCTATAGTCAGGCATGGAACAAGATAAAAAGGATAATGATGTTGAGATACCTCCAAATCCTGAAAAAGAGGAACAACACATTGAAAGTGTATGTAAAACTGAGGAGAGTTCGAACAGCTCTGAGAGTTTTGAATAAGAAGAAGAACCACAACCTCAGCCTCAGCCTATGAGGAGGTCTACACATGAAAAGAAACAACCGGATAGGTATGGATTCTCTATGATAGATTCTAGTTGTGCCTATGCTTTTATTACTAATAATGATGAGCCTAGGACTATAAAAGAGGTAGTTGAAATGTTTGATTCAGATTCCTGGTTGGAAGTCATGAATGAAGAAATGGCATCATTAAAGAAAAATGATACTTGGGATTTGGTCCCATTGCCTAAAGGTAGAAAGCCTATGGGCTACAAATAGGTAATTAAAAATAAAATTGGTTTGGATGGTAGTATTGAGAAGTATTAAATTAGACTGGTTGTGAAGGGTTATTCCCAGGTAGAGGGAATTGATTATGGAGAAATTTTTTCTCCTGTAGCTAAGCTGACATCTATCAGATTTATTTTCTCACTTGCAGCAACATATGACTTAGAGATTGAACAAATGGATGCAAAGACAAATTTATTCATGGTGATCTTGAAGAATAAATCTATATGTCCCAACCTAAGCACTTTGTGAGAAAAGGTAAAGAAAATATGGTTTGCAAGTTGAAAAAATATTTGTATGGATTAAAACAATCTCCTAGAATGTGGTACTAGAAATTTGACACTTTTGTTTTCTCATTAGGATTTGTAAGATCAAAATCAGATCATTGTGTGTACTACAAGACTGAAAATGATTAGATTCTTATTATTGTCCTTTATGTTGATGATATAATGTTCATGTAGGAAATAGTAAGTTAATGATTTTTGATCTAAAATCTCAGTTGTCTGCAAAGTTTGAAAGGAAAGATCTTGCTGCAGCTAGGTATATTCTGGGGATGGAAATAACCAAAGATAGAAAGGGAAAAAAGATTTGGCTTAGACAAAGTAAGTATATTAATACTATTTTGGAAAGATTTGGTATGAATGATTGTAAGAAGCTAGTTGTTCTAGTTTTGTAGGGGACAAAGCTATTTGTTGAAGATTGTCCAAAATCTCCTACTAAGATGGAGGACATGACTAGAGTGCCTTATGCTTGTGTAGTTGGTAGTTTAATGTATGCAATGGTCTATAGAAGCCAAGACATTGCCCAAGCAGTGGGAGTTCTTAGTCGATTTATGGTGAATCCAAGAAGGACACATTGGGATGTTGTGAAAAGAGTGTTTAGATATTTGAGAGGCACTTCAAAATATACTCTATATTACCATATAAATTTGGTTGGATCATAGAGGACTCTCACCATTCATGGATATGTGGATTTTGATTGGGCAGGGGACATTGACAGTAGAAGGTCAACCAGTGGATATTATTTCATATTGAATGGTGGTGCAATTAGTTGGATGAACAAGCGATAAGTTGTAGTCATTTTATCCACTATGGAGGTTGAGTACATGGAAAGAACTCATGCCTATAAACAAACAATCTGGTTAAATTTTTTGTGTTCTAACACTAGGTTTGATGTAGGGCACATTACAATTTACTGTGATAGCTAGAGTGCTATTTGTCTAGCAAGAAATCCAACTTTCCATGCCAGGATGAAACATATTGATGTGTAGTATCACTTTGTATCAGATATGGTGGAGGATGGAAAGGTCTCTTTAGAAAAGGTGGATGCTCTAGAAAATGTTGCAGATGCATTGACAAAACCAGTAAGCATAGACAAGTTCAGATGGTGTGCAAGTTTGATGGGCCTTGGTTCCCATGAATTTCAGTAGTTTTTTTGTGCTCTGGAGTTGTCAATAAGATCTTCATCAAGTGGGAGATTGTTGGAAAAAGTGCCTCAATCCTTACTAACTTGGAACTACTAAAAGAGCAATATTACTCAGACCTTTGGAATGTCTTGGCAATGAGCATTTGACTTGGAGGATTAGATCGCTGTGACTTTGAACCCATCTTTTTGACTAATTTCATCGGCATGACATGATCAGTTGGAGTGAGTTTCAAAACTCATTCTGACAGCAAAAGTCTTGGCGACGTCAGCGTGACCCTGCGGTTGTCTCGGGGATATCAACATGACAAGAATAGTCGGAGTGACATTTCTAACTTGGTCTGATGGCAGATGTCTGGGCGATGAAGATCATCGGGGTGAATCTTGATGATGGATGCATCAGGGAGACTTCAAGGTTGTCGATGGGACTTTATGATCTCTTGCCAATGGATCTACTCTTGTTGAGTGATTGGTGTGACTCTTGCTGATATGCGATCTTGGTGTTCTTTGGGATATTGGGGAGACTTGAACCGTCGGTGTGACCTTCGAGTGTGTTTCTGATAGCACTAGTCTTGCCGATGCTCCTGAGATTGGGGAGAATTCTTTGATTTCTAAGCAATAGAACAGTAGAACTTGGTACAGTGTGTGATGGTCTGTGGGTGTTCTGGCATCGCTGAGACATGGTTTGTTGTCTCGCCAATGAGTGACACAGTTCAACACTGTTGACCAAATTTCTATCCTACATGTTCTGTCTTGGACCAATGAGAGAAGCAGAATGGAAACCGATTGGTAGTTGAACTATTGTGACTGTTCACTTGTGGGAAACGAGCAAACCGCTTGAGTAAGGGATGAACAGTTTGGTTGAGGGTCTAATTAGAGAGTTCAACAAATGAGTGATCAGAATTGTCTGAACTTCATTGCATGTTGAATGAAAGCATTGTAACAGTGTGTTTTGATACAAGGTTGATCAGGGAAATGTTGCTGATATAGAATTGTCATCTGGAAAGAAGAGTCTGTAAGTTGTATGTAAATTTTTTACTATAATACAAGTGATCTTTCTTTGGCGGGGTGGGTTTTTCTCTTGTAAGGTTTTTCCCACGTAAATCTGGTGTCAATTATGTTTGAATGTAATTTTCAACTCTGTTATTTCTTTCGTATGCATCTTAGTGAGCTATAATTGCAAAGTTTAAAAGGCATATCTCTTCCTCCTCTTAGTTTTGACATTACGAAAAGTTTGTTCTGCAATTGAATTTGAAATTGGATGACAAGGGTGAAAAGTGCATTTTCATGGGTTATAGTGAAGATTCAAAAGCCTACAGGCTGTATAATCTCATCACCAAGAAAATTGTCATCAGCAGAGATGTGGAGTTCCTAGAGGATGAGTCATGGGATGGCTTGATAATTTTTGATAGCGTAGAACCACTCCCGACAACTCCTAAAGATGAAGAAAAACAACAAGAAGTGTATAAAGATGAGCCTGCAGTCACTCCTAATAGCTCTAGACTAGGTCAGGACTAATCTCGATAGCTCCTAACGACACCTGAAATGAGCAGAAAGAAAGGAAAGACCCCACAAATATCCAGAGGAGTGGCTCCTAAAATCTCCTGAAAGCTATGAACCCAGTCTTTTTAGTAGAGCGGAAGCGATAGTGAAAGTTTAGACCCCACTCTTGCCTCCCCAATTCTAAAGAAGACCAAGAGTCTAAGAGAGATGTGCCAAAATGAAAGGTATGATGAAAAATTTGATGAGAGTGTGAATTTTTCATTGTTTTCTCATAGTGATCTGATTTATTTTGAGGATTCTATGAAAGAGGAAAAATGGTGTGAGGCGATGGATAAGGAGATAGATGCAATAGAGAGAAAAAACACGTGGGAGTTAACTGATTTTCCTCCCAACAAGCATGTTATTGGGATGGAATGGGTCTACAAGACCAATTGCAATTCCGAAGGAAGGATAGAACGAAAGAAGGCATGATTGGTGGTTAAGGGGTACAAACAATAGTTTGGAAGAGACTATGATGAGATGTATGCCCCTATTGCAAGGATGGAGACCATGCGGGAAGTCATAGCAATTGTAGCCCAACAAAAATGGAAGGTGTTTCAAATGAACATGAAGTTTTCCTTCCTAAATGGAGTGTTGAAAGAGGAAGTTTATGTGGAGTAGCCACCTGGTTATGAAGTTCCAGGTCAAGAAAGAAAGGTATGCAGATTGAAGAAGCTGTTCTATGGGTTGAAGCAAGCTCCACGAGCATGGTACAACATGATTGACTCATATTTGATGAGAAATGGCTTTAGAAAAAGAGATGGTGAGCCCACTCTTTACATCAAGGCAACGAATGGTACGATTTTGATTGTTGTCTTGTATGTAGATGTTTTGGTTTTTATTGGGGAAGATTATTTCCTCATTGCTATATTTAAAGAGGCCATGAAAAGAGAGTTTCAAATGACAGATTTTAGTCTCTTGAGATATTTTCTAGGTAGAGAAGTAAAAAAAATGCATGATGGTATATATATATCTCAAGAAAAATATGCAAATGAAACCTTGAAGATATTTAGGATGCTTGAAAGAAAGCTTGCCCCAACACCAATAGTTGTAGGTCTAAAATTGAGCAAAGAAGATTGCAGCAGCAATGTGGATCTGACCATGTTTAAAAGTTTCGTTGGAAGTTTGATGTACTCAAGACTACAACTACGCCTGATATAATGCATGGATTGATTCTTATTTCTGGATTTATGGAGACTCCAAGAGACACCCATTTGAAAGCGGGTAAAAGAATCCTAAGGTATGTGAATGGCACTGATGGGAATTTTAAAATTTGGCAAAATATTGTCTTGTTTTGGGCATGTTTGTTCATGTTTGATAAATGGGGTCAAAATGTTTAGTGTTTTGGGTTTTGTTACGCATACTAAACTTGGTTTTATTAAGAAAACCCTTATATTATATTTTATTGTTAACCTGTTTGGAGGGTTTTCGGTTTCTTATGTCATCAAACTGAGCCTTTTCTTTCATATTGTTACCAACCACTTCATCCGACCTATCGGTCTTTTCTTTCCATTTGGGTATTATTATTTTGCTACCTAAGTAGGGTGGTTTTTTCCCTATGTAATGATGTGCATAAAATTTTGTACCTCCAAAGGTTTTCATTTCTCATTCCCTTTTCCAACCCCACTATCATAAATTACTTTTCCATATGAGGCTTGGTGGGCCATCCGATCATGAGATCCTGTTCTGGGTCGTTCCTCACAGACCTTGCAAGGTTTTCTACTGATGTCACTAAAATGGTGTGACGTATGCAAGATTCCACCATATGTCAAGTACAGTGGATTGGGGTCTAGCTCGATGGGCCAACAATAACAAGGGGATGTCATTTCAATGGTGGATGTTTAATGAAATGGATTAATGATGATCGTCCATCGCAGGCCTCACATGAGTGGATTAATGTTTTTGAAAATGTCACAAGGTGTGCAAATTGGTGACACGTTGCTTGGATTCGCAGTGCAAGGTGGCGAGATGGGGCCTACTGCTCGGTTGTGGGTTTTTAATTGTGCGGGGTGTGATTGGTTGTTGGGTTGCCCCAGTGATGATGTGGATTTTTTCAATGATCTTTGACTCAATCTGAGTCATCCGACATCCCAGGTTTTTTCACATCGATGGTTTGAATTAAAAAATTTACAATTCGCCCATGTGAGGATTATTTGCATTCTGCAAGTTATTCTCATTAAATGGCATAATTTTTTCTGTGGATCTTAGCCTGATTTCCTTGTGTGCGAACGATATCCACCTCATAGTGAAATGATGGGTTGTATGCTATTTTCCATGAGCTTGTAATTATTCTATGGTGGCAACGACAACCACTAATCGCTCGCTTGCTCGTACTAAAATTTGAGCAATTAATGTTCCCTGCACCATCTTGCTCGATAAATGCTTGCTTATTTTCTCATTTGCTTCATTGCATTTTGAGTTTTGTTTGTTTGCAAGTGATTTTTTTCTTTCTGTGTTTGAAGCTCACGAGCCCAATGGATAAGTCAGTAGTACGACAAAGTGCTTGGGTGAATGTAGAAAGTTTGCAACACAAGGATAAACAAATTGTTCCCACTACTTCTGGAGCAATCTTTCAAAGGGTAGAGAGGAGGTCCAGACGTTCCACATCACCTATCGAGCTCTCTTCGAGCTCTGACGGTGAAGGGTCCAAAACTGATTCAGACTACTGTTGTTACCTTGCCACCCTAACTGAGGTCATGGGAGTTGATGAGGAGCTATTTTCAGATTCTCCATTTACTATGATGGCACCATGTAATGTTGTTGGGTCTAAAACTGGTGCAACCAAGGAGTTGGTCTTGCTTCTTATTAAAGCAAGAACTAGGAGCGGTCACCTGTATCGGGGCCATGTGGTTACTTGGGTTGTTGGGAAATGAGTGGTGTTGTTAGGGTGTTGCTTTATTCATTTTTGCGTTGTTGTGGCAGTTTGAGTTTGATGTGGATGTGCACTTGGGTGGAGCGGTGTTTTTTGTCTTTTCTAGCTGGTTATTGGGGTGTAACCATTTTTTGATTCCTCTATGCGGATTCCAGTTGTTTTTTGATGGTGAGGAGTTTTTTGAAATTTTAATTTCATTTGGTTATAATGAAATTCATTTTGAAATGAACAATGGAGCCCAATGCTTGTTGCTCTCTTGTTCTATAAAGGATATCTCACGGCTCATTGTTAGGGTCAGATTTTTGTATCATAGGGCTTAGACTATGTACAGGGAAGTTATATTATGGTATTTGGAATGTTATAGTTGGAAAATTATTCCAGGATGGATTATTGTATAAAATAAGCATGCTATGCTTTTATAATGTTTGATATCAATAAATCTACATAAAACAATTGAGACAATTTCTCTCCCGTGTACATGTCATGGATCATGAATGGATTTATCTAGGATTTCTTCATTCAGTTTCAATGGTTTATTTGGATGTGTAATTAGTTTTCTTGCTTTAACTTAATATGTTAATCAAATGCTTGAAAAGGAATTACAGGTCTTTGATAGTGTGCTTAGGATTAACTGAGTAGTCTTTTAAATAATGGAAAATCTCATAATGTAAAGCATTATAATGATACATTCCATGATATCAAAGTTATATTTTATATGACACCCACCCAATGGATAAGGCACTGGGTAGTTCATTCAAGATCCTTTTTAAGAAAATCATGACAATAGCTCTAAGTGTAAGAGTTCAAGATCTGAACATTTTTAAAGAAATCGCATTCTATCTCTTTGGAGATAGAAAATTTATACTAAGTCCGCTTTCCTAGCTTTAGATAGTTGGTCTTATTCTTTGGTTTGTGAAAACACGGATAGATGTTGTCTAATCGCGTTAATAGGAATGTATCTGTGTATAGAAGTGTTCGTGAGGCATGAAATTTTTTTATGAATACAAATAGGAAAACCCTCCTTGGTTTCAAAGAGCCAGAAGTGTAGGAGATATCAGTGTTTGACTGAATCTTGTCAGTTGGCCATTAACTTTGTGAATTCTTGAATATAGAGGTTGGCAACCTCTTAGAGAATTATGAAGCCTTAATGGGAAAATTAAAACACCAACATAATGGTGACTCTATTGGGGAACAAAATAAGAAGTTTTGGTTGCAGACGGTGCTATTATAAATTCATTCTAATCTTGACATATTACTTGTAACTAGAGGTTGAACTTTATTGAATTTTTTTTCTGCCTAAGTCACCAGTTGAATGGTGATTTCATCGGGAGAACTTCTGAGAAATTCTAAAAAAAAGGAGAGAGAGAAACCATCGAATTAGGTGGTGGCTTGCCAGAGTCATTTTTTTGGTGCATCTAAGTTTTAAGTGTGGATGGTAAGAGGTTATGGATTTGGAAAGGATTGGTAGAAATATGATGTCAGAGTATTTGAGTGTGACTCTGTTGTGGACGAAGACCTAGAATGTGATCAGTTTTTTTAATAGGAATTTCATACTCTTTTGAAATTCAATCCTCTGTTGAGGAGGTGGCGAATCTGTCTGAAGAACCAATTGATATACAAGGAAAATTCCCAGATCTGTAACATTTGCAGTCAGGGAGTGAAGGTTAACAATTGTTGCTTAATTTCTAGGTATTCTCATTATTCCAAACCGGTCAATATTTTGATTATAAGAAACATCTATAACTAGGGATGATTAATGGTTCCTAATTAGATGTTATAGCATTGAGAAAGGAACAGTGATTAGTATTTGCATACTTCTAATAGTGCAATATGTAATATGATTTGAGAAGTATGCATATTTGGTATGATACCTTTGACAATTCAAGGCATAAGTATTTCAGTCAAATTTTAGAGTCATGGTTGAATTAGTAAATGATGTATTTGACAACCATGTATAAATTTGATAGTGATTGAATGGGTACAAGAAAGTTCTCATATGAAATGTGAAACACAAATATGCAAAGGGGACAAGTTTCAATAAGCCCCTCAAGGGATCTTGTAATTCAAAGGTATATGCTATTGGTTTTCAGTGGTATTAAGGGTTTCCCTAATATAATTCTTAAGAATGTTAGGAATTATTTGCACAAATACACAGGGCAAAGAGCAGAATCTGCCTCTAAGCATCTGGCATATTTTATAGATGTGATGGGGGATTATGAAGTCAGCCATGAAGATGTTGTTATGAAATTGTTTTTTCAATATTTGAAGGATGATGCCAGGGATTGGTTTTCATATTTACCGACATGTTCTATATCTTCATGGTGTTAGTTTAGGACAACTTTTATTGAGCAGTTTGGTGAAAGGGTAAACCCAAGTGAGGTGAGGAAAAGGTTTATGGAGATCAATATAATTGAAAGTGAGTTGGTCCCTATTTTCAATCTTTGATTTGCAAAGGTTGTCAAGGAAATCCCAAAAAAGTATGTGACCAAATGATGATGAATTCTCGGTTGTGTACCTTGGTGCTTTTGATAGTAAGATGGGATTCTTGTTAAGGGATAAAGAGCCCGCAACATTACTTCAGGCATATCAAACTGTCATTGACATTGAGAATAATTTGAAGTACTCAATGATGAAAGGATATATAGTTGCAAGTGTGTGTTATTCCAGCACACCTTATACAAATAAAATTCAAGGATCAGATAATTGAAATGATTGTCAAGCTGAAAATTATTTTTCTGTTATGATCTCTCCATCATCAAAGTATGAGGATCATAGTGAGCTCCAAGTTGAATGTCAACAAAATTTGAGCACTATTGATCAAAATTATTTTGTAAAACAATTGTATGAAATGAAGAGACAAGAAGGATAATCTCCATATCAGTTGTTTTTGAGATTTTTGGATGCTTTCATATAAGTTCCCAAATATTTTAGACTCGAGAATTTCCTATGCATTAATTTGTTTTGTGAGATTTATGAACCTAGGTTGAGTAATTTGGCAGAGGAATTGAAGCCCCGTAGCTTTGATCAAGTACCTGATTGGATAAAGATGGTAGAATCAGCCAAGTATGGTTATGTACTAAATGTGGATTCTCAAAATGGAGACAACAATTGTCATATTGAAAGAAATCATACAACAATTCAAACAAATGAAAAGAAAATGTCAGAAGATGAAGTTCCATGTTGTATGGATGAGGATGAACATTGTAATCAGCCCATGATAAGTACATGTGCAAATCCTTGCAGAAGTGAGGAAGATGATGACACATGGGATAATAACAGAATATATGTGCTCGCAATGTAGCATGTTTGTTGTGAAGATGATGGGGAATTTGATGACAATGAGGTGTGTTTTCAACACTGTGATCTAAAGGACAATATTGAAGGTAACCTACACATTGATGAATGTATTGGTGTCTTGGATGATCTTGACTATTTATATGAAGCTAAGATGGACTTGTTATCACCCCTTGAGATGAGATTTTCTGAGACCAGTAATGAAAGTGTCATTGATATTGCTGGTGAAAATTTTTACAAGAAATTTTTTCAGCTTGTGCTGAATTTTTCACTTATAAATTAATACATATAGCAGGTGGTGTTGAACATAAGGAGGCCATTATACACAATTGTTTATTTTCTTCCCTTGTTAAAGTTGGTTTGTTAGAGCTTGCCTTTGATTTTTTTCATTCGGAATTAGATGATGGGATGTAGGGGGAAATACATTGTGAGAGACCTGAGATAAATGTATTCACACATTTCTTGGAGCAAGATGTGACTTCTAATTCCCATTTCTATAATATTAGGAAGTATTCTGGGACATTTGAACACATTTTTTGGAAATTAGGCTTGTATTGTAATCATCAAGATGAGTATTCCCGAAAACATGCATCTTTTATTTTATGTAACAATGGGTTGCACAACATACATAAAGTTTCCTATGAGGGTTTTCAATTTGATGAGCAAGCTGATTTTGGTGCCATATTTTTTGATGCCAAGTGGTGTGATGTCAAGGATCAAATGGATTATGAATACTTCTATTTATCAATACCAGTGAAACATGACCAGGAGAAGACAAAGGTAAAATTTCATAATGATTATGAATTTTAGTTGATGTCAAATTATACATTGAAGATTGAAAGACTTATTGGTGGCATTGGAAAACACAGTGGTACAATGGCACATGTCAGTGACCAAGCTAATTTGTGGGCATTTCATGATGGTATTTGTAGATTTAGTCTACTCCAGGTAAAAGAGAATTTTGTTTTTGACAAGGGTAAATTCTTGTTTCCCTTGTTTTGGGGCCTAGGGCCACCAAGTTGGGTGTAAACAAGCTTTCAATGGTAGCATGGTGGAGCATTCATCAGGGTACTTATTTGATCCAGTGGTGGGTCTACTCCCAGAGATTTAGGTTCTTGTTATGCCCATGAGGGGCATACATACCCAGACAGAGCCATTGATGGGACGATTAAAATTTGGCAAAATATTGTTTGGTTTCAGGCATGTTTATTCATCTTTGATAAATGGGGTGAAAATGTTTAGGGTTTTGGGTTTTGTTACCCATACTAAACCTGGTTTTATTAAGCAAACCCTTACATTATATTTTTGTCTTCACATATTTGGGGGGTTACTGGTTTCTTATGTCATCAGACCGAGCCTTGTCTTTCGTATTGTTACCGATCCCTTCACCCGACCTATCCGTCTTTTCTTTCCATTTGGTTATTATTATTTTTCTACCTAAGTCAGGTGGTTTTTTCCCTATGTAATGATGTGCCTAATTTTTTTGGCCTCCGAAGGTTTTATTTTCTTGTTCCTTTGTCAGTCCCACTGTCATAAATTACTTTTCCATATGCTGCTTGGTGGGCCGTCTAATCACGGGGTTCTGATCTGGGCCATTCCTCGCAGACCTCACAAGGTTTTCTACCAACATCACTAAAGTGGTGCAACATATGCGAGATGCCACCATATGTCGAGTACAATAGAGTGGGGTCAGTCCTGATGCACCAAAAATAACAAGGGGGATTTCATTTCAATGGTGGATGTTAAATTACAGGGATTAATTATGACTGTCCCTCGTAGACCTCACATGAGCAGATTAATTTTTTCAAAAATTCTGCGAGGTGTGCGAACTAGTGACATGTTGCTTGGCTTCATGGTGCAAGGTGGCTGGATGGGGCCTACTACTCGGTCACGGGTTTTTGACTGCGCAGGGTGTGATTGGCTACTGGGTTGCTTAAGTGATGATGTGGATTTTTTCAATGATCTTTGACTCAATCTGAGTCATCCGACATGCCAGGTTTTTTCACATCAACAGTCTGAATTCAAAATTTTACAATTCATCCATGTGAGGATTATTTGCATTCTGCAAGTTATTCTCATTAAATGGCACGGGTTTTTCTGTGGATCTCGGCCCGATTTCCTTGCGTGCGAACGGTATCCACCTGATAGTGCAATGATGGGTTGTACACCATTTTCCATGAGCTCAGAATTATTATATGGTGGAAATGACATCCACTAATCGCTCACTTGCTCATACTATAATTTGAGCAATTAATGTTCCCTGTACCGGCTTGCTCGATAAATGATCACTAATTTTCTCATTTGCGTCATTGCATTTTGAGTTTTTTTGTTTCCAGGTGATTATTTTCTTTCTGTGTTTGAAGCTCATGAGCCCAATGGATAACTCAACAGTATGACGAAGTGCTCAGGTGAATGTAGCGAGTTTGCAAGACAAGGAGAAACAAATTGTTTTAAGTACTTCTAGAGCAGTCCTTCAAAGGGTAGAGAGGAGGTGTGGATTTTCCACGTCACCTGTCGAGCTCTCTTCGAGCTCTGACGATGAAGGGTCCGAAACTTATTCAGACTATCGTTGTTAACTCACCACCCTGACTGATCTCATGGGAGTTGACGAGGAGGTCTTCGCACTTTCTCCAATTACTATGGTTGTACTATGTAATGTTGTTGGGTTTAGTACTGGTGCAAGCAAGGAGTTGGTCTTGCTTCTTACTGAAGTGAGAACCAGGAGCAGTCACCTGTATCAGGGTCGTGTGGTTACTCGAGGTGTTGGGAAATGAGTGGTGTTGCTGGGGTGTTTCTTTCTTCCATTTTATGTTATTGTGGTTGTTCGATTTTTATGTGGATGTGCGCTTGGGTGAAGCGGTGTTTTTTGTCTTTTTCGGCTGGTTACTGCAGTGTAACCATTTTTTGATTCCTCTGTGCGGATTGTAGTTATTTTTTGATGATGAGGATTTTTTTGAAATTTGAATTTCTTTTGCTTATAATGAAATTCATTTTTAAATAAATAATCAAGCCCGATGCTTGTTGCTCTCCTGTTCTATAAAGGATATTTCATGGCTCATTGTTAGGGTCATATTTTTGTATCATAGGGCTTAGGCTATCTACATGGAAGTTATATTGTGGTATTTGGAATGTTCTAGTTGGAAAATTATTCCAGGACAGATGATTGTATAAAATAAGCATGCTATGCTTTTATAATGTTTTATATCAATAAATCTATAGAAAACAATTGAGACAATCTCTCCTATGTACATGTCATGGATCATGGATGGATTTATCTAGGATTTCTTCATTCAGTTTCAATGGTTTATTTGGATGTTTAATTAGTTCTCTTTCTTTAACTTAATAAGTTAATCAAATGCTTGAAAAGGAATTACAGGTTTGTGATAGTGTGCTTAGGATTAAATAAGGAGTATTGTTTTAAATAATGGAAAATCTCATAATGTAAAGAATTATAATGATACATTCTATGATATCAAAGTTATGTTTTATATGACCCACGCCCAATGGATAAGGCACTGGGTAGTTCATTCTAGATCCTTTTTAAGAAAAGCATGACAGTAGCTCTGAGTGTAAGCATTCAAGATCTGAACATTTTTTAAAGAAATCCCATTCTATCTCTCTAGAGATACAAAATTTATACTAAGTCCGCTTTCCTAGCTTTAGATAGTTGGTCTTACTCTTTGGTTTTCTAAAACCCGGATGGATGTTGTCTAATCACATTAATAGGAATGTGTGTGTTTATAGAAGTGTTCACAAGGCATGAAACATTTTTATGAGCACATATAGGAAAACACTCCTTGGTTTCACTAAGCGAGAAGTGTAGGAGATCTTAGTCTTTGACTGAATCTTGGCAGTTGGCCATTAAATTTGTGAATTCTTGAATATAGAGGTTGGAAATCTCCTAGAGAATTATGAAGCCTTAATGGGAAAATTAAAACACCAACAGGGACCAAAGGATATGGAATTTTTTACACAATAGCAAATGAGTTTAGGTTGATTAGATACACAGATAGTGATTGGGAAAGAAGTTTGGATGATAGGAAGAGGACATCAGGCTATGCATTTAATTTTGGTTCAGGAGCTATCTCATGGGATTCCAAGAAGAAACCCATAGTTTCCCTATCAACATTTGAGGCTAAGTATATAGCAGTAAATACAACAGTTCGTCAAGCTATTTGGTTGAGAATAATCTTGGTAGATTTGAGAGAAGAACAAGAGGATGGAACAACAATATTTTGTGACAATGTTTCATCAATAGCCTTGAAGAAAAATCATTTTTTTCATGGAAGAAGCAAGCATATTAAAATCAAGTATCATTTTATTAGAGAATTGGTTGAAAATGGTGAAATTCAAATGGAATTTTGCAGGTCTGAGCAGTAGCTAGCAGACATATTCACCAAGCCATTGAATAGGGAAAACTATGAGCGCCTAAGAACTAGGTTGGGTGTTGTTAATTTGGACCAAGTTTGATCTTGTTTTATCAGCTCAGGAAAAAGGGGGCATGTTGGAATTTCAACCTTGTCTTTGAGCCTTCCTCTCGTTCACCTACCATGTGAGGAGTTATTTCTTGCACACTTTGGGATCTCTTGCTCCTGACACTGCCAACACCAACAATCATTTTTGGCAGAGGAAATAAATTTACTAGGTGAATTTGAAATTTGGGTGGGAAATCAAGTGCCTATCAATAGAAAAAAAAGAAAATGAAATTTTATCTACTGAAAAGAGGGCAGTCTAAAAAAGAATGTGAGTTTTTGTTTTTTGCAGCAACAAGAAGTAAGTTGCAGTAGCAACAGGGAATGTTCTGAGAAAAATTTGCAGAGTGTTTATAGTGAGTGCCTGAAAGCTCATGATTGCTTAGTGTTTCCCAGGAACAATAGATAGTTCCAATTGAATAGAAGGAAAGAGAGCTCTGAGAAGCTCCTGATAGTTTTTGATATTATCAGTGCAGCTCCATATTCCTGCAAGTTTAGTTTGTAATTAGTACATTGTAGTTTCAATTATAAAGAATTTTATAATTTGTCATTTTCTAAGTTAATATAAAAAAGAAAATATTGCACGCCCAATTTTGTGTGTCTCGATTGAGCTTATTTTTTGTTGTTCCGCATTTGGGTATTTCCATTTTGACTGGAAAACATAGCAGTAGCTCTATGTTTGTTTTGAGTATTCAAGTCCTTGATAGTACTAGCCTAGATTCCCCTTTTGTAGATGTGGCTCATAAATTTGAAGATTCCAGACAAGACTATAAACTTAACTAAAATGAACCCCTCTCTATAGATTTAAACATTCACCGAAATGTCTTGAGCCCAAATATTCATTGCATTCCATCCTTAATATCACTTCATCTACTCATTATATGAACGTCTTGTATCATGTTGGAGGCTCTTCAAATTAGTATGAAACAACACTTTCGAACCTTGACACTAATCAAGCAATCATTAAGGAAGCTACAATACATTCCTTTCCTAGTACCCAAAATCCATCTCAAAGACATACCTCAACCATTTATTTTGTAGATCAAACACATACACAAAATTTAGTCACTTCGCTAACCCCTTTCATTACAATTCTTTGTAAATTATCATGATTTTAATCCCTCTAGGATTTTCGTCATTCATAGATGTAATTATTTTGTTGATTTCTCTTGACCATGGATTGCCCAAAGTTAATGTTCCACATATTTTGCATGCTTAAGGATTACTTGAGTGTTTGTTTCATGAAATCCATCCATTGATGGATTCTCTTAAAATTTATCTTTTCTTTGATTTCTCATGTGAAAGGATTTCACAAAAACATTTTACTTCAGAGTACTTTCAAGCGCCATTTAAGATTTCTTGTAGTATGTCATGATATTTTATATGCCAAATCCTCGCTACCCTCTCACTGCCTATTTGATCCCATATGATATATGGTAATTAAGGTTTTAATCTCCCTTGTTGCAAAAATAAACTAGTTTCATATGTTGTGAGATCACTTGGCTTCCATAGGACACAAGCTTCAACTTTGCACAAATATCCGATCTCCAAAATGATTTGAAAAATTATTCATAATAGATTCCATTGTCACCCAATTTCATATCTATATGTGTATGAATCCCACAACACGATGACTTTGACAGATATTATCACAATATACCCAGTAATGTGATGGATCAACCTAAAATAAATGGGACCATTATACTTATATTTTTGAAATTAGATCCAAATGCGCTCATCATAACCAAATAAACTTATTTCCCTATGAATTCAGATCTTCTACTAGCATTTCCTCATGGTCTTTCAATCACCGAAGATTCCATAACATGACGGAGAATCCAAACTTCCTCATGTTTTAAATGAAGTGATTCCCAAATTTGTTCATGCAAACTTCTTCCTCACACAAACCATGATGAACATTAACGAATACTCATATATCAGTTTGGGATTCCTGTGATCATCGTTCATGCCAAACACCAAGATATTTCATGATTTATGCTATATATGAGGCCTGAAATATCATTCCATTATTTAATGATATTTATACAATGTTAATAGAATTCACAAATAGGAACTCCTTCCACAAAGTGCAATTAGTCATGTGGATATTTACTAGCCATATTCATGTGAATGGAGATCCTAGCCACTAAAATACCTACAACCTATCTCATCTTTGGATGGCCTTGCATACTTCCATACATCCTATTCTTCATGCTCTCTTTGAGACTACTCCATTTGCAACAAAGAAACCTTTTCATACGCAGTGAAATTTAATGCAGAATGGACATAGCCCACCATGCTACAATCATCATGATATCAACTATCATTTGAAGGAAGAGGTAGAGGATAGGAAAACAAATAGAATAGAACAGTGTAGAGAGGAAACAAAATTGATGTGGAGAAAATTTTAAACACATAAATAAGTCAAACTGAGTTTTCTATTTCATATATTTTCAAATCTTACAAAATTGGATGTCATAAACAAAATATAGAGTTGCTGCTCTTTCTCAAATACTCAGTAAATAACACAGATTAAACTCCCCTATTTTCTAGTTGTTCTCATTGTTGCTACAATAATAAAACTAGCTACTTTTGATAACTATTTCCACAAAAAATGTTGTTGCTATAGAATTTGGCTGCCCTGCTCTGCACTTCTATTTTTCATTACCTCACAATACAAAAAATGACTACAAAATTCTATTAGCTACCAACCAATGTGTCTCCTTTGGGGTCTCCATAAACCTTTAAATTAAACTTACTACATATATTATATTAGGTCTTGTTGTTGTCAAATAAATTAGACTTTGAACCATGCTTTTATATAAGGTTGGAAATTTACATTGTTGCTACAATGATCCTTGCTCAATTTCAGACCTATGGTTGTTCCAGTTTTGGAGCAGACTTGTTTTTCATTTTAAACCTCTTCACGGTCTGATTTGCATACTTTTATTGACAAATAAAAATACCAATCTTCTTTTGTTGCACTTCTATGCCTAAAAAGTATCTTAACAACCCTAAATCAGTCATCTCAAAATCATTTTTCATGGTTTCTCTGAAATCAACAATGAGGATAATGAATATTAAGTCATCTACATACAAAAAATAATCAAGATCTTATCATCACCTTCCTTGACGTAAAGTGTGGGCTCACCATCACTTTTTCTAAATTCATTGCTCAAGAAGTATATGTCAATTTTGTTGTACCATGCCTGTGGTGCTTGCTTCAAATGATAAAGTGCCTTTTTCAACCTATACACTTTTTCTTCTTATCCTTCAACCTCATATCTAGACAATTGTTCTATATACACCTCCTCTTTCAATACTCCTTTTAAGAAAGATGATTTTATGTCCATTTAGTATACCTTCCATTGGTGTTGAGCTCCAATTGCTAAGAATACCCTTACTATTTCCATTCTTGCAACGTGAACATATGTTTCATCATAGTCTCTACCTGATTGCTATTTGTATCCCTTGACAACCAATCTTGATTTATGCCTTTTAATCCTTCCTTCTATATTGTATTTAGTCTTATACACCCACTTTACACCAATGCCATATTTTCCTTTTGGAAGACTCACTAACTCCCATGTTTCATTCTTCTCTATAGCATCTATTTCTTCATCCATTGCAATTACCCATTTTTCATCTTTAATTGCATCTTGAAAATGAATAGGATCATCAACATGTAAATATAATGCAAAACCAGAATTCAGACTTGTGTTTTCCTCACCTTCATTTTTCTCTTCTCATGCTACAAGCCAAAGTTGGATTTGACATAACACTTGATGGGCCTACACTATGAGTTCCTATTGCTATTTGTGTTTTTTTCCAGTTGAAGGTGTGTTTTCTTGAATGCGTGAGGTTGTCCTTGTGCTTGTATAAGGTGTCACTTGATGACCACTTTGTTAATCTTGAATTAGAGTGGAAGGAGTCACATTTGGAGGAATACTTGTTGGTATTATTTCCTCTCTATCCTCTTATTGTATGCTCACTGTTACATTTATGGTGTTCTCCAAGCTACCATCCCATGCTTCCTCTTCAATGAGCTACACATCTCTACTGATTATTACCTTTTTGGTTATTGAATTGTATAGCTTATATTCTTTTGATTCTTCACTATATCCCACAAATATGTATCTTTCTCCTTTGTTGTCCAACTTCTTTCTCAATTCATCTAGGACATGTGCATATGCCACACATCCAAATACTCTCATGTGAGTGCAACATTTTGTTTTCTTCCACTCCATGCTTATTTCAGAATCATATTCTTTAGACTCTTGGATGGTCATCTATTCATTACATAGATTGCACATGAAATAACTTCAGCCCAATACTCATTTGAAAAATATTTTTCCTTTAACATGCTCCTTACCATTTCCATGATTGTTCTATTTTTTCTTTCAACTGCACCATTTTGTTGGGGTGTGTATCTAGAAGTGAATTATTTGTGAATTCCATGATATTTGCAAAATATTAGGAACTTATTTGAGATGTATTCACCACCTCTATATGTTCTCAGTGCTTTAATGTAGTGTTCGCTTTGCTACTCCACAAGAGCTTTGAATTCACAAAAGTAATCAAATGCTTCATTTTTATGCCTTAATAAATAGGGTATGTGAATGATCATGATGGGCCAAAAAGTGGCGATATGTAAGCAATATGATGGCCCATGTGGCTAACGACTTATTTTTACCCAAAATTGATGAAATGAAAAGGGTTTTTAAAGGATATTCTCAACTTTCCACCAATGTAAATTATCCTTTACTTTGAATTTAATAACTAATTATTATTCATTTTCTATTTGAATTACGACTAAAGTCCTGATTGATAGGCTAATTGAAAAACATCTATAGCTTTCAAATGGTATCACATTATTTGAATCGAAAACATGCATCACATTCTATGCTTTGGATGCTATAGGATTAAAAAAAAAAAAATTCATGAATTTTTGACCAAGTTAAGGTGGTCAGACATACAAGTTTTTATATTTTTTAAAAGTTGTTATAAAAAATTCATAATTAATTATTTAATTGGAAAAAAATTACAAAAAAATATGCACCACATCAGTACATGAGTCCAATACATATATCTAAAATATTATAAAAAAATCTTATCATTTTATTGTGGTTAGGGTGATCAGACAGACACCTACTTCTTATTTTTTCCCTAAAATTTAAGTACTACTACATTGAAATTTCAAAATTTCATGAAATAGATTTAAAAAAAAAAAAAACCTAACTATAGTTTAGAAAATACATTCAATTTTCTATAGATTCAATTTTTACGTCAAGTTGCCTAACTCTAATTTTATGAATTTTCATCGCCACTTAAGGGCCTAATTTTTCCATGATGATTTTGCACATGCCCAATAGACCCATGTTTTACTTATGTAATCATCAATGAATGTCGTGAAATAATATCTTCCTCCAATTGATTTTTTTTGCATAGGCCCACATAAATCTTAGTGGACAATCTCTAATGGTGTTGTTGCCCTCGTTGAATTTCCTATTGGAAATGATTCTCTATGTTGTTTAACTAGAATGCATCCTTCACACAACCTTGTTGGTTTTTCTATGAGTGGCAATCCCCTTAGCATCTTTTTCCTATCCAATAGGTTTAAGCCTCCAAAGTTTAGGTGTCCAAACCTTAGATGCCATAACCAATTTTCATCCTTAATTTTAGCTTGAAATATTGTTTGTATGACTATTGAACCTTTTCCTTTATCCAGAAGCTATTGTGTTTGAGAAAAATCTATTTTTAAATCTAGTTGTATCTTAAGGGGGAACATTCTATTTTTTTCCATCTACACTTTTGCAATAAGGTGATTGCTAGGATATTTATCTAAGATTATGCATTTTTATTTTTTTAAAGTACTCTATATCCATTTAGAACGAGTTTCCCAATGCTCATTAAATTATGTTTTAATCCAGGTACATAATATACATCAAAAATAAAAAATTTCTCACCCTTCTTAGTTAGAATATCAATTTTTCCTTACCCATAACTAAAAATTTGTTATCATTCCCCAATGTGACATCAAATTTTATATTTTCATTTAAACTAGAAAATAGTTCGGCATTCCCTATCATATGCTTGTTGCATCCAGAATCTAAAAACCAGACATCGTTTTGTTGTTCTTGTGCAACATTATAGGCTAAAAAATAGCACCTTGATTTTCATTTTCTTTTTTAAAATTTGCATTTTTTTCTAGAATCATATTGCTTCTTTCTACATTCATTTAAATAATGCCCATAATTTTTGTATTAATGACATTTGATCTGTGATTTATCATACCTTTTACCTTCAAGTTGATTTTGATTCAAAATTTGGTTGTTGCCTCTTCCACCTAAGTTTGATGGGCTACTTCTTCCACCTCTATATGAATTTATTCCTCTTCCTCTTGAGTTTTATCTTCCTGTGCCTCTACCATGGTTGATTCAAGCTTGTGTCTTGAAAGTATTCTCTAATGATGATTTGTTTTTTCTACTTAGCCTATGCTCATGTGAAATGAGAGATGCATGGAGCTCGTCAACTAAAAATTGAGAGAGATTTTTAGTCTCTTCTATGGCCACAACAATGGAATCAAACCTTGCAAGTAGGCTTCTTAGAATTTTTCAACCACTCTTCTTTCTTCAAGTGTCTCACCATGAGACCTGATTTGATTTACTAGTCCAATATGTTTTGTAAAAATTGAGTCTATTGGTTCATTCTCCTTCATGAGTATGGTCTAAAAATCTCTTGTCAACATTTTCAATTTTGTTGTCTTCACCTTTTCCATTCATAGGCATGTTGTTTGCAGAATATCCCAGGCTTGTTTAGATTTATTTTTTTCTGCAAATTTTTGAAATGTGCTCTCATGCATTGCTTGGAAAAAATAAAAGAGATCTTTAGAATCTTTCTTTTTGTTGTCTCTTAGTAAATAATTCTTTTCTTGTCTTAGAGCATTATATGTTGCTGCATCTATGGGTTATGGGTAACCATTTTCAACAAGCTCCCAAATGTCCTGAGAGGAGAATAGTGCTTTCATTGTGATTGGCCAGTAGTCATAATTTTTTCCATTGAATTGAGGAATTTGTGGGTTTCTAAAACTTTTTCTTAGAGTTGCCATGACTATAAATCTTTATGTTCAACAAAATTTAACTCCTTAAAGATCCTTTTAATAATCTTCAACTTTGATACCACGTGAAGGAAAAGGTAGAGGATAGGAAAACAAAACAAAATAGAATAGAGTAGAGATGACACATAAATGATGTGTAGAAAATTTTAAACACAAAAATAATCCCAACTAAGCTTTCTATTTCATATATTTTTAAATCTTACAAAATTTGATTCCATAAAAAAAATACGAGCTGCTTCTATTTCTCATATACTCAGTAAATAACACATAATAAACTTCCCTAATTTCTAGCTATTTTGGTTGTTACTACAACAATAAAACTAGATGCTTTTGGTAATTACTGTTACAAACAATGTTTTTACTACAGCATCTGGTTGCCCTATTCTGCACTTCTATTTTTCATTACCTCACAATACAAAAATGACTACAAAGTTCTATTGAAAAAAAAAAGAGAATTCTAGAACCTTCATATTAATTGCATTTAATTATGCTAGCTGGGAAAATATTGTCTAGGAAGATTTATATTTGATTCATCATTGAAACTCTATCCTACTCTTGGAATTTGAAAAATATTGATTAAATGAACTTAGATGGAGAAAGAAATCTCACACATGTGAGAAGATTTTGAAAAAAAATTCTCTGGACAAAAATTGAAAGTCTACGATGGATGAAATAAATGAGGCAGTTGGAATTAATTTTCCAACATCATTCACACAGGTTTCATCATTCTAAGAAATCACTAAATCCTCCCATTTTTTTTCATGTGGCACCCTTTAGTTTTAAATATCGTCAATTTGAAGGCATTACAAATGTTGATCTGCTAGCTTCTTGAATTAATCACACCAGGTTATGAAAAACACTCCTCTTTCAAAAAATGATACTCTAAGTGTAATAATGCTCACAGATTCCCTAATGAAGCAGGTTACCTGAAATCAATCTTGTCGTGAAATCCAAGTTTTAGTAGATTCCTCAAAACTTTGTTTACTTGCATGTTTTCCACTCTCAAGCAATTCCTCGTCACACAGATTTTTTGAGCCTATTTCCATTCTTCACACCTTTGTGAATTATGACTATCAATGAAATCCTCAAGTCTGAAATTTTTTCTTGAATTTCCATGTGACGTGGCTTGCCTTCTTTTCATATTTTATTATTATTTGAACCGTTGAAAAATGGTGATGAAGGGTGAGTTCACCTCATTTCTCTAGGCCATTCGATATTTTCCTAAGAACCCTAATTGGATTGACTATCAATCTCACAAGATGATTCAATTCTTAGTTAGGAGGACCTAGGAAGGGGTTCTTTCATCTTTTAGGGGCTCACCACCAAGAAAATGCTTGGAAAATAAAAATGAGCATTCAACCTAGAAAACCTAGTTATGAAAGCTAAATGATGAAATTATGCAACAAAAAGATAGGATGTATGTGTATCCGGGAAGTCTGGAGATGTGATGAGGATTCATGAAATGCAAAGAAGGTATCAAAATATGTTAGGGAGGACAAAGATGCCCTTATTTTTGTCTTAGTCCCGTTGCTATTTTTTTGGGGCAGATGAAAAACTTTGAATCAGAGAACATAATCTTGAAGAATCTCTAAAAAATACCCATGGCAGGACAAAGATTCCCTAGGTGTCCTATTAGTCCCGTTCTAAATTTATGAAAACTCTCAAAGTGATCTCGAGCTCCAAGGTCTACACTTTCCTTTTCTTAGATCTCAGATTCTAAAATTTTTAGATTTGACCTATATGTTAGTTTATGTGAAGATGACAACTTTTTCATGCAACTTTGTAATCTTGCACTCCAAATGATCTTCAAGTCTTCAATCTAAATCCATAATCACAAGCATACGAGAGGGAAAACTTGTTGATTGACTTAGTAAATGGGGGTTTTCCCTGGTCAAACCCCTTGTTGGTAATTAAACCTTGAAATAGAATGAAGTAATGAAGGGAACCGATGAATGAACAACATGCAACTATAAAACTCCCCAAACCCTTGTTTTAAAGTTTGCAACCTTGTGTAAAATGGATAGCTTGAATGTAGATCTTGAATCAATGGAATGCTTCAATAAATCTTGTTTGAATTTCTTTCTTGAATCAAAACCCTACATCACAAATGTTAGCACAAAAACACACAAGCTACAGGAATAGCCTTTGATATGATGCTTGAATCTTGCTGATTGTTCCAAAATGCTTGAAAAAATACTCTTAAAATCTCTTGGATGAATACTTGAATGCTTGGATTGCTTGAATATCTTGTTAGGAAAAAAATGAGAGAAGGAACCTTGTATTTATACTTATCTATGCTTAATATCATGAAATTACATCACATCAAGCTGAGATAGGAAAACATTAATTAAAGGAGGCTAAATCCTACTAGAATTGGAAATTAAATCGCAAAAATAATCCAAACAGGACTATGATGCCCTAGGTGGAATCTTAGTTCCAAGGCTTAAATCTCGGGGCATAGACTTCAAAAAGGGACCTTTTCAAGTGTATTCAAAATTAGGGTCCCAAGACCTTTGGGGGACTAAGACACCCTAGGTGGCATTTTAGTCTTGACCCAAAAATCAGGGGCATGCAAACATAATCATTAAATAATCATTTTCCCTTTGATGATTGTCGGGATTAGCTAGAAAAATATGTAGTTTATTAGGCTTGTGGATGCAAAATAAAACCAATTAAAACATAAAGATGGACAAATAAAGCAAGTCGGGCCCAAACAAGTGTGAAAATGCAAAGGTATGCATTTTCCTACACTAGATTTATCCCCCACTTTAGTGAGAGGATGAACTTGCTTCAAACTCACACTAAAGTAGCCAACCACACAATCAAGAGTGGTTCAAATGTACAAATGCTAGTAAGATAGAATGACAATAATTGAGATGGTGGCAAAGCCCCTAAGATCAAGATCCTATGGAAAAACAACATAGGCAAAAAGGAACACACATGCAAATGATACATGAAGCCATAATCAGATCATAAACATACACCATCAAAGAAAAGAAAAACAAAAAGGAAAAATGCAATAGATCAAGCTTCGACTGGGTGTCCAACATGGTGAACCGGGTCTAGGCTGTTTTTCTAGAAAGGTTTTCAAGTGGAACACATTTTCTAATAAGAAAAGAGAAGTTCATGCTCACAAGGGCTAGTGGAGCTAGTTTTCCACTAGGTGATCCCTAAGAGGTCCATATCAAATTCATACCCCCATAACTATGATAAGGACAACAATTAAATGCACGCTCACAAGGGCTAGTGGAGCTATTTTTTCACTAGGTGAGCCCTAGGAAACCATATCAAAGCCATACCTCCATGACTTTAATAAGGTACCAAAATAAAATGCATGCAAAAGAGATGTTCAAAGGTATTTTTCCTAGTTCATGTGAGTTCCTAATCTTAGGGTACATTGTTCCCAACATCTCCTAGAGAGGATAAATGCAAGGTCTCATCTTGGGGAACATCATACCCAATACTTCTAACATAGGACAACCATAAAAGGTATCATCTTGTTTCCAAGAGAGGACAAGTGCGAGGGGTCTCATCCTGGGGAACATTGTATCTAATGTTACCAAGAGAGGACAAGGAAATATCATTCTCTCGAAGGAATTCAATACCCAATGACACCACCAAGAAAAAGAATGCATCAGAAGAAGAAAGGAAATCGCACAAGGAACATAAAAAAAAATGAAATAGAAATCATGCCAAAGATAATACCAATGTATGCCCCCACTTTAAAGAAATTGTAAACACCATACTGTGATAAATTACTTTAAAGTAGGCAAAACATGAAAACAAAAAGAGGGTTTCCCTTAGAAACACATAAGGGATCTATTGATTCAGGATCAATATTTGTCTTTGTTGCAATGATATTAGAGATCTTGTAGCTATCATCATTCCCCAAGTACACATAGAACTAGAAGAATGAAATAAAGAGAGTGAAAACAAAGGAAAACCTTTTGAGTCAACATGGAAGAGACATAGGCTGTCTCGATGCCTTGCATCATCCCCAAAAGGAAAACACAAGACAAAAATGAAAGGAAAAGAGAAGATAATGAAAAATATTTTGGGTTAACATGGAAGAGACATAGGGTGTCTCAATGCCTTATGTCATTCCCAAAAGGAAAAAATATAGGAAAAAGAGGAAAATAAAATTCTGAAGAGCATACAATATATAGAAGAATGAAGGTACAAATAAAAGAATGCACAAAGAGAGAAGGAACAATAAATAGAACATTACGGGGGATCACAATACACACATGAAATCACACAAAATAAATAAAAAAGACTAGTAAAGCACATGCAGATCAACCATCCAGTAGGTCATCTGCATCCCAGTCTTGTTTAGTATATGCAAAATATAGATCACTATTGAGACGGATCACATCAAGTGTTGTACTAGGGAATCACCAATTTCAACACGTGTTGCATCACTCAGTTTAGGATGATCATCATATTTGTTATCATCTAAGCTCATAGAAGAAGAAAATAAAAAATTAAATTCATTATACACTTGTTCATCAATTTTAGCTATTTCTTCAACGTCATCCAAATTAACCACAATAGCAAGATGAATGATAATATCCATAGAAGGTGTTGTTGCTTATTGTGTTGGACGCATATGATCTTTTTGTTCTTGGAGGAGAGGAGGGTCATCGTTTATTACTTCTATCAGATTCATATTGTGATTTTCAATGATTTTTTCGTCATTCATCTTTCGAGCAATGTCACAATGTCTATGCCTATTCTCTCGAGCATTTATATTTCTTTTATTACATTTTTGAATTTGCATTTGGGTAGGAGCGGGTTCGTAAACCATAGGTTTCTTTTCTTCTTGTGAGGGATGAATAGAAGAAGCCATGAAAGGTTGTTCAACCACTTTCTCTTTCATTTTATAAATTTTCTTAAGAAGAGGATTAGGACTTGTCTCCAGTTTTCACTTGATATTTTGTAGGAAATAGGCAGGGGATTTTTTATAGTTTGATCTTGGTTTGATGGCGGGTTTTTAAGCTCACTATTTTTTTCTTGAAGAGGTGGATGTTCAATAATGGGTGGAGGTAAATTTTCAAGGGATAACTTGGTTATGCATCTGGCTTTTAAATTTTGGAAGGATAGGAAAAGGAATTCCTCACAAGGTCTTATAGGTTCCATGGGAGGTCTTATAGGTTCCATGGGATCAAGCTAGAAATAGTCTAAGGAGAAGTTTCCATGGGAAGATAGAGGGATAAAGCCACTATAATTCATAGTGAATATTTCATTGTCGAATAGAAACATTAAGCACTTCTGGATAAAAAATGGGACCACATTCATGGAGCAAAGCCATTTGTAGGATAACTTTACATGAAATTGGTCCGAATTAGAGATGATATAGAATGATAAATTTGATTTCTTAGGTCCTAATTTCAAAGGGAGTGTGATTGATCCCATTGTAGCATGAGCAAAACCATCATGCATTTTAATCCATGCTTTAGGGTTATCATATATATCTTGAGTAAGTTCTGTAGACACTGAAAATAATCAACTGACACAATGCATACAATCCTACTCAATTAAGAGCTTTCTCTATATTAATCAAATAAATCAATTTATTTAATTAATTCACTAAGCTTCATCATACTTAATTAAATCAATCAAATTATTTAATTAAGTCCTAAAGTTCTTCTTATTTGATTCAATAAATCAAAATGATTTAAATCAAATATCAAAACCCCTCAAATCCTCCCAGTTAATTAACCTAAATTAATTAACCTCTAATCATAATCACACATCCTCTAGGTTTTGACTCAACCTGGGTCAAACCTAAATTCTTGACTAACCCACCCACTTGCACATGAAATTCATTTTAATTCATTATCTAATTATCTCTATTTTTTCCCATAAGGCATATTCCCAAGGAATATTCCCTCATTAACTCCATTTTTTTGACTTTCTTGTCCACAAAAATTTCCCCCCAAATCTCTCAACCATATGCATTTAAAGCTATTTTTCAAATTTCAAATCCACCTATTTTCATTTACTTGCACAATCTCCAAAATGTGCTCATTCCTCCTCCAATCACATGTGGACAAGTGGCCTTATCTCATTGGTTGGTCTTTTTTCCCACATTCATCCAAATCCTTCAATCTTCAACTCTTGAATCTATAAATGCAAGACATTTCTGCTCCAAATACACAACTGGATCTACAATCTCAAGCATTTTCATTATCAACTACAATCCTCGGCATTTTCACTATCATCAATTGCATCTTGGCATCAATATCATTTTGAGCTTATCAGGAGGTGGGAAAGGGCATCCTTTCCACATCATAAGGACCACCACTTCCATTATGAGATAGAGTTTGATCTTGCTTTAACATGATTTCATGTAGTTGTTTTTGTTCTATTTAGGTTATTCACATATGTAGCATGATTGAATATTTCATAGAATGTTGGATTTTCTTGTTTTAAACTGGCCAATAATATAATGTCCGTTATTGTTAGAAGCATAATGCAGATTTTGGTGTTTACATTTTTGTGCCCACCATTTTAGAAGAAACCCATGCTTTGACTACAAAGTCTTTATTTTAGAATATCATTAGATTAATGCTTTTTCTGCAATGTCTTTGATTCTTACTTCTCTTACATCGTTATTTGTTTCATATGAATTAAGATTTGTTATAAAATTATAAGGTCTTTATTGATATGCATTTCAAACTTCAGGCACATTCTCTTTTCTATTTGTATAAGCTGCAAACTTTAGGCATTTGGTTACTTACGCTCAAAATTGAAATTTGTCTATGCATGCATCCCATAAAGCCGTTCTTTCTTATTGAAATGACATTTAAAAGAAAATTGACTTTTAAAAGATCCCTTTAAAAGTGTCCACCCATATCTGACATTCATTTTTTTGGGGGGAGAACATGTTGTCATTTGATGGTAAGGACGACATAGTGCAACCAGATTTTCCAAAGCCTTGGTCCCATAGTTAGTAGCCTCATCAAGTTTGCTTTTTTCCAAAGTAGTTTTTGATTATTCTAACAATGTCTGACCATTTGCAGATGAACATCCTACTTGATTATAGAAAGGTACCATGCTTATGATGTCTATCTTCCTAAATGGATTTGGGTTGTCCACATCATAATCTCTAGGAGCCAGCTCAAGTCCCACCTTATGGAAAAGTCCCTGTATAAAATTGCACACTTTCTCAAATCATGGTGATGTGAATTATTCATTTTCCATCCAAGTCTCTTGAACACAACCAGTTCAACCCATTTCCATTTAAGAAAATCTACACTCAAGAAATGTGTTCCATCGTAGCCATTCATTCGCCTACCAATTGCATTAGCTTGAAATTTTCAAAAAACAAACATAATAAAAGATCTCAATTCACCCGCCAATTGCATTAGCTTGAAAGGCTTATTGGCCACATCTATTCTAGTGTATTATCTCTTTTGTGCATATCGTACAATCAATGTGTTGCATGGATGACATCTCTTTAAGTCGGAAAAGGCTATTTAATTCAGCTTTACACCTGCCAATTGTGTTAGCTTAAAATTTTCTAAAAAATCATTAGTCGCGAGGCTTTAAATCAACCAACTGTATTAGCTTGAAAGCTTAAAAAAAATGCATTTATTCATTGTTTTTATGCCTGTCAAATGCACCTACCAACTGCATTTAATTGAAAAGTTCTAACCCCTTTTCAACAAAATTATTTTGTGTAGCCATTCATCGCCCTCCAATTGCATTACCTTGAAATTTTAAAAAAAAAAACAAACAAAAACCATTTAGTCATGGTCACGCCAAAGTCGTTATTATCTCATAAAAGTCTTTGCAAGATCATAAATGAATTTCATGCAAAACTATATAAATAAGAATTGCGTCGAAGATTGGGTTGGGTTTCAGTCTAGCTTTTTAGATATCTTCTTTGGATTTTTTTGCTCCCTACAGGTGGAAAGTAGTTAATTCATAAACAAAGAAAGATTAGAATTTTACTGGCAAGCAAGAGATGAGCTTTGCATTCATAACGACAGCGTGATGCACACGTGGCCATCTTTACTTTCAGTCTGGACATGAAGATATTTTGTGAGAAATACAAATGGGTGATAGGGATCACATCCAAATTTATATGTTGATCATGAAACATATGTAACATACTCAAAATAACAAGCTATGAAATAACAACAATGATATGATGTAACAATAATTATTAAATTTCCTGCTCTTCTGCATTTGAACTTTTTGCATGCATGGTGGACTCTGGTTTGGGGGTACCCAATGGTCCCCCTCTGCCCCCCTGACCCCTGCTCCTCTCTTTTGGGCCCGTGTCTATCGAGTACCACCCCTGCGGGGTTAGTGCTTTCACCTATGGGATTTTTGAAGTCTTTGGCAGTTCGAGGCGAATCTTCTATGTCGACGGTGGAGATCTCTTCGGTTGGCGGTGGAGATTTCAGCTTCTGGAACGAATTTTGACATTCCTGATTCAATTTGTGACATGATTCTCTCCTCCATGGAGAATTTTTTTGGAGAATGGAGAATGTTTTGGTTGGAAAATGCGTTGCAGAAAAGTGGCACCTTAAGGGTAGTGTGGAGATTTGTGCAATGGATGGTGGCCTTTTCCTATTTAGATTCATGGTTACAGAAGACATGGTGGAAACTATGTCATCGGGTTCATGGGTTTATGGGAAACACAACCTGGCTATGTGTCATTGGAAACCTGGTTTTGACCCTGCTACAGATCTGAATAAGTTGGCTCCAATTTCAGTGTGGCTATCGGGCTTACCTTTGGAGTATTGGGATGAAGCCATCTTCAAAGGTATTGGGGATTCATTGGGTCAATTTGTCGTCATGAATTCTATCACAAAGTTGAAATCCAGGTTATTCTTTATGATATTTTGTCTCAATATTTGTGTTGATAAAGTCCTACGAAACTCTGTCAAGTTGTGTTCTAAGTTTGGCAGCTAGATACAACAAGCGTGTTATGAAAATGATGTGGTATATTGTCAAAAGTTAGCCAAAGTTTGGCATCTAATTTTTTATTGTAAATCCACAGTCAGTCGGGAGTTTAAGGATAATGTGAAAAAACCCACTACTCCATCTAGAAATGTTCTACCAGGTGCTGCTCAGTCACATGAGGATCCTCTAAATCCACCCTCCCTTGTCGATCCGCTTTCTGAACTACCTGACCCTAGTGCTTTTCTGGAATCTAATGTTAAACCCCTATCTATTCTTTTGAATCAGGACCCTGGCTCTTTGGCTATTAATCCCATGTTTGAGGGGGTCTCTGGAGGGACTCAGGTCCCTGGCTCTTTGGCTCTCGACCCTCTATTTAAGGTTGTCTCTATGGGTACCTGTGAGGCCTTGATTGAGGCGAGTTGAATCTAGGAGGAAGACATATTTGGTATGATTGATGAATCTACTAAAAGTATGGGGAGTTTGAAGCTTGAGAAAGCTAGGGAAGAAGGGATATGGACAACGCCAAAGAAAAAAGGAAGGAAAAAGAAGGTAGATGTAGGAGGGGACTCTAAGCTAGGGAGACCTTCTTAGAGGAACACTAGGACAATATAAACGACAAATGATATTTCCCTGGGAAAGCAGAGGACATTGGATGTGTCCTCAAGAAAAGGTCAAAAATGAGAATTATGTCATGGAATGTTCATGGGCTTAATAGCTCCCACAAACAACGTGCTCTAAAGGACTATATAGTGGAACATAAGATTGATGTTTTCCTACTTCAAGAAACCAAAATGATGATGGTTAATTTTGATAAAATTGCTACATTTTTTTTTCCTAATGCTTCTTATGGCTATAGTGATGCTAAGGGTGCTTCGGGGGGTTTGGTCGTGCTTTGGAACCCATCTTGTTTTTGGGGCTCTGAATTATTCCACTATAAAAATAGTGTGGGGGTTTCATTCACTTACCTTGGTGAAGCCTAGTCTATACTCAATATATATGCTCCTAATCAGAGGAATGTGAGGAGTATTTTGTGGCATAACATGGTGGGAAAAATTAATCTGATTGTGAGAAAAAATTTGTGGCCTTCTTGATTACTCTGACAACATGTCTGATCTGGCTAATTTTTTGAATTCTTTGGGTTTAGTTGATATTGAGCTCTTGGGCTAGAATTACATTTGGTCTAACAGACAAGCTGGTGGTAATCTGATTCAGGTCCGACTTCACCACTTCCTTTTCTCTCCTCATTGGACTAATGTCTTAGATGCCAATCTAATATCCTTTCCCAGGACGGTGTCTGACCATAACCCTCTTTTGCTAACCACTAATATTCACCCTGTTGTTGGTCCATTTCCCTTCCGCTTTGAGATAATGTTGAACTCTCATATTGATTTCAAAAATAAAATTGTTGAATGGTGGAATATTCCTATCCAAGGATCCCCCATGTATAGGATCTTCTTTAAACTTAAATATATTAAAAGCGTGGTAAAAAGATGGAAAAATAATGTCTTCGGGGATGTTTTTCAAAGGAAAAAGTTGTTAGAAGGAGAGCTGAGGACTTTACAAAAGAAAATGGAGGAGGGAGATGAAATTCAGCAGACTCATAACTAGGAATGGGAAACCAAGATGGAAAGGGAACAGGTTCTAAAAAATGAGGAGGTATTTTGGAAGCCAAAATCAAGAGTCTAGTGGCTTAAGCAAGGAGATAGGAATACCTCCTTTCATGTTTCTACCATCAAGCATAGGAAAATGAACCAAATTTCTAAACTGACCAATGCTACTGGGGAGGTGATTTCAAATCATGCTCAAACTGGCCTCTGTGCAGTTAGCTATTTTCAAGAGGCTTATTTGGCCCCTTCTGAGGCACCTAACCTGGTGATGGACAATGCGATTCTCAACCATCTTCCTAGCTCCATTTCTCAGGAAGATAATTTAGGGATCCTTAGAACTGTTTCTATGGAAGAAGTTCGCTTGGCTACATTTAGCATGGGGGCTTTCAAAACCTTAGGGCCTGATGATTTTCCTCCTACTTTTTTTCAGACGTTTTGGGATACTGTGGGTGGGGATCTTGTGCTTGCGGCCAGGGACTTCTTTAAATCGGCCAGGATCCTCAAACAATTGAACCACACTTTCATTTCTCTCATCCCAAAGATCAGTGAGCCTCATTCCTTGACTGATTTTTGACCTATTAGCCTCTGTAACACCTTTTATAAGATCCTTGTCAACCGTATCAAATCTCTTCTGGAAAAAAACATTAGTCATACTCAAAAGGGGTTTGTTCCTGGGCAACATATTCTTGATGCTACTTTGACAACCAATGAACTACTCCACTCAATGGATAGGTGTAACTATGCGGGGATGACTCTCAAGCTTGACATTTCCAAAGCTTATGATAAAGTTTTATGAGATTTCATCCAGAAGGTCTTGGCTAAGTTTGGTTTCAACAGTTTGGTCATCAGACTCATTATGGAATGTTTTAATATTGTCAAGTACTCGATTATGGTTAATGGACCCCCCTTTGGGTTCTTCTCTACTGGTAGAGGGCTCAGACAAGGAGACCCTCTGTCCCCGTACCTTTTCATAATGATTACTGATGTGCTCAGTAGGAATTTCATGGGTCTGCTGTCAGAGGGCTCCATTATGGGCATTAGAGCAGCTTCCTCCCTAGATCCGATTGTTGTGCAACAATTTGTGGATGAAACTTTTATTTTTGGGAAAGCCTCTATGGTGGAAGCTAGGAAATGGAAAGCTTGTCTTAACAACTATGCCTCTTGTTCTGGGCAAAGAATCAATTACAGTAAAAGCATGATTTATTTCTTTAATTGCATGCCTAATTTGCAAAATAGAGTGACTGCGGTTCTGGGATGTGTCAGTGGATCTCTCCCATTGGTTTACCTTGGGATCTCCCTCATGGTTAAGGAGGTTCCCACTGATTTCTGGAACTTGATTCTAGAAAGCATCCAAAGGAAATTGGATGGGTGGAAGGGCTCAATCCTAAGCCATGCTGGAATACTCCAACTTCTCACTGCGGCTCTCCAAAGTATCCCCACTTACTTCCTCTCCATTTTTAAGATGCCTAAGTACATTGCTAATAAATTTGAAAAAATTCAAAGGAATTTCCTCTGGTCTAGGACTGAGGAAAAAAAGAAACTTGCTTTGGTGAAATCAGAAAGGGTCTGCCAGGCCAAAAATTATGGTGGACTTGGAATCGAGACAATCATCAACTCTAACAGAGCTCTGATGGCCAAGGTTGGTTGGGATCAGTCAAGGAACACTAAGGACTAGTGTAAAATTTTGAATTCCAAATATCTCCAGGATAGGCCCTTGATTGATTGTCTCTTAGAGTATCACCCCTAGGGCTCTATTGTCTGGAGGAGCATTTGTAGCACACAAAGCTTGTTAAAGAAAAGGATTAAGTGGAAAATGAGCAATGGGATTATAATCAGATTCTAGGAAGATTCTTGGCTAATTGACTCCCCTCTGGCTTGCTCTAACTTTAGGGATATGATGGGTGCAACCCGAAGATTCTTTGGCATCCATATCAGTGACTACATTTCTGGACCCCCTAGAGCTAGGATTTGGAGAGATATTACCCTTTGTTGCCCCCAATCCTATGACCTTTTTTGTCTGGCTCGGTCCCTTTAGGTGATTCTTTTTGTTACCAGGTTTCCATCCTATGACAGGGAGGATGAGTTTTTTTGGACTTTAGACAAGCAGGGAGATCTCTTTGTGTAGTCGGCTTACAGACTGCTGACAAACAATTTTTTTGTTGAGGAACACTGGAAGAAGGTTTGGAATCGCCACATGATCCCTAAAATTAATTTATTCTAGTGGATGACCTGTCATAATAGGATTCTTACCCAGGACAACTTGAGGAAACGGGGTTTTTGTTTTCCTACTAGATGTTTTCTTTGCACGAATGGGGAGGAATCTGTCAATCACCTTTTATTACACTTCTTGTTTGCTACTAAAGTTTGGGATCTGAATTTTGAGAAACTTGATGTCCCTTGGGTTATGTGTAAGGATCTCTTATTGTTCATTCTAGGTTGGTATGGTTTGTATTCCCACCCTCTGCCTGGTGAAATTTGGAATCGGGTCCCTCTTGTTTTGGGATGGTGTTTGTGGAAGGAGAGGAATAACAGGGTTTTCAGGAATGTTGAGAGGAGCCCCAAAGATGTTTTTGGCATTGGCACTTGGCTCATTGAGGAGAATATATCTCTCTTTTTTTGGGAAACTCCCGAAGACAAGGCCATTGGATTACAAAATAAAAATGGCCAAGGAGTGGCACCAGGATTTAAAGGCTAACTCTTTTGATAATTCGAAACTCTTAGCTAGGAAAAATACTAAATGGGAGCCTTTGGATAAAGGATGGTTTAAACTTAATTTTGATGGCGCTACTAAGGGAAACCCATGCAGGGCAAGTATTGGTGGAGTTATCAGAGATCCTGTGGGGGATTTTGTGGCAGGATTTGCTAGAGGTATTGGGTTTCAGTCTTCATTAGTGGCAGAGGCTTGTGTGCTACTAATAGGCCTCAAAATTGTTGTTTCTCTGGGGATTTCTTATCTCCACATTGAAGGAGAATCCAAGTCTATTACAAATGTTGTGAATAAAGATAGACTAATTGGCCGGAATACTAAGGATATATTATTGGATGCTAGTTTCTTTTTAGCCAAATTTAGGGAGAAAAAGCTGACTCATATTTTTAGAGAGGGCAATCAAGTGGCGGATTTCTTGGCTAATCTTGGCTATGGTTGGGAATTCACTAAATGTTGGAGGAAAATGGAGAGTTTATCGCCAAAAATTCAAGTTTTAATCGTGCGGGAACAAAGAAACCATGTTCTGCAATGATTTTAAATCCTTGGATGATGGGAGCTAAATGGGGGTTCCACCTGACTATTTTGGGGGTCTGGTGGATGAGTGTCAACATTGAGATGGCGTATAGGTGGTGGGTTTGTAGTAGATATTTTCATGTGTGGGGCACAAATTGGAGGATCAACATGTATGTCCTTTGGACATGGTGGATGGGGTTTGGTTCTAAGGTTGTAGAAAGGTGGAGGGGTTTAAACTTGAAGGATGACAACATGATTAAAATTAGCAGCTTAATGAAGGTAAGTTGGAAGGACGTGACTTCATTAAATCTCAAGAATCATACCGTGCAGTCTATTCTCTTGGGGAGCGTGGGATATCTTGTTTTATCTCATTCTTGCATTAGTCTATGTGAGAGTATTTATAATGATTCGATTCTTCATTATGGAGTCTTGCCTCCTTCTAGGGTCTTCGAGCTTGATAGTTTAGTGTAGGTCTCTTTTGGCACCTTTTCGATGGTTTCTAATTTTAGTTATATGGCCATTCCACTTTCTTTTTTGTGCATTCCCTACATGCTCGCCAATTTTTGCCTTGTTGGCTGCAATCATCCCAAGGACTTCATTAAATTCATTGTCAAATCACCCTGTGATGATTTTCCCTTTCGCGCATGCGACCGGTACGCGGGTGTTATTAGCCTTTGTTGTATACCTTTCCTTAACAATCACAATGTGATAATCATTCGTGTCTGCTACATTTGGTATTTTTTGCAAATTATGGGGCTTCCTATGCAAATTGCTAAAATGGGTGGTGAGCGGGTGAGGACTGAACCAGACAACTGCGAGGAATTTTAGAACAACCCTTTATTCTGGCACATCTGTGTGGAAGGTGGCATCGCTTCGCTTATGGAGACCTTGGTTGGTCATGATCCTAAATTTTCTGGTCAGTTTTCCAACTCGTGGAAGGATCGTCGGGTCTCCATCAGAGGAATCTCGTTTGAAATCAGTGAGGAACTCATAGCACAAGCCACGGGATAACTTTGTATTGGGAGAAAATACACCAAACACACCAAGAAAGGGTATGTGTAGGATCATCATGGAAAAAAAAGGCCCTTAAGTGGCAAAAAATTCAGAAAAATCAGAGTTAGGAAACTTGACATAAAAATTTGAATAATTTTTCTATATTTCAAAAATATGTAAAAATAGAATTTGTAGAAAATTGAATGTAGTTTCTAAATTACTAGGTTTATTTACAAAAAAATAAAATCTATTTGGTAAAAATTTGAAATTTCAATACAGTAGTACTTAAATTTTAGGGAAAAAATAAGAAGTGGGTGTTTGTCTAACCACCCTAACCACATTAAAATTATAATATTTTTTTTATAGGATTTTACATATAAGTAGAGGACTCATGTCCTGATGTGATACATATTTTTTTGTAATTCTTTTCCATGTAAATAATTAATTATAATTTTTTTATGACAACTTTAAAAAGTATAAAGACTCGTATGTCTGACCACCTTAACTTGGTCAAAATTTCATGAAATTCATTTTTTTCCTTTTTAATATTATAGTATTTAAAACATAGAATGTGACGCATGTTTTGGATTCAAAAAATATGACACCATTTGAAAGCTATAGATTTTTTTTAATCAACCTAAAAATCAAGACTTTAGTCATAATTCAATAGAAAATGAATAATAATAATTTATTAAATTCAAAGTAAAGAATAATTTATATTGGTGGAATGTTGAGAATCTCTTTTAAAAACCCTTTCCGTTTCATCACTTTTGGGTAAAAAGAAAGTCATCAGCCACATACCCATCATATTGCCACTTTTTGGCCCATTATGATCTTGCACATACCCGAAACCAGATCATGAAAGCTTAAAATATTTTTTTAGAGGTGAGGAGGCCCCGGTTCAGAACTATTTGGGATTTGAGAGAGATGCTATCCTGAAGCCCTAGGATCAGATGTGCATGGCGCTGATGAAGTACGTCACCTTGAAAGGTAGGTTTAAAACCTGCTTCTTTTATCACTTCCCCTGTTAAATCATTTAAGACACAAGATGTTGCTTAGTTTCTCATTCTTTCTTTTAATGGACTTGGAAAACTCAGTTGAAAAATGCAAAGAGTCGGCCAGCCTTAACCCCAGTGATCTCCTGCCGCTCCCCCCCCATCAAGGGCTCATTCTGAGACTTTATCACTTTCATCTAGCCCTATGTCCTCCTAAAGCTATCACGGTTGTTTGCATTGAGAACATTGAACCCTTGTCGACTGTAAATTATTCCCCAGCCGAGTCTAAAAGCCCTCCCTAGAAATCCAATATGGCCACTGCAGGGAATCCCAAAGCCAAGGTAACCACCAAGAAGCTTAAGGGAAGTCTAGGTAAGGCTCATGCTAGCGTGGCAGAGGGTCTCTATGAATTGAAATATACTCAGGAAGACTCAGCCTACAAGGCCACCACTGCTAAAAAAGGAAACGAGAAAGGCATGTTAGCCCCGACTGCTAAGGATGGAAAGGGAAAGAATGCTATAAGGAAAGACTCCAAAGGTGACACGGTTGTGGGGAAAATTTCAGATGGAGATCCGGGAGGCTTTCAAAGAACAGCAAAAATAGGCTCATTATCGGAGGTTCGGAGGAGGAGCAGTCTGACAGCAAAGGGTACAAGGAAGAAGAAACTGAAGATGATGAGGAAGAAAATGTGGAGGGGCCCCAGTTTACTCCTGAGAACAACAAGGTTCCTATTGATGGCTCTGCCTCTCACTCTCTGCATCCCCTGGTCGATGATCCTAGAGAGGTCCAGGGGACCATGGACATTGGGGAGGAGTCTTGTGATGTGGTGAAGAGAATGGACACGCTCGACAAAAGGTTTTGGGGGTTGACCTACTTCACCATGAAGTTGGGTCACTTCATCACGAGCACTCTGTCTAATGCTATAAACGAGTAGCTAGAGGGAAACAATAGTCAGGAGAACAAAGAGTGGGTTAGTGATGAGGCAGTGGACCTCCTGATTAAAAATTCGGACAATGCCAGTTAGCTGCTCCCTGTTCCTGTATATCGACTGACTCTCTGCGGTCTCTGTGCTACCTATGGGTTGTTTCTGTTTTTTGTTTCCTTAATGTTTGTTGTTTAACTTGTTCCTTTTTGGCCCTAGTGGCTCATTGTGAAGGGTATGATGCCTTGTAAATGCTGCTTAAATTTTCAAAAACATACTCATACCTATGGCATTTACTTCAGTCGACATTTGACAGGTACTAAATATAGAAATCATTAATTAGTCACCATTTTGATTTTGATTTGCTTGCAGGTTGATTTGGGGCTCAAGCACAAATCATCATAGCAGTCCAGCTGCTGACTTGAATTCAATGCCAACAAACTAATTTTCTTCTTCAAACAGCGGCAGTGCTTGCCTAAAAATATCCTTCTCAGAATCTTTGCTTTAAGACAATATTTGCTTTGGGGCAGGTGCTCATTGTGTTTCTGTTTATAATCACTTAATGCATTGGAAATGGCTGTAAATTCTTTGTGTATCGCTTAATTGCATTAAATAGGACTGGAAAGTGTTTATTTTTTATCATATCAGCTTCCAACTCTATGCACCTTTTTATCATTTCTTTGAATGGGTCATATATCTTGTCATACTTAGACATTATGTTTTCATTTTTCAAATGAATGCATGCCATGAAATTACATATTTTGAAGGATTCTATTAATATCATATTTATTTGCTGAGATTGCATCAACCAATATGTATTATTATAAATTGTAATTCATAATTATTACTAGTAAACTGATTTGAGATTGTGTCTTTGTTTAATGCGGAAATCGGGTGTGTGAATGATTGTTTTTAATTTCATCAAAATAGGTGGCATTCCTTGTGCATAATTTTATAGTTTTGAAATGAGTGCATATCTCTTATTTATGATTTATTTTTTATTTTTATAGGTCAACATAAAGAATCGATTGGAAAGCATCGAAATCAAACAAAAGCAAGTAGATTGGAGTCAGAAAATTTGAACATTGAAATTAAGAATTGAAAAAGAATTTTTTAATGCTTGTTGCAATAATCTAGGACTTCCATTTTATTCTCTTGTTTTCTTTTTTAAGCCAACTCACTTCTTTTTAGGGTTTAAAATTAATCATTGATTTGATCTTTTTCAAGTTGAATTAAAATTGAACCTTAGAAACATACTAGATTTTGGTTTGGCCTAAAAATGAACAAACGACTCCAAACACTTCATCTCGGTGCTTAAAATGAACATGTGTTTTCTGTGTTTTGTAATCTCTTTTAAAAATTAATATCACTCAAAAGGTGTATGCACTTCTTCACAACGATCTTGAATATAAAAAGGCTTTTTTGATATTAGGTTGTATAAGTGATTACCTCCACACTTCAATTTGGACTCTTAAAATTGAAAAATCTTGTGAGTGTGAATGAAGTACATCACGAGTGTTATCTCTTTGTTTCTCAGGAAAGATCGATCAAACTTTTTATGTACTTTCTTGCTTTTATTTATCCATAGAGGGCCTACCTGATGGGAAAAACTAATCACCCCAAGGAACGACCCAATTGGTAACATGCTAAAGCCAAGTGACTTCCAATGAGTATATAAGTGTGGGTACTTGAGGAAAGTTTGATTATCACGAGGATAATTTTGACAACAAGGGTAGAAATGGTCTCTTTCTGCATGGATGGTCCCCCATGAACGGAATGCCCGCATTAAAATCCCTTGTTTAGAAAGACCAAAATCCCTATCTATTTGTTGATGCAAGAACGGTTGTTCTAAAGCCACCCCACATTCTTACAACTCCTAGTAGAGATGAGAAGTGTGCCATGGGATATTCATGGTATTGATGCTTGGCTAACCTAAGAAGTGATTTCACTATAAGGGGGAGCCTGAATTGTCAAGCATCTAATCATCTACTAAGACTAAACGTAGTTGGATTCGTCCAAATGGGCACTCAACAAATATTTCCTCTTTTATCCATAGGGTTATTCACATTCTTTGAAATCAAAATACTTTGCTTGGGTCGCAAAATAGTGGAAAATAAACATTCAACAAATCGTCAGAATATCAAACCCTTTGGGAAGAAAAAATACCTTTGAAAAAGTATGTGTGTTACTGCTTGTCCCTAGGGGTTTTATCTCTAGAAGGATTCTAAACATTTAGATATCTCAATTTGTTTCTCCCAAAGTCAACATAGGAAGCTATTTCCTTCATTCTCTTGATTTTCACAAAATGAACCTTGTGGGACGAAAATAAATTAAGACTTGGACATTCAAAAAGTGTTGATGTGGTAAAAAGAACTCATTAAGAAAAGACTTGAAATAAAATTGGACCCCACACATGTGTTTGGCATCTTTTGGTCATATGGTTTTCTGTGCAAAAATTTGTCTTTAGGTTTGAAATACTCTTAGGGAAAAGCATGTTCTTCAATATCTTGGTCTAGTAAACAGAGTCCTTCTTAGGTTCATTTAGGATCAAAATCAAACATTTCATGCATTCAAAAAATTTATCATCCCATTTTACAAACAACCTTTGGAACTTTGGAAAAATCGTTCATATTAGACTTTTGGTAAGACCTTCAATCAAAATGAAAATCACTTTGTTTGGCTAAATGAGTGTGGATGAATCCTTCCTCGCACATTTAGTTGAATTATCACCTTTGTGCACAAGTTTACCGCAAGATAAAATCCAACATCTTTGGATTTATAAGTCCATTATCCAAATCAAAATCCAAAATCCTAGAGTCTAGTATTCCTCCAAAGTTCCTAAAATTTTAAACACCCATGCCAGTCACCCTTTCATCTTTCAGCCCATCATTGGTCCTAAATCCCTTAGAGGTCAACAGGGTCAAAACACAAGAGGAACATGGAATATAAACTTGATTCATACATCATGAGTAATCCAATTCAACCAAACTATCCAAACCAATACTCTCATTTGTACAATCCATACATGGGATCTTTATCTCCTGCAAATTTCAATAATACAACAAATGTAACTTTTCCCAACCTGAATTTAGGAACACAAAACCTCAATGATGTAACAAATGTGAGTTTTCCCAATCTGAATTTTGGAAGACCTTTTCCTATGCTAGATTTAAATCAAAGGTAAAACTTACAAATCTATCAACCAAACAATCAAGGAATGAGTCTTCCAAACAACATTATACCACCAAATCCATACATGCCAAATGTGATTGTAACAAATCCAAGTTTACCAAACATGATTATTTCAAATCCACACTTGGTAAACTTTGGGATAGATGTGTTTGTGAATCATGCAAATGTGGTTCAAAGTCCAAACAATATGTTAATGACTCCATGTATTGATTCAAGTCAAGATAGCCCCATGCAAAATCAAAGTTACGTAAATCCAAGCAATGTGTTTCCCAATCACAACAATGTTCAATATCAACCAATAATGCCAAATCTAAATCAAAACATTGTCCAAGATCAATCCATCCATGATTCCATGCAAACACCACAAGTATACATGTCAAATATGCTTGCTCAACAACCAAGTCTACAATATCAAGAATGTCAAGGTCAAATCTTGCGAAACAAAATTGCTACACTCAAAAAACTCATTGAGTCATTTCACCAAGATACATCTCCACCCCAAAATCAATATAATCTTCCATTGGTTGAACCATTTCATCAAAGCATTAATATGTCTCCACAACCATATCAAGAACAATATCTCCAATATCAAGAGGTTGGATATCAACAACATCAACAACAAACCCAATCATACCATCTCAAAGATCAATCATCACATCTCAAAAATCAATCACAACTACCCATCAATGAGCACCTTGAAGATGTCTCCATCTCCTCTAATTATCAAATCAACATATATCAAGAGTCACTTTTCAATCATGATCAAAACTCACCAATGATACCCAATAATGATCCGATTCAAGAAACATCAACATAATTTGATCTTACGATTGAAAACATTGACAATCTCTCCACCATAACTGTTGAGGACAATGATGAAAATCAATCCATCAATGCGCACTATGAAGATATGTCTACCCCATCCAATGATCAAATCAACATTCATCAAGAACCACTTTTAGTGATCCATTTCAAGAAGTGTTGACATTATTTGATCTTATTGAAATAATCCATGATCCATTCACCAATGATCATGTTGACAATGTCTCTACATAACCTAATGAGTTAGAGGACATATCTCAAGAGATTACTCCAAGGCATGATCAACATCTATCACCCAGGTCTGGTAGTGGTCCTTCCCAAGATATATTGACATCCTTTGACCTCATAGACACAAATACTAAATGGATCCTTAACTCAACACTTGATTCAATTCCACTCAAAGATCAACAAGATATTGAGCCACTACCCATGCCTAAGGATGATTTCTAAGAACCCTCTATAATAAATCAATCCTTTGTAATTGATCCATGTCAAGAACTTGATCAAAAACACATCGAAAGCAATTCCAAAATTAATCAAGATCAAGAATTTGTATCTCCAAGATACTATAATGATCTAATGGGCACTCTCCTGTCTATACAAGATGTCACAAATGATGACCATATCCATATAGCACATATTCTTCCATCTACCCATGAGATGTTTTCTTTGGATGGACACATAGATGATCTTCATTCAAAATAAGAGTCTCATAATCTTGACATCATTAATAAGGAACAATAGTCTCCAACTCTTAACATTTGTACACATGACCAAGATATAGAAAAATATGGAGAAATATCAGAAATAGATCATGAAGAAGTTTTCTACAAAAATTGTGAATCAAAAACATCATGTGAAGACATATAAGAAATGATTCATGAAGAAGGATCCTACATAAATGGTAAATCGAAAACATCTTGTGATGGCATATCGAAAATGAATCATGAGGAAGACTTTAATGTGGATAGTGAATCATCAACACCTCTTGAATAAGAAGTAAAATCTGATATTTCACAAAATCAAGCCAAATATATCAATCAGGAAGTTATCACACTTATGGAAGATCCTATCACTTATAAATTTGGATCACTCACCTTTTTAAGGGAAAATTAGCTTATCAATAAAGAATTTATCACCTTTGAAGATCCATGACAAAGAAGAGAAGGATTAGCACCTTGTTTCCAAGGTAAATCATATCCTATTGCAAATAAATTTTTTGAGCAGATGAATTATCGAGGTAAAGGATTAGGTATACATGACTAGGGTATCCTAGAACTAGTACAGATCATTGGAAATCCTAAGCATTAGGGTCCTGGTTATTCAGTACTGGGGGAAACTTTGTCTCAAGAAAATATCAACATAGGGAGCATGAAGAATCCTTATGATCAAACCAATGTCAGTACTACAACCAACCATGTCATGAATCTTCATCCACCCATCATCCCATCCATGAATTGGGACCAACATCAAAAAAAAGATTTGAATCCAAGAACAAAGAACGTTATTAAAGAAAAAGAAGTTGAGAAGCATGAAGGACAAATAAATACACATGGATACCAAAGAATACAAAGAAATATTATCCCTATCAAAATCCATTAGTCAAAGAAACTATGGGTGAAAATAAAAAAGGGGAAAGTATCCATCAAAGATGTCCACAAATGAAAAAGAAAGCTTTCCAAGCGATGTACAAGGTATATCAAGAAGTTGGTCCTAATTCAATGCTTACTTCCATATCCACCCATCATTGCTCATCTTCCCAAGTTTGGAGAGTTAAAGGTTCCAAACTATCAACCAATTTGTCTCCTATTCTTAAACACATAACACCATCCAAACCTCCATGCATGATATCCAATTCTCACATTGACCATGTGTTGGCAACAACCCTTCATCATAAGGATTCAAAATGCACTTGATTGTGATGTGTGCATAAAGATAAAGTTAACCTTGGTATGAGCAAAGTAGATCAGGAATCTCAAAAGTTGCATTCAAGTGCACGTATCTTCGCAAAAATGCTCCTTCAAGAAAAATATCGATGGCACATTATGACAAAGGCATCTACATTGGCACCACTAGGTGATTCAACATGAGCTTAAAATCTTTCAGAAAAAAATAAAATAATAAAAAAAATCATGAAAATAGAAAAATTATAAATTATACTAAAATAAAAACCACTATGGTGGCGCTTTGGACAAGTACCATGGTGAAAACCTAGAAAACATGATTCATGTATAGAATCAAGAATTTGTGTGCGCTAGTTCAGTTGGAAGCATCTCAACTATAATAAAGCCAACACTCCATCCATCTTATCCATAATAAATCCATTCATCCACAAACCATTTATCCAATCCATTTTCATATATCTACATCCATAGTCCAAATTATCTTGATCTTGACAAAGTTTGGTGAACACTTTATTGTTGCTTATGGTGAACATCTTGACATGGGTCATTTTCACTTTTCCTATCCTACCCAATGTTATCTGGGCCTTGAAGCATTATCCAAATGAGAATTCCCCTGTTCGAACACCTTATCTTGTCACAAGATAATCCTTGGCATCCTTTGCATGCTTACCATATCTATCCATCCATAAACCTATCCAAGCATCCACCCATGGCATTTCATACATTGCTAGACATTGGGGGCAGATATTTACATCTTGCTTCAAGAATAAATCTTGATTTATATCCTCCAACTTATGTGGTGATCTGAACATTGGCGAACATAAAATAAAATTGGTCAAATCATTTATGATCCAAAATCCAAGTCACTAGCCCATGGGATATTTTGACAAGACGATGTTCCTTATCAAGCTTTATCTTTCATCAAACATCAATCCAAACAATCAATATTAGTCACATCTAACTTGCACTTCAACATCACATCAAATCATCAAAACAACTTTTATTCCAAGCCAAGCTTCCAAATCTTGATCAATCAAATCCAATCAATCCATTATCATCTCAGAATATCCTTCCCAGGCCTCATTTTTCTTAACACTATCCTTGCATTATTATGTATCCTCAACAATTTCATCATTGAATCAATCTTGATCAATCAAATCCAATCAATCAATCATCATCTCAATCCTCGTGTTGCTTAAACACTATCCTTGCAGTGTTGTGTATCCTCAAAAATGTTATCATCATCAATCCATCAATTTGACCAATCAACCCTAGCTTGGTTTTCAACAAAATCCCAAAACAAAGCACTGAAATCATCACATATCCATATCCAAATCATCAAAATCATATTAAAATCCAAAAACATGTCGAAAATCTCAAAAATCGAAGTAGTAGAGCCATCCTACAAAACTACATCATCTCTGAGCTTGAACGTAGGAAAGGTTGATCTTTGATCATCCCTCGAGACACATTAGGTTAGTCCTCTAGGTGTCCATTGCAATAAGCTAGCAATTCATCATTGGTTTATATCTCAATCTTGTAAATTTGTCAAGTCGTCAGTCAAACTACGTTGTCTCTACGTGTACAACGTAGGAAAGGCTAATCTATTGATCAACTCTCGACACCCCTAGGATAGGTCTTTAGGTTAGGTTCTTGGTCAAAATATCAAAAAAAAAAAAAAAATGGAAAAATTGAAAATCAAAACATTTGTAAAAAATCTCAAAATCCCAAAAATAGCCTCAACATTTCTAAACACCAAAACATCCAGATATTTGAAAAAACCCAAAATGGTACATCCATCCTATTTCAACATTCACCCACAATAATCTCACTCATAATAAATCATCATCATTTTCATCCTTTGGTACAAGTCAGTCAGAAGCAAGTCTAGTAGGTTTAAAAGCAAAAGCTCAATCATCAAAGTCTCAAGTCTAGGTCAGTAAGTAAAGAAGTTGGTCAAATCGAAGTATCAATAGGTTATCATCAAATCAAACTCATCATCACTGGATCACAACATGTCCTAGGATGCATCCTTCCTACAATGGACATCAACATCAAGCATCACCGTAGTTTAGTCTTGGCTAGCGGTATGAAGAACATTATCTTGTTTGTTTACTTTATCTTTGTCCTTTTGACTTACCCTATTTTGCACTCATTCCAAGGACCTCTTGATGATGCTTAATCAAAATGATTTAGAGAGAAAGGAATGGGGCAATGATCATTATCTATGTATCTATTGTGCTTGTTGGATGTCCTTGTAATATAACTTGGTCATGTGTGCTTTGTTTGATTTGTAGGGAATGTGTTTTAGATTTATGTTTTATCACATAGGAAGGTTTTCTTTTCTATGTTTTGGTCTGAGTTGTTTAGAATATCTGAATTTCATTATGAATAAGGTTACGTATGTCAAGTGTGAACAAGAGTACTCCTATTTGATTGCTGAGTCAAATTCTATCACACTAAGGGCAACACAATCTTTGTTCATTATACCTTGATGCATCATACCTATGTGTGTTATCAAACATAAGGAAAGTTACGCTCTTTATTTCTCCCATCCTTGGATAAGCAATACATAATCATCATTCATCATCATATCTAATAAATTCTCAATGACTCATAGACAAGTTGGACTTCTGCATCTTCTTGGATTCAAAGGTTGATCCCTCACATTCTTCTATCCTCTTTCACGTTAACATAGTATCATTTCATCAATGCATCCATCTTGCATTCATAAAACATCTGGACTCTCATCCTACATAATCACATCATATCATCATAGGACAACATCATCCGCCTCATCCAACTCACATGCACTGCATCATCATTTAAGTTGTTTAGGATAAAATAGATTTGTTATTCTAAGAACCTTAATCCATCTCATTTACATCATCATTATCATATAGATCTATTAGTCTATCCATCTGTGCATCCATCTTGAACCTCTTTGTCATGATATTGACCTTCAAATTGAAATTTTTCCTCAATCTCTCAAGGGGGCAATGTACCAATGTACTTCTTTCCGCTGGGGCATCCAAAAAAATCATATTTTTTTTTAATTTTGATCTTGGCGGCATCATTCTTTGAATCAATACAACAAGTACACTACTTCAAAGAGGGAAAAAATGTAGACACTAAAAATAATCAACTGACACAATGCATATAATCCCGCTCAATTAACAACATTTTCTCTATTAATCAAATAAATCAAATTATTTAATTAATTCACTAAGCTTCATCATACTTAATTAAATAAATCAAATTATTTAATTAAGTCCTAAAGTTCTTCTTATTTGATTCAATAAATCAAAATAATTTAAATCAAATATCAAAACCCCTCAAATCCTCCAAGTTAATTAATCTGAATTAATTAACCTCTAATCATAATCACTCATCCTCTAGATTTTGACTCAACCTGGGTCAAACCTAAACTCTTGACTAACCCACCCACTTAGACATGAAATTCATTTTACTTCATTATCTAATTATCTCTATTTTCCCTCATAAGGCATATTCCCAAGGAATATTCCCTCATTAACTCCATTTGTTTGACTTTCTTGTCCAAACAAATTTCCCCTCCAAATCTCTCAACCATATGCATCTAAAGCTATTTTTCAAATTTCAAACCACCTAGCTTCATTTACTTGCACAATCTCCACAATGTGCTCATTCCTCCTCCAATCACATGTGGACAAGTGGCCTTCTCTTATTGGTTGGTCTTTTGTCCCACATTCATTCAAATCCTTCAATCTTCAACTCTTGAATCTATAAATGCAAGACATTTCTACTCCAAATACACAACTGGATCTTTAATCTCAAGCATTTTCATTATCAACTACTATCTTGGGCATTTTTACTATCATCACTTTCATCTTGGCATCAATATCATTTTGAGCTTATTAGGGGGTGGGAAAGGGTATCCTTTCCACATCATAAGGATCATCAATCCCACTATGATATAGAGTTTGATCTTGCTTTACCATGCTTTCATATAGTTGTTTTTGTTCTATTTACCTTGTTCACATATGTAGCATGATTGAATATTTCATAGGAATGTTGGATTTTCTTGTTTTAAACTAGCAAACAATATAATTTTGGTTATTGTTTGAAGCAATATGCAGATTTTGGTTTTTACAAGTTCATGCACATATAAGAGTTCTTTTGTGATTACATTCTCTCCACAAAAATGATCAATTAAAATCACAGGAGTGGGCTTGTTATTGATTCTTTCGGCTATGTAAAGAGGACCATTAGGTGCATGTTCAATTTTTTATTTTGAAGAGAAAGTTATATCAGTAGACATTATAGCTTTTTGTTTATGAGGCTCGATGTCAATCACTCCTATCATTGTACTAATAGGACTTTGGTCATCAACATCCATAGGATTTTTTTCGCTATTGCTCATGTTATCATCATCTATGTCAATGTTCATCACATCAAGCTTAGTTTCACTAGCCTTAACAAATTAAATATTGTGGTTAGGCATGTGATTGGTAAAGATTTGAAATTTTTGGTTGGAAGGAGCTACAAAATTATTACCTTTTTCATTCACACCTCCAATTTGAATATGATTGGAATCAATAAGGTCTTGCACAATATGTTTAAGATGATTGCATTATTCTATATCATGTCCTTTTTGTTGGTGATAAGAAGAATAGGAACTGTGTCTAAATATGGAAGGTAATGGCTTGCTAGGGTCAAGAGGTCAAACAGGAGGTAAGGTAAGCATTTTCTTGTTTAATAGTTGAGTCATGATATTATAGACCTCTCGGGTATTGGTTAAATGTGTGAATTGTCTTTGTGGATCCACAAATATATAAGTATTATGCATTTTGATAGTAGCGACTTGGGTATCAACTTGTTGGGCAGGTTGAGAGGTAGGATTTAGCTGAACCAAATTTTTATTTTTTCTTCAGAAAGGGTGGTAGGTGTTTTGGTTTGAGGATTCAAACTTGTTGGGATGGGTAGAAGTGGTTTTCGGTTCACTAATACCTACAAAATTCTAATAATCATGAAGGGTATTAAATAGGTGCATGAAGGAAGGGAATTTCATCATTGTAAGCTTGTCTCAATTTTTTCTTTGTAAATTTTCTATAAACATCTTTTGGAGGTGAGAATCAAGAACCTTCACACTAATTTGGGAATAAAGCAATTGGTAGCATGAAATAAATTTGGTGACTTTTTCACCCTCATTATGCTTATATCTCATCAAATCAGCTAATTTCATTTCAGGAACCAAATGCACTTGGAAATGGTTAATAAATGCTTCAAAAAGTACATTAAATGAACGAATTGATTCATTTAATAATGTGAAAAACCAATCCAAGGAAATTTCTTTCAAGGATCAAGGAAGGAGCTTAGCAAAAATTTTGTCAGGTCAAGGATAAAGTCATTACATAAAGCAGTAAATCCATTTACATGATTATTAGATTCTCCCTTTACTCCATATTTCTCAAATCTAGGGATCTCTATACCTTGTGGTACTAGAGTTCTCAATATCTCTAAGGATAATGGGTTTCTTTTGACATAGTATGAAGGTGGTCCATTTTGATTTTGATTTAGGCTTGAGACTTGATGTTGAATGGATGAAAGGATTTGTAAGAGGTAGTTCATGATAATGTCATTTCTTTTGGTTTGAGATGGACGTTAATATGGTGGTAGTGTGTATGTGTTGGAAGGACAAGTGAATGGATTGCTTGTGGGAGGAGGTATGAGATTAGATGCCACATAGATATAATGAGTACTAGTCAAAATGTGTGAGGTAGGAAGTATATTGTTAGTAGGTTGCATTGTTTTGGTCACTCGAGGAGTTGTATAGGTGGGAATGGATGCTATGGTTGAAGGGGGGGAGTTTGATTTCCTCCCTAGGCTTGCACATTGTTTGAAGCTTGAGCACCATTAGTTGTCGAAAGAAGATGTTTTCCAAAGATGTGAGCTATGTTACACACAACTTTGAATACTTCATCACTTTCCATCATGCAGTGAATACTATCAATAGTAGGTATAACAGTATTGGAAATGTATTCAGTACTCACACTATCTTGTAAATGGGCTAGGTCTTCATGCATTTTCATTATGTTTTCTTGAGGAATATGGTCAATCATTGTCTAAACATTTTGCATAGAACTTGTGGGTAAGGTAGGCATGGAGAAAGAGGTATCAAAGGTATGGTATGTACCTAGTGAACACCTACCAAAACTAGGAGTAAGACAACTTGATAACCCAAGATCCACAATGAGTATTTTATCGTGGGATGCCATGAGTCTCCCACTTCGTCTAACCATAGTATTAGAAGTAGAACACCAAGTAGTATATCTCATACAAGGGATAAACCAAAGAAAGTGCAATGAACACGATATCCTATAATTGCAATTACACTTGAAATGAGAGAAATTGGAATAACAACAATTCTACAAATTGAAATAGAAAATTGAAAGCAGCCAACAAAAGCACATAATAGCAAATTGAAATCCTAAAAACTGGAAAGTCAAATTCAATAAGGACTAAGACACCAGGAAGGAAATTTTGGTCCTCCTGATGAATTTTAAATTTCTAGGGATTGAAATAAACAACAAACAACAAACAAAGGGCTTTGAGAAAAAAAACCCTAAGAGCGACAAAGACGCCAGGAAGGATTTTTTGTTTGGAAAGAGCGACCAATTTTTTTTGAGTTGTGTATAGTTTTTATAGGTTGACTATTCAGGGATCTAATGTTTGGAAAGAAAAAACTATGTAAATGGATGCAGAGAAAAGTAACTAATACCAAGCAATTGAATGCAAGGTTGAATGCACTTTTTTCAATTTTTAATGTAATAACAATGTTTCTAAATGCAATTGGAATGATTAACAATGCACTTTTTAAATTTTTAATGATATTAAATGATACAAGAAAGTAAAAATGAAACCTATATGCACTTTCACTAATGCAAATATAAGAAACCCTAGATGCAATTTTACTAATGCAAGATGCAAGAAACCCTAGATGTACTTTAACTAATGCAAGATGCAATGAATGAAATCTAGATCTAAGGCTTTTTATGGACTCTAAATTAGAAAATGAATGCTCAACAAGGTTGGGTTAACCGAAATGAACCGTTGAAAAATGGTGATGAAGGGTGAGTTCACCTCATTTCTCTAGGCCATTCGATATTTTCTTAAGAAACCTAATTGGATTGACTATCAAACTCACAAGGTGAGTTAATTCTCAATTTGGAGGACCTAGGAAGGGGTTCTTTCATCTTTTAGGTGTTCACCACCAAGAAAATTCTTGGAAAATACAAATGAGAATTCAAACTACAAACCCTCGTTATGCAACCTAAATGAGAGATGGAAATGATGAAATTATGCAACAACAAGATAGGATGTGTGTACCTGGGAAGTCTGGAGATGTGACGAGGATTCCAAAAATGTAAAGAAGTTGTCAAAATATGCTAGGGAGGACAAAGATGCCCTTACTGTTTCCCTTACTATTGTCTTAGTCTCGTTGCTATTTTTCAGAGCAGATGCAAAATCTTCAAATCACAAAGCAAAATCTTGAAGAATCTCTTAAAAATACCCCTAGGAGGACTAATACACCCTAGGTGGTGTATTAGTCCCATTCTGAATTTTTGAAAATTCTGAGAGTGATCCTGAGCTCCAAGGTCTGCACTTGCTTCTTCTCACATCTTAGATTTTAAAACTTTTGGATTTGACATGTATGTGAGTTTCTATGAAGATGACAACTTTGCCATGCAACTTTGCAACTTTGAAATCTTGCACTTCAAATAATCTTCAATTCTTCAACCTAAATACGCAATCACAAGCATACAAGAGAGGGAAAACTTATTGATTGTTAGTAAATGGTGGTTTTCCTTGGTCAAACCTGTTGTTGGTAATTAAACCTTGGAATAGAATGAAGTAATAAAGGGAAATGATAAATGAACAACATGCAATACTAAAACTCACAAAATCCTTGTTGTAAAGTCTACAACCTTGTGTGAAATGTCTAGATTTAATGTAGATATTGAATCAATTGAATGCTTCAATAGATCTTACTTGAATTTCTTACTTGAATCAAAACCCTAGATCACAAATGTTAGCACAAAATCACACATGATGCAAGAATAGCCTTCGATATGATGCTTGAAACTTGATGATGGCTCTAAAATGCTTGAAGAATTTCTCTTGAATTCTCTTGGATGAAGACTTGAATGCTTGGATTGATTGAATATCTTGTTAGGAGAAAAATGAAAGAAGGAACCTTGTATTTATACTTATCTATGCTTAATATCCTAAAATTACATCACACCAAGCTGACATAGGAAAATATTATTTAAAGGAGGGTAAATCCTTCCAAAATTTGAAATTAAATCTTGAAAATAAGCCAAGGAGGACTAAGACACCGTAGGTGGTGTCTTAGTCCCAAGGCTTAAATCTTGAGGCATTGACTCCAAATAGGGACCTTTTCAGGTGTATTCAAAATCAAGGTCCCTGTAAGATCTAGAAAAGTCACTTATGAATTATATCCTTTAATTTCCAAAATAATTTAATAAAATAAATTAATTATAAAATGGTGCAGAACAAAAGAGGAATAATTAAATTACTGCAATATCATTTCAAAAATGAATTTCATACATTAACGAGCCAATAAGAATATGCACACAAGGTTGTGCCTTTACATAATCTAGCCATGAAGGCTTACACAAAGATACCCAATACACTTAAAATCACATACTATAAATGAAAATTAAAGAAACAAGAATATCATCAATGCATACACAAAGAACCATAACACAAAGAATTTCCTTAGTGGAAAACCCTCGTATGGATGAAAAACCACTCATAAAAATGACCCATTGGCTTAATGAAATTCCTCTTAGGTGGAGCCACACTAGCTGCAAAATCTCACTAGTTACAAGATACCTCATTGGCAATGGTCATACTATCTTCAGTGACATGACCATTCATTACATATTCTAGGATATCACGAATATCACTTACAACAAGGAGCATAATGAAGTTTTTTACAAGTCACATAAGCTTACAAGCAACATTTTCAAGTTTCACCAATGCATCATCCTTGCATATGAAATTATGGTAATGCCAACACTATCATGAATTGCTACAACCTATTTGAAAATAAGACCATTCTACCTCCAATGACCTCTCAAATATCACACAAGTACACTGAAAGCCATAAGCTATTCACATAAAGCTTCATGAAAGTGATCCTAAGCTTGTTAAGATGCACACATGCCTATGCAATTATAACAAGAATGCTTACTTCTAACCTCATTGATTCATAGAGGTCTCAACAATAAGAGAATTATACTATAAAAGATTTAAGAAGGTATAGATCATGTATGTATGAGAATACATATATAAGCTAATGAATATATATATATATATATATATATATATATATATGAGTATACATTCTTACACAAGTAAAACTCAAGATCAACTAAATGAGGGAATTAATATTTTCTCCATATGCATGATAAACCAAGATTCATGAGAGGATTGTCATTATTAAAATTAAAATTTTATAAGGAAAGGTATGGTTTAACATTTATTTATCTTTTATAAAATGCCTAGTTGATTCACATTACAAAATATGTGTAGATTAATTGGAACCTATATCTATATACATATTGATCAAGCGTTATAAATATCTCAAATTTCCTATTCAACTCTTAAATTTTGTCCTATATGAATCTCATACTTAGAATATTTTTATTCAATGGAATATGTTAAATTTTTAAATTAAATATAATAACTTAATTTGATTTCCTTACTTTGTTACTTATTCCTAATAAAGTACTCTTATAATTCCAAGGTTCGCTATTGATTACATAAGAGATTAGTTCACTTGAAATAAGTTCTACATTCGATTATACCTCTCACAATTGACTCAATTTGATTAATCTGCTAACACTTCAAAGACGAGTAGAAAATAAATGAACATGTATATACCTTTCTATTTGCACACAATAATTCAATAACTTATTTCTAATTTTGACGATTTACTAAAATTACAGATTTGTACATAATATAAATGAAATACTTTCAGATCAGAAATATATATACATTTTCGGACTTAAACTTGCCCATTCACAAATACGCATATGCATAATTAAACACATGATATTTCCCAAATTCACTATTTGTTGTCATGAGAAAATTATTCACAAGAAAGAACTACTTCATATAGTTTTACTTTTCACATTGATTTGGTTTTGATCAATCTTCTATCATTTCAATGGATATAGCAACTTCATGCATGGTGTACTTTTCTATTATTAAAAAAGTATTCAATTCACCAATCGTAACTTAATTGATACAAACTAACGAAATAACAGGTTTGCAATAATGAAAAAATTACATCCAAGTAGAAATATATTCATTTTAAGAAGAGAAATAAGCAATTGCATAGTTATTCAAATTTTAGAGATAAAAAATGGATACATAATTATATGATTTTAAAACTGAAAGTTTAATCACTTAAATCAGATCTCTATCCATTATTCCATTCGTGATTCATATTTACTTTCATTCATAACGAAAATCATTTTATATATATATAGCTATATAAACATATAAATATCTATCTATTCCATATATACGTTTATCTGTAAAATTGGATGTACAGAAGATCGTATGCATAGCTGAAGCACTTCTTTTTATCTTAGTCAAGAGAAGTAAAATATATAGGTCTGTTATATATATATTATGAATATATATATATAAATATATATGTTTATTTGTTTCTTTTCATAATTTTATTTGTGCTAGAAAATAAATTATGCATTTACAGTCATATATATATATATACATTCATTTATATGCTACATTTATCTAATTTTCAACAGATTCCATTTTAACATACACACATATATTCATTTAAGTGTTTATCGAAATTTGAAAGCAGAAAAGGCTGTCGAATATTTTAAATCCTTCCTATATTTATAGAAATAAAATAAAATATTAAAAAAACCATAGGCTGGGCCTTGCATGGCCGGCAAACCCCGTGAGGGGACGCTTCCTGTGGAGGGCAGAACCCTCTCCAATGGGGTGGGCGGGTGGAGGCTGGGGCTACAAAGGCAACCCTCCCTTTTTCCGCCTACAAAACTTAAACACTATTTACCAATGCAAGGGTTTCCAGATTTTGAACGTCTTTTTTCATTTCAATCTGGAATTATATTTATATATATATATATATATATATATATATAAAATAAAAAATAATAATATTGATTCTATATATTTACATATGTACACAGTTTAGTGTATATGTATATACATGTAAAATTTTATCCATATTATAAACTGGTTTTGCAATTCTATTTTATATTTGCAAAAATATATGATATTACATATATTTTTACATATTTGTAAATATATAAAATATATGTAAATTTCTTGGTTTATGATAGGAAGAGAAAAAAAAAATAGATTGTACAGCTATGCCAATGGATTTCATACAGCCAGCACCCAAATAAAATGATTTTGCATAGATAGCTCAAAGAGATTCAATATTTTCACAACACAGACAATTTTTGCACACAATTTGTAATTGAAATACATTGGAAGGATTTAAAAACTTGGAAATTGCTCTGAGGCTGAAGATCCTATTCTTGCTCCCTCTTTTTATGATTTGGCTCTTCTGAAAATTTCTCTATGAAGACTTTTCCTTTTCCTCTTCCTATTTTTCTTATATTCTCCCCTCTTCTTCTTGCCATCATTAAATTCTCTATGCCTCTGAAATCTCTACCCGACACCCATTCTTTTTATGTTATTGTTCTTGCAGAGAAGGACTAAATTCAAGAAACCATATTATGTTTACATTTAAGATTTCCCCTCCTTTAAAGTTTTCCTCTCTTTTTTCCTTTAACCTAATATTGAAATTAATAATTAATATTTCTTTTTTTGCATAATATTTATCTCCAAAATATTAATTAAAGAATTTCTATTTTAATTACAAACTAAGTATTTATCCTCAGTAAATATTCAAGAAATTCCATTTTAATTGCAATTAAATATTTATTCAAAATAAATGGTAAAGAGGTAACATTTAATTGCTAATAATTATCCTAAATAACCATGCATTATCGTTAATTAAAAAATGGATTCTCTAATCGAAATATAATTAATTCTTTTATTTCTTTGCACTTTTATTGCACACAAATTAATTCATTTATACATTGTAAAATACGAACAATAAAAATAGGGGTTGTGACAGTCCCAAGACCTTTGGGCGACTAAGATGCCCTAGGTGGTGTTTTAGCCCCGAGCCAAAAATTAGGGACGCACAAAAAAAATCATTAAATGATCATTTTCCCTTTGATGATTAGCTAGAAAAATATGTAGTTTATTATGCTTTTGGATGCAAAATAGGACCAATTAATACATAAAGAAGGATAAATAAAGTAAGGTATGCCCAAAAAAGTGTGAAAATACAAGGGTATACATTTTCCTACACTACATGATTGAATATGCTATTCCTTCTTATCACTATGAACATTGTGCCACCTATTTTTTCTTCACCGGTTATGCATGAACGGTGTAAACTTAAATTTTGTCCTTCATTTTCCCTACAAACTCGGGAATTTCACCAATATTACCTTCTTGCAGGCAACAACGTCAGTGGAACTAAACAAGTAGCCATACTTTATGAGCCTCACAAACCCCCAACTTCTTTTGAGAATCTGAATTTTTACAAGCTTCATACCTATCATGAAATGCTTATCATAAATGTCATTTGGGGCTAATTTAAATGCTATTCACTTCTAATCATGATTTTATGAATACTCAATTATCATGAGCAGGTGTCCTCACAGCCAATAAAACTAGAAGTCACCATCTATTAAAGGTCTAGTAAGCCTTTAAAGCTTTCGTTTCCTCACGTATACCGACCATTTAGCATATTAATTTCCTTTGCAATTCTCATGATTGGTAAAGATCCCTGAACCCCTTTATTTGCATTGAACTAGGAAACTCTATATAATGCTAAATTACATGCATATATAAACCATATTTCTTACAAAATTATACAATACAAGGATAATCATAGTGACTTAAAATTCCATTTTCCAAGCCAAGAAATCCTTGATATCAGTCTAAATTTCCCATACATTATTTACTATGTTGCAAGCAGGTCCTACCTCTAGATTTGTCTGCTGCAAAAAGGGTTACTATAGATCAAATAAAGTCCACCATGAGAAAATCATTATTCTATCACTGAATGACCAGAAAAATAGCATACAATGCTCATTAATAAGACCTCAGGGTTCAACAAGGGGAGGATTTTTTTCCCTTTAAAGACTTTGCAGTATTCAAACATAAAACAAGGTGCACAAAAATTTATCACTATTTTAATCAAACCAAGGATTCAAATTCCTTCGCACAGAACAAAATTGGAAACCATTAGCTAAAAAAGAGAAAAGGGGGTCCCTTCTTTCAAAGGGGTGTGTGTATGAAAATGGCACAACAACCATATTTTCAAAGTTGATATGTCCCATCCACTTATGCCATAGCCAACAATCACCGGATTGAACCAATAAATAGGTTCTTCCATTGATACCTTTATATGATAAACATTTAAATTTTTTCTAGTACCTTCTACAACTAATATTTTGGTCCTTTCCTTCTTGATCTCGCAAACATTGGCATGAAATGTAAGGTTGTATCCTTTACTACACATCTAACGAACACTAAGGATATTGTGCTTCAACTTTTTTACATAGAGGGTCCATCCTTAATCTTGTTTTTTCCATCAATGGTTAAAGAACCCTTTCCACAAATCTGTGTGGACTCATCACAACCAAACTTTACCACTCTAGACCATTCAACTTCTTAAGGCTAATTAACTTCCTTTGTCACCAGTCATGTGGTTAGAGAAACCACTATCAATTACCTAAGCATTTTCTTCTTCTTTTCCATGAAAGGTAGTCTAGACAACCATTGATTTTTGAATTTTTTTTAGCCTGTAAGGTATCAGATTTGTTGAGTTTTTCAATATCACTCTTTTTATCACCAACTTTCAATGCCATGAAGACTGTTTCATAATTTGAATCATCATGATCCTCATCTTCTGAAGAAAAACTGCTCTCCTTGGAATGAAGACTTCTTTTAAACTTTTCCCTTTTATTGTTATCCTTTGATTCTTTAAAAGGACATTTAGAGGTAAAATGACTCATTCTCCCAAAACTAAATAATTTGAAAGGAAACTTACCTTTATATTTTTTGATTCGCTTCTTCAATCTTCTCACAAATTTCACTTATACCTCATCAAAGTCACCATACTGATCAAATTTTTAATATTCTACCTTCTTATTGACTTTGAATGTTGCTTCCTTCTTTGAAGCATCTTTTTCAAACTCTCTCATTTCAAAGGTTGTGAGAGCACCAAAAAATTAATCTATTAAATAGTTATCCAAGTCCTTACACTCCTCAATATTGTATACCTTATGATTACAACATTTAGGGAGAGATCTCAGAACCTTCTTCATAATATCATCTTCTCATTTCTCCACCAAGACCTCTGATGTTATTAACTACTTCATCCACCTAGATAAAATAACTAGAAATGTCTCCATCCTTTTCCATCTCCTTAGAGTCTCAAATTTTCTCTTGAATTTTTTCATCTTGACTTGCTTCACTTTATTATCTCCTTCATAAATGCTACTAAGTTTTTCTAGACATCCTTAGAAGATCTTTAATTCATCACCTTCAAAAGTTCTCAATCATCTAACCTATTATAGCATTATTTTCCTTGGAATTATTTTCATACAACTTAATATTAGCTAGATCTATTGGAGGAGCAACAAGAGCAGTGTAAGTGTAACCGTCCTTGATAGACTACCGAACACCAAACCCTAGAGAGGATAGATATCCTTCTATTCTTACTCTCCAAAAGGTGTGATTTTTTCCATTACACCTAGGTGCCTTGTAAGATCCATCTTGTGCCATCCTAGACCATCCTCAAGTGGTTAAGATCCTTCTAAGGAACTTGGCTCTAATACCAATTGTTGAACACACCCAGACACTAAGGGGGGAGGTGAATAAGTATCTTCAAAACATAAACCCTTCAACACAATGTAAATTTATTCTTCTAACAAGATCAACAATCCTTAAACAAATTGAAACCAATTTTAAATAGATGAGCAAAAATGAAAGATAAAGAAATGAACACACATGTACAAGATAGCACTAGCTATACATGGAAATACCAAGGAGAGAAAAATATGGTGAGAAATCTCACAATATATGAATAAGATTACAATTTATTTTAAGGCTCACTACCCAAGGAAGAACATTTCTCCCTGAAGGACTTGTAGGCTAAGGAACACAACCTTAGGGAAATATACAAGGAATTGTAGACTAAGGCACAAAACCTCAAGGAAACATAAAATGATTTGTTAGGGAGACTCACTCTTTTGAGAAAGATACATGAAGGTTTTGATTTACAACATATGTCCACAATACACTCTGTTGATTAAGGCCCGATGAAGCACATCTAATATATATTTTCCACTACTATATTATTCTACACTCTCACACTTGCAAGTGATTTTTTCTTCCATTTATATCTTTTGTGCAAGTAAGGAAAACATCAAATTAGGTCGGCTAGAATAGGAGACAAGAAATGACCTAAACAAGTTGGCCAGAAAACAGAATTATGGTGAAAGAGATCCTATCTAGGAGATAGAGAGGACCAAAAATAACTTTTTACATCTTCTAATGTGATCCCAAACATCAAATATGATTTCTCACAACATCCCAAGTTGAAAAAAATGAAATGTGTGTATTGAACCATCGAAAACATTTATTAACTAGGGAAATAGGATTCCTGAAATAGGCTTCTAGGGTTTTTCACCCTAGAAGCACTTAGTGTAGGAATGTCACTCTTTCCTCTTTGATGATAGGTTTTTGGTGATAGTATTCAAAGGGAGAATAGTATTATTGGTGAAGGTTTGTGATATGTGTGTGTAGTGTGGGTAAGTGTTGTAAAATAATGAATCTAATTAACTATGAAACATGAAGCAAATGTAAATCTAAACTACATAAAATGTAAGGAAACTAACCTAAATGCTTGCAAAAAGAAAAGAAATAGGAAAGATACAAGCTTGTGCAGCTAGCTCTGAGATGTTGCAGATGAATAAGGAAAGTTAGAATCTTGTGCACCTAGCTCTGAGATGTGCACCAAGTTGGGTGGCCTAGTCCTCTTGTCGAGAAACTTTTCTAGAATAGGTTTCTGCTAAAAGGGTATCCAAATTTTCCAAAATCCTTTAAAGACAGATCCAGTGGGACTAGGTCACCCAAAGTGGCAACCTAATCCTCTCCTGAATTTCTATAAATCCAGAAATGGATCTTGGAGCCCTTGGTCAGTTCTTTTTGCTTCTCCAAGTACATGGTCCCAAAGCTTGTGCACCTAGCTCTGAGATGTTGCAGATGAATAAGGAAAGATAGAATCTTGTGCACCTAGCTCTGAGATGTACACCAAGTTGGATGACCTAGTCCTCTTGTTGGGAAACTTTTTTGGAATAGGTTTATGCTAAAAGGGTATCCAAATTTGCCAAAATCCTTGAAAGACAGGACCAGTGGGACTAGGTCGCCCAAAGGGGCGACCTAGTCCTCTCCTGAATTTCTATAAATCAAGAAAAGGAACTTGGAGCCCTTGGTGAGTTCTTTTTGCTTCTCCAAGTGCACCTAGCTCTGAGATGTTGCAAATGAAATAGGAAAGATAGAAGCTTGTGCACCTAGCTCTGAGATGTTGCAGATGAATAAGGAAAGATAGAAGCTTGTGCACCTAGCTCTGAGATGTGCACCAAGTTGGTCGACCTAGTCCTCTTGTCGAAAAACTTTTCTGGAACAGGTTTCTGCTAAAAGGGTATCCAAATTTTCCAAAATCCTTGAAAGACAGGTCCAATGGGACTAGGTCACCCAAAGTGGTGACCTAGTCCTCTCCTGAATTTGTATAAATCAAGAAATGGAACTTGGAGCCCTTGGTCAGTTCTTTTTGCTTCTCCAAGTGCACCTAGCTCTGAGATGTTGCAGATGAAATAGGAAAGATAGAAGCTTGTGCACCTAGCTCTGAGATGTGCACCAAGTTGGGCGACCTAGTCCTCTTGTCAGGAAAATTTTCTAGAACAGGTTTCTACTAAAAGGGTATCCAAATTTGCCAAAATCCTTGAAAGACAGGTCCAGTGGGACTAGTTCGCCCAACTTGGTGACCTAGTCCTCTCCTGAATTTCTATAAATAAAGAAATGGAACTTGGAGCCCTTGGTCAGTTCTTTTTGCTTCTCCAAGTGCATGGTCCTGAAAATGCAGAACCTAGCCTGTAGGTGTCTTCCAAGCTGCAATTAGGGGTTCTTCAACCCTAATGAGCTTGGATGATTTTTAGTATGATCTTCCACCTTGGTCCTTTTCCAAATCTTCCTACAAGACCTGCAAAACACACAAAATAAGGAAATGTTGAATGTTAGGGATTAGGGGTTTGCCTTAGTCAAACCCCATTTGATTAATCAAACCAAATAAAGATAGAAATGAATTAGAGAAGCATAGAAAAATGGAGAGATGAAGTTTACCTTGCCTTTGATGGTTGATCTTCTGTTTCAGCCATGGTTCAACCCTTGAATGCCTCTTGAGAGATGTCTTGTTGGCTTCAAATACTCAAACCCTAGCTTGCTTGGGAGGAGGAAGAGATGGGAGATTGAGAGGAGTGAAAATGAGGATACCTAATGAGAAATTAGGGTTTTGAAGGTTATTTATACAAGTTATGCCCTAACTTTCCTGAAATAACTTCATACTGACTAAACCTTAGGGTTTTAGAGACCAACATCCTGACAAAAATTAACTTAAAATTGAAATTTAAGCTAGATGGGACGAGGTCACCATGGTGGCGACCTAGTCCACCTGGGAATTTTTCATTGAATGTCGGGGATTAAAATATTATTATTTGTGTTTGTCGGGATTGTCTCATGAAAATCACTAAGATAAGTTATGTATGAGGATTAAGGGGTTATTTTGGCATAATAATGTATTGATTTGGTGATGACAAACCTAGGAGAGTGTGAAAATGCTTGAAACACCTTACAAAACTTCTGCACAAGGCTTGGAAATGGGTGAAAATAGGCTGAAAAGGTTCCAAGATCATAGGCCACGGTCCAAATGAGTGAAAAGTCTCAAGGTATACACTTTTTGGTGACACATTTAGCCCCCACTTTAGTGAGAGGATGAACTTGCTTCAAACTCACACTAAAGTAGCCACATGATTCGAATGGTAAAGAATGAGAAAAGAAGAAGAATGGGAAAGAAGAAGGAGGTGGTCAAGTTCCCAAGGATTCAAGATTCCAAGTCAAGTCGACATAAATGAAAATGGCATTCAAGGGTGAATGCATTACAAAAAAATGAGATACATAATCATGCGACGACAAGGTTTTGTGTGAAGAGAATGGAAGAGACATGTGCTCACTCTTGGGCAACATAAATCCCAAAAGGTGAGAAACATACACATGGTTGGTATGTACTCACAAAAGGTGGCTATGGGGAAATTTGTGCCGCTTGTTGGGCTTCCCGCTTAAACCATACGAAAGTTATACCTCGTGATAAATTTGATAAGGCACCATGAAAGACAGTGATGTTATGAAATGTTTGAAAGGGATTTTTCTTTGTTCAAGTGATGTCTCATCTTAAGGAACATTATGTGTAATGTGTCAAGAGAGAAAATTTGAATGTGTACTCATATTGTATGCAAGAGAGGCAAGGGCTCATCTTGTATGCAAAAGAGGAAAAATGCAGATGTATCATCCAAAACAATATTTTGTGTAATGTTTTTCAAGAGAAGGAATCGTGAGAAAAAGTAAATCACATAATGAAATGTTAGTGGTGATTTATGTCCCCACTTTAAAGGAATTGTGAATCACTGTACTGTGAAAAACTTTCTTTAAAATAGAAGAGGAGAAGGAGGACATTAGAGCTTCGTCGGAAATTCCTATGCCGAGCCATATGTGTCCAATAAGCTATGTCATGAAGAGGGTTGTATGTCACATGCGAATCAATCTCAAGACAAGTCATCCACATCTCAAGATTCATCTTGTATGTTCATGATAGGTTAATGAAAAGTAAATATTTACAATGACAAGTGACATACGAGGGGACAAAGGCTAACTAACCTCTTGCCCCCACTTAGTGTAGGAAAAGAGTGAGCCGAAAGGATTGAGGGAATGTAAGGGTGAGGGAAAACTGGGATCAATTAGAGGAATGAGGTGCCCCCACATAAGGGAGAGCACCAAGCTCCTTAAGATGTTGGATGCAATGACTCAAGGCCTTACACTGATTGGTGTGATGATTTTTAACTTGGTGGTAAGCACAAAAGGAATGTTTGTGGTAACATTTCTTTCGAGTGCGAGGAGGAAGGGAGATCAAGTGATCTTGGAGGAGTCTCAACAAGATGTTCTCTTTATCATGGGGAGAAGAGGATCCTTGGATGTGGGAAAAAGGAGGGGCTTTCTTAGTATAGAATGGCATACCTATGCAAGGCTCTATAGATTGTGAGATATTATACACTCTCTGAGAGGAGTGTGTAATATCTAAATCTAGAGGAGGATGTGATATGAAATTAGTGTTAAGAAAAGAGTCATTTTTTGGTTTCAAAGGATCACTTTGGAAGGTTGGGTTGGAAGGGTGATTTGAGGTAGGGTTGGGAAGAGGTGAAGGTTTGACGATTTTGATGAAAGGGCAGAATACAAGACCACGGTTGCATGTTTGATTATGAGGCTCAATAGGGTTTTGGATTCCTTGTTCATCAGCACCACAACCTTGTCCACTATAGCCAAGTTTCTTCATGATCTCATAACATTTTCCATAAATTGTTTTCAGCTTCTTTGGATTGGGTGATAGGTCATTATTTGCATTGGTGTCTACAGGATTTGAGGTGGATTCTATTGAAGGATTGACCAAGTCTTGTGTTATCAATATTCTGGGTCCCTTTGGAGAGTATTTTTGATTGGTCTTGGTTGCTCCTATGAGAGGAGAGGAGAAGTCTAAGGAACCCAAAACATCATCTAAGGACTTGGGTTGTATAGGTTCCACTGGTTTGTTGGGTATAGTTGTGAAGGGTTTGGATTTGTTTTGCTCAAGATGGAAGATACTGTAAGGTTCAGGATCAATGTCAAGAGTGTACACTTTGTTGTTGTAGATTTAGTTCATCTTGCGATGAAGTGTAGAGGCACACCATTCATTGCATGAATCCATGGCCTACCCAAAATGAGGTTAGCTGAAACATCATTTGGCATAACATGGATCAATCTGTTTAATATGGCCACTCCAATGGTGAGAGGAAAAGTGATCACACCAAGCGGTTGTTGTCTGATACTGTCAAATCCAGTGAGAGAGAAGGAGGAAGGTTGGATGGATGATCTATCAATATGGAGCCTATCCAATAGATTGACACTACACACATTAACTAAGGAGCCATTATCAACAAGGTTTCACTTGATCCCTATGCTTTTGTATTGAGATATGATCATGAAGGATTCAACTTTATTTTGAACTTCCAAAGGAGGGAGCTCACTTTGGTGGAAAACAATTTCAGCATTTAATTCTTGGATCATATCTACAATATCATTTGTTTGTGCATTGGAAGTGACATGAATATATTGCAATGCATCTTGCATCAGGTGTTGATAGTGAGGGGAAGCTTGAATAAGGTCCCATAAAAATATTTTAGCGAGAGTATTCCTTAGTTGATCAACAAGGTCATACTCGCTAAGGATGGAATTGAAGTGGGGGGCAGCAGGAAGAATAGGAGGGGATGAAGGTAAAGGTGTTGAGGTTGATGGTTGAGAATACAGATTGTTGTGGGTGTAATGTGTATGAGAAATAGTATTATGACTCAATTTCTCAAACACATTAGGCTTAGGTGGGGAGAGAGTGAATTCTGGTTTTGAAGGTGGGGAAAGGGTGAGTTGAGGTTGAATAATATTAACATCCCCTTGGGAAGGAGAGTCAATGTTATCCTTGGTTTTCATCATGATATCCACCCTAGAAGGAGAGTGTTTAGGAGAACTATAAGCCTCATGTTCTTGAAATTCAAGGCTTGGTGCTTCTAAAGTAGATTAATCACAAGTAGGGGAATGATCAATGATGGGAGAGGGAGGGGTGGGATGGGTAAGAGGGGAGTCTATTTGATTTTCAAAGGTCACATTCTCTTGTGCCATACCATCTACCCTAGTAGGAGAGAATCGAAGAGGTTCATCACATGCCTCATCACAAGGGGGGGAGGAATCAAGAGATGATCCACTATGATTGTCAAATAGATTACCCCAAAGGGGAGGAGCATTAGGGAAAGGAGGGTCAATGGTTTCATGACTCGTACAAGGGGTATCTTCTATCATCAAAATATCCTCTTTGCATCAAGGAGGGATGTTAAGAGATAAGAAAGTTTGAGGGTCATGGTTAGGGAGATTATGTAAGGTGATGTCAAGGAATTTTTGTTGTTTAAGGTTGGGCGAAGGGGGATGAGGAGAGGGACAATCAAGACCCTCAACACTTGTGACTTCTTGCACCAAGATACCTTTGTCACTAAGAGGAGAGGTATAGGGAGAAGTACAAGTGTGATTGTTATGATTGTCAACACAAATGTCCTCATCGAGGGGTAATGCAATGCTAAGAATAGTATCAATGTTTTGGTTATCAACATGTTCTCTAATGAATTAATTATTATAATCTACATTGAACTCATAAGAAGGAATATTAAATTTATACAGTCCATTTGAAACCAAATCAAAGCCACATATTTTAAAAGAAAACATTGTGAGAAGAGAGAGGGAAGAGAATGAAATATAATTATTTAAACTAAAATGTTGAAATGCAATTTTTCAGATGAAAAACAAGGTAATTTTTTTATTACACTATGTGACAATCTAAAAAAGAAATGTAGTATATGAAAAATTAAAACTAAGAAATGCATAAAATGAGATAATTTAAGTTAATTTTAATAAAATACATGCTATAGAAACACAAAATATTCATAAAGCTAGGTCTGGGCACCAAACAAAAGCTCAAAAATTGGGTTTTCAGCTCTGTAAAGGGCAATTTTAGAACCCTAAAGGGACTAGGTTGCCCAGAATGGTGACCTAGTCCTCCTGGTGATTTTTATGAAAAATTCTAGGATTTTTGGACTGATACAGATGCTTTATGTGTTGCACGATGTAGATGCAAGAAGAAAATACAAAATTGCAGACAGAGTTAATGTTTTAACATGCAAAAATGCAACCTAAATGCATTGTTCACTAATGCAAGTTTAAAATCCTAGGATGCACTTTCACTAATAAAAGATGCAATGCAAGTTAATCATAGGATAGTGATGGACTCTAAACTAGAAAGGAAGGGTGTTGAAAGTTTGGGTTCATCAAAATGAACCACCAAAAACATATACTAACCAAGGAAAGAGGATTCCCCAAATAGGCTTCTAGGGTTTTTCATCCTAGAAGCACTTAGTGAAGGAATGCCACTCTTTCCTCTTTGTTGATATGTTTTGGGTGACTGCATTCAAAGGGAGGATAGGGTTATTGATTAAGGTTTGTGATATGTGTGTGTAGTGTGGCTAACTACTGTACAAGAATGAATCTAATTAACTATGAAAGATGAAGCAAATGTAAATCTAAACTAAATACAATGTAAGGAAACTAACCTAAATGCTTGCAAAAAGAAAAGAAACAGGAAAGATAGAATATTGTGCACCTAGGTATGAGATGTTACAAATGACTGGCCCCAAAATATTTTAGAAATTCTTGAAATTAGCATAGGGACATTCTCGCCAAGTTGGGCGACCTAGTCCTCTTGTCAGGAAACTTTGTCGGAATAGGTTTCTGCTAAAAGGGTATCCAAATTCGCCAAAATCCTTGAAAGACGGGTCCAGTGGGAAATGGAACTTGGAGCCCTTGGTTAGTGTTTTCTGCTTCTCCAAGTGTCTGGACCCAAAAATGTAGAACCTAGTCTTTAGGTGTCTTCCAAGCTACAACTAGGGTTTCTTCAACCCTAATTAGCTTCAATGATTTGTAGGATGATCTTCCACCTTGGTCCTTTTCCAAATTTACCTACAAGACATGCAAAACATACAAAAGAAGGAAAACGTGTTGAATGTTAGGGATTAGAGGTTTGCCTTAGTCAAACCCTATTTGAGTAATTAGAAAAAATAAAGATGGAAATGAAGTAAAGAAGTATAGAAAAATGGAGAGATGAAATTTATCTTGCCTTTCATGGTTGATCTTGTGTTGCAAAAATGGTTCAACCCTTGAATGCCTCTTGAGAGATGTCTTATTGGCTTAGACTACTCAAACCCTAGCTGGCTTGGGAGGAGGAAGAGATGGGAGATTGAGAGGAGGAGTGAAAATGAGGATACCTAATGAGAAATTAGGGTTTTGAAGGTTATTTATACAAGTTATGTCCTAACTTTCCTGAAATAACTTCATACTGACCAACCTTAGGGTATTAGAGACCAAAATCCTGACATAAATTAACTTAAAATTGAAATTTAAGCCACATGGGACTAGGTCGCCCAAGGAGGTAACCTAGTCCACTTAGACATTTTTAATTGAATGTCAGAGATTAAAATATTATTACTTGTGTTTGTCGGGATTGTCTCATGAAAACTAACTAAGATAAGTTATGTATGAGGATTAAGGGGTCATTTTGGCATAATAAAGTATTGATTTGGTGATGAAAAAACTAGGAGTATGTGAAAATGCTTTGCAACACCTTACAAAACTTTTGCACAAGGCTTGAAAATGGGCGAAAATAGGCTAAAAAGGGTCTAAAATCATAGGCCAAGGTCCAAATGAGAGAAAAGTGTCAAGGTATACACTTTTCGTGACACAAGAAAAAATGTGTAGCACATTAGCACTCAGCTCAAAAACACATCTTCCAAATGCATTTCTCGATAGGATAGGTTACAATGCAAAATCATATTAAGGGTGGGTGCATGGAAATGGGTAGTAATTTCATGGACACCCTCCAAACAAAATTTTGAAAATCCATAATGCGAACACATTATAACACACTTGCTTTATGGCTCATTATGTTGAGCCTGAGGCTCGACAACTACAAACCTATAACGTGAGCGCACTATAACGCGCTCACGTTATTGACTATTAAAATTAAAAAAAGAAATGAAAATATGTCATTACCATTTTGACTGTTTTTCTTTTTGCAGCCGCCGTCAAAACATCCACAATTTCGCGCTCGTGTTCTAGGAGGAGCAATTCAACAAATCTCTTCACCAAAAATCAATATTTCTTCGCAAGGATGGGGCCATGATGAGGAGGAGCTATGAGAGGTAAGGATTCTATAGTTTTTGTTTTGAATTTGTTAGTTTTAAGTTTAATTTGTTAGTTCTAGGTTGAATTTGATATATGTTTGATTGATTTTTTAAGACATGCAAACCAAACAGCAAACCCTCAAAATCTTCAATATGAGGACCAACCAAATCCTCAATAGGAAGACCAACCAAATCCTCAAGATCAAAATCAACCACAACATCAACCTCCTCCACCAATCACTCAACCCCCTCCTAACACTCAACAAAATTTAATGAGTGAAATTGAGAACAACAAAAAGAAAATTGAGGATTTGATCTGTAGGTTGAGTGATCCAAATGGTTTAACCACAGAAAGAATTACCCTAGCAAATTCATTGAAAGATATGTTAAAAAATTTAGATTCAATTAGCAAATAATTAACTGGATGGCAAGATAGGAGGCAGGCGGCTAGGGATTATTATGCAAATAAACTATCATACAAGGATGTAAAGGATTTAAAAATTATAAAAGGTGATTTGTGCTCATTATTCACCGACCCACACACAAATGAAAATATTACCCTCAATGCGAAGAGGTTTCCTATCCATTGGTGCCACCACCAATAGATAAAATAAGGGTTTTGGTTTGGCATGGTGGAGTGAGTTTGTCCTGAGACAAATTGCAGATCTAAGGGTTTTGATCCATGATAATTTCTAACCCAATAATGCATTATGTAAGAAAATCTTATTACAATGCCTCAACGTTTTTCATTATGTAAGTAAATCTTATTACAATTGCGGATCTGAGATTTTATGATTATGTAAGTAAATATTATTACAATGCCTCAAGCACTTCGTTCTCACAGATCTTTTATAATGTCACTCATCTATTTGAGATTCTCTTTAAATGTCTACATCATAGGTGCTCATTATGAGGTTAAATTCAATTGAGTAACTTGACATTCCCTTGCTAAGCTTCACACGCTCTTTTATAATGGCTTGAAATCAAAATTGAGATTTCTCAAGATAATCAAAATAAGGATGTTGCATTGCTTTTCTAGCTAAGATTCTCTTTGATGGCTCTTAAATCAGCATTTTTGCAACGAGAGATCAATCAATTTTTAGTAGTTTACTTATAAATACGCAAAGTAAAAGAGAAAAAGAAAGAGCATCCAAAATGGAAATGAAATAAAAATAGATGGAAGGAACTTACAGATAGGCATGCAGGTTTCACAACTTAGTCACTCCTGGTCATACATCTTCACTGGGAATTCCAACATACTTATTGCACACAAAACCTGTCCTTAATAGAGTAAGTTGAAATTTAAGATGTTCTTATAATGTCTACATCATAGCTGCTCATGATAAGGTTAACTTCAAATGAACAACTTGAAATTCCCTCACCAAGCTTTGCACACACTTTTCTAATGGCTTAAAATCTTGATTGATATTTGTGAAGATCATCAAAATAAGGATGTTGCATTTCTTTTCTAGCTGACATTCTCTTGAATGGCTCATATATCTTTATTTTTTGCAAGGGGACACCAATCATTGTAAAATAAGATGACAGAATTGGCATCAAATAAATTAATGTGCATTCAATTATAAATTAATAAGAACCAATGTGCATATACTTACAAATTAATCTAACGAACCATCTGAGTATGCTCTACTCTTTATTGTGTCAAGTATAGCCTCATGTTCAGACTCATGGACCTTCCACAAGGTCTTGTTCAAAGGTCTACCCCTATATTTTGTCAAATTAACATTGGATGCCACAACAAGGTTCGAGTAATGAAGAATCTTATGATGCATGTCAAAGTCCTGGAATAGCCAATGTTTAACACTTGAATGTGGGTACCTTCTACGCCATGTTCTATTAATCGCAACTGAGCCTGTAGGGTATTCAATTTTTTCTCCATCTATAACTGAGGCCTCCAATTTATTTTTGGCCTCAACACAATGACACAAGTAATAGTCTCTTCCCTCTTCATTGTCTTCATCTGCAATAACTGCATAAACATGTCATGCAATGATATGTGCAGAAAATCTCTTGAAAATTTTCAACATTATGAATACAGTACAAAGTAAGATAGCGATATGGAATTCCAACAACTAAGCAAGTAGATATATCACCTGGTTGAACTAGATCTGATACATTGTCAAAGTTGACCGATGCTTCCATCTGTGTTAGTTCCAACACTGTCGAAGGCTGATAGGTGTGAAGTGGGCTAAGATAACCTATGAACCATTTGTCAACCCACTCCCCTGACTCACAATCATTCCAGGCTTGTATTTTACATGAAGAACAAAATCATGCCATCTTTCGTGTATCGATACTCCATGAACCTGCATTTGAGCTAAAGAAATAGTGTACCTCACTCGATCTTGTTAGTTTACAATAGTCTTCACATGGTGCAATGTTAGTATCATCCATCAACCAAAATAATCTATGAACTGAAGATGTACCTTCATTACCTAGACCCATCAAAGCATTACTCCACTCGACGATTGATTTTGCATCTGTCAAATTTACACTATATTTATATTTAAACTCTTCTCATGCTAATTCTCTTTTCACGCATGCTCCTGCACCATCATGTTCCCCTTTTCCATGTCTGGACTCACAAAAGTTCCACATATGTTGAACACCTATAATCACATGCATCCTGTAGAACCAGTAGAAGATGTGTGAGTTCTTGAACTATGCTACACAGTTATCAGACCATATTATATGTTGATCGTATTCTATGCCCCTCTGAGCCAAACCACTATAGAACATCTGGAAGCAACCTTGCACGAACTCTGGAGAATCTGTGCAATCATCACTAATGTAAAAGTGGTACTCCCTCAATACCTTCCTTTGCTCATCTGTACTATTAGATGCATGAATGAATGCTATGTGCACAAATATCAAAACTTGTGTGGAGTTGTAATACTATGACTGCACCTCATATTTTGGTTGTAGAGTGTAGTTCTCCACAAAGTCAACCACGGATACTATGCTTCCAACTAGAAAGGTTTCCTTGCATAGCTTGAATTGTGTGTCCAACCATTGGTCTCTATGGGTATGCATTGCATACTCAGATAATATTTTGTCACGAAATGTGGTCATAAATTGGTACACTGGAATCTTCACAATAACCAACTCACACCTTTTTGCTTGAGACCCATCTTTTGTAGCATATGCCACTATTTTATACTTCCCGAACTCTACTAGTTTTTGTCCCACCTCATCTATGCTTTCCATATGTTGACATACTGGCATTCGTTGGAAGCCACTGCAATGCTCGCATGAACCATCCAAGCATGTTGTCCTATAGAATATCTAGCCATCCTCTATTTCACATAAATTTTTTGATAAGAACTCTCTTGAAGATTTTGGTGGGGCTTGTATGCCACAATCCTGCAAAACATCGTTAGTATGCAAATCTAAACATATAGAATGATAAACACCATAATGTTTAGAAAATTCAATATGTAGTCTACAACAACAAGTAGTGCGTGTGTGATTTATCTTGACATAAAAAAGTTTAAGAATTTCAAAAAATCTTTGAGAAATACTAATTTGAGGATAATTATTTTCAAATTTTTTAAAAAATTGGGTTTGAGTCATATACAAAAAATGCTTTGGATGTGGCTCACGATTCTGACTATTGATTCTCCTTCTTACCACATCCCTTTCAATCAGAGATGGCCTTGTGTTATTCTCCCAATACTCTTCAATTAGTGTTCTCAAGGCTTCAACAACTTCTTTATCTTTTCATGACAGTCTCCCAAAGAATTCCCATAATTCATTTGAATCATTGCCCTCAATTCTTTGCCGCCTTTGAATGGCTCATGATAAAAAATTTCTACTAATTCTCATTTTTTCACTAGTATTTTTAATTAGACGAGCTCTCTTTGTTTGAAAGCTTACCAAAGTCAATGTAATGAAACGTCGGGTGACATTACTATCCTTTGAGAATGAGGTCTTACCCACACTCTCATAAGCATCCATTAGATTCTTCACAATAGTGTCTTCACTCAATGCATTTGGTGTTCACAACCCAAGAGTCTTCATGATGTTCCTATACTTTACACCCTGCATCATTTCAACAAATAGTTGACATCTTGTAGTCTCATTTATCCTTTCAAAGAATCATTCCCAAATCTTATTAGCATATCTTCTACAAGTGCGTGTTGAAATCTTACCTTCCATGTGCAGCAAAATCTCATCATCAATATTAATCAAATACTTTGGCTTTCTATGCAAAATTCTAGGTGGTGTTCTCCTAGGTACATACGTCTCAACATTAGGAATTTCATCAATATTTAATTGAGGTGGGCTAGATTGCGTACATTTGATCGAGGGTGGAGAAGAGGACATACCTTGAGGTTCACATGGGGATGATGGCATAACTTTTTCGTCAATTCCAAGTGATGATATACTCTCAACTTGAGATGTGCTGGATGGTGTCCAACAATATTCACTTGTGGTACATGGTCTCCCACCATATTCACTTGCAGTAGATTTTTTCCATCCATATTCACTTGTGCTAGATGGTGCCCCTCCATATTCACTTGTGCTTAATGATGTCCCTTCATATTCACTTGTTGTTGAGGGTGTGTCTCCAACTACGATATTTGAATCTGTCTTACGATGATACTTTCGCATTCATGCCTATTGTGCTACCAATTCCCTTTATATTTTTAACAGTTGAGGTTCCTCTACAATCGTCTTGTTTTCATCAATCATTTCCAATTTCTTCTTTTCACAATATGCCACCACTCGAACTCTCTCATTTTCTTTGAAGGTTTCTTTCTCTTCGTCTGTTAGTTTCCTCTTTGTCTTTTTCTTCAGGATGGCGAATAATTTTATCTATACCATGGTAATGAGACAAATATTAGTTCCTAAAAAATGTATCCATTTGAGTGAATTGAAAAATATATTTCATTGAAGGATTCATTTAAATAATACTTACAATAATCGTGTACAAAAGTTAACCTAGAATAGACAAATGTGTACAAACTATGGAAGCATAGACAAAGTTTTTATATGCTTTCAAAGGTGGTTGTTTTTTAGTTAAAGGCATTGGGGGGAGTTGGTTTTCATTTAAAAAATTTTAAACAACCTCCATTGGCCAGAAGGGAGGATTATTGTTCATTTTGAAATCCATTTTTATGATCAAAAAACATTGTTTTCCAGAAATTCACTGGTTTTTTTGCACATTCTTGCACTTGTACGAATCTGTACAACCCCCCCTTGATAAAAAAACTAATATAATATTGTAGGCACATGTCTTAAACCTATAATGCATCAGTTATGAGGGCTTAACATTATGTTTGAAGGGAGCAATTGACAATTTTCTTAAACTGCTCATTTCAAGCCAGTCAAGGGTTTGAGTAGGATTTAATTATGAAATGACCATCCCACCTATTATTATGACTTGTTTCTCGGTGGGATGGAATGTAAATTTTTATATTAGGGTCTTTTATTGTTTAACATGCCTTGGAATGAAACTAATGACAATAGGATGGGGTTCTTAGGCTGAAACAAGCACTTTTCCATGAGAATTTGAGGAACCAAGGAGTGATTTTGAAAAAGTGTTGAAGGAGTGGTCTATGTAATGAACTTTTGACCTTGTGCAGGGTATTTTGAATATGTTTGATTCTTTGGAATGGTCTAGGAAGGCCTAGGTATAGGAGTTTCTATAAACCCTCCCTCTTTGCACTGGAAAATGGGGGTTTTTGTATTGGAAGCCTAGTTGAGTGGGTAAGGTCTTGAGACCTAGAAAATATCTTGTTTTGAGACCTAATTAAAGACTATTTTTGGGTTTGTAAGTCTGGTGTGAGGATCTAAGGGTAGTTCCTTTGTAAAATTGGCATACTTGGAGGCCTAAAACAGTGAAAAGGTCAGTTTTCTTAAAGTTGTACCAAAGGAGTCATGTGATGGGTTAAGGTATGTCTTGCAACTCTGAAATGGGTGCTAGAATCATTCTTTTATTTTCCTAGTGTTTTGGAGTTAAGGGCCCAAAACTGGTTTTGCACTACTACTAGATTCCAAGGGTGAAAAGTGGGAAATAGTGTTTATGTTTGTTGTCCAACTTGGTGGAGTGTTGGGATTGGTCCATTAGGCCTTTTTAATCTTTTTAGATTCCTCTTGAAGGAAAGTTGACATCTTGAATGGTTTTGGGTCCTCTAACTCTACATCAAAAATGAGCATCATAGTCTGAAGTGTGTGCATGGTTTGGGAGATACATGTGATAGTTTGCAGATGATTGGCTACTAGTAATGTGGACAGTGAACAAAGGAACTAAGTTTGTGTGTAAGGGAAGAATTATGAAAGGTTTCATTTTTGTTGTACTAGCTGAAACAAAGATTTCTTAAGAAAATAATGGTTTGGTTGTGCCTTAAGAATTATAGTTTCTGTTTGTAAACAATGGTGCCATTATTGAAGATTTAAGACAAGTTGTGAATGACATAATCATTGGTTGATTTTTTGAGGAATCTAGTTGATTGTAATAAGTTATTTTCAATATTTTCAAGGTGTTTTGAAGGTCCTTAAGGAATTGGGAAATCTTAATGCTAATCTGAGTATATGAATCAAATGTGTTGTGAAGGGAAATATAGTTAAAATGACAACATAAGGTTATAATGACAAACAAAAATGAAAGCAAGCCATAATATAATGAAATAGAATGTGTAGAGACTTCGTATACCTAAAAGACCAAACTTTCAAATGGAGGAGTTAAACCCAATTATGTAGCCTTAGCTTCTTCTTTCTTCAAACTCCACAACAATTTGACTTGTTCAAAAGCTTGTTCCCCTCCAAACTTATATTGTATATCAGTTTTCAATGAAATTGAAAATTCAATTGATATTACATGTCTTTCAATGTTGAAACTCTGCTATTTCATGCAAAGGTGGTAGAAAGATCATGGAAAAGGTGATGGAAAGTGAAAAACATGCTTGCACACTTCACAACATCATCAAAAAGCAACTTTTTGTCAGACCATGTGCAAAACCAGGGGAATATGCATATTGTGGACCTTGAAATCATGAGTATATAGAATTTTTTACCATTTTTAGTGGAGTAAAATATGTGCACATGTTATAACGCGAGTGCAGTATGTGAAATATGGTTTTCTTAATGTATTTAGTTTCTCCCTCTTTGTCTATACCCTCTATCCTAATTCTATATATATCCCTTGCACCATTATAGTAGAGGAAATAGAGGTGAGTGTGTGTGTGTGTGAGGGAGAGAGGGAGGGAGAGGGAAAGGGGGAGAAACAGAGTGCAAGAGATATAGGGAGAGAGGGAGGGAGAGGGAGTGGGAGAGAAAGAGGGAGAGAGGGAGAAAGAGGGGGAGAGGGAGAAAGAGATAGTGGGAGAAAGAGAGGAG